>OZ034739.1:19552573-19762573 GCA_964027065.1 Pocillopora grandis
CCCAAATCCACCCTATCTACAGTAAGTCAGCAAAGTTAGGATATCCAAGATTGTTTAGCAGGTCGTACAGACTGCCTACACTTAAATGCCGCTGTTGAGAAACGAAACTCAAAGCTGCTTCAAATGGATTCGTATGACGTTTGTCAAGGAATCGGATCTCAAATTGCTGTAATCCCAGTCGCTCAGCTACCATCTGCCATTCATTTCCACCTACGACGAGGAAAGATATATCTATATTTGTCTTTACGTTTCGCTGTATCTAGTCTACAGAGTTGTCCAAATTTTTGAGAGCGTTCCTCATATAACACATAGAGGTACAGAGCTTAACATTAGGTTGAGCTTAGTTTGGCTTTTGACCCTTGGCCATTACATAGGTACTATAATGTCATGATCTTTCCAAATAACCCCAGAGCGGAGTTCGATGTCAATGTTCTTCTACAATCGTCGGAAGGCGGACGATAGATTGGCTTTCATTAATTATTGCCGGAGGAGTTTTGGAAGAGGATTTTGGTTGTAACATAATGAAATATACTTATCTCCCCATAAGACTCTACAGTATTCTAATGATCTTTCCTCATTAGCAATCAATTGTTTAAAGTTTCCCCTTTAAACTCTGATCTAGAGGACCGAGCCTTCTCCGCATCCCCCTGAAAACCCCTCAAAAAGAAGTCCTTCGATCCCTCTCCGGCGATAAATCTGGACTGGCTCTTTAGTTACTCTTTTATTCTCAAGCTCAATACGTACCACCCAAATGCATTGTAAGACTAAGCCTTTGGGCCGA
The DNA here is from genome assembly GCA_964027065.1 of Pocillopora grandis. Lineage (NCBI taxonomy): Eukaryota > Metazoa > Cnidaria > Anthozoa > Scleractinia > Pocilloporidae > Pocillopora > Pocillopora grandis. The sequence goes on from OZ034739.1 coordinate 19,553,355, forward strand.
AGGAATGTTACAAACATCGATATGTTCAACCAAAGAGGGACCTACAAATAAGAAAAACAGAACGTTTAAATTTTTTTTATAATAACTCATTCCAGAACAACGTAGCAAGATATTGGGGAAGTTCGACTTTTGGGATCACGTGGTTTCCAGAGAGGAAGGAAGGGGGGACAGCTTAACTTCCCATGAGGGATTGTATGAAAGGCTTAACCGAACTAAAGTATTAATCTTTCTCACAGTAATGTAATGGTGTATTTTAATTTGTAAAACGGCGAAAAAAACAAAGTTGCAATACGGAAGATTGCAGCTAGGAAAAGCTTGAATCTAAAATTACAAAATATTATATAAAGTATGGCATCGTTTCTTTTCTCCCACCTTCATGAGTGCTCAGTGCGGTAATATATGTAAAATATACATGATTAAAAATTATTTAATTTCACAGACTTACCAGTTGTTCCAGCGGGCACAACCTTTCTCAAACGCTCAAATACATCAACTCTGTTCATGGCTTTGGCTTTTCTTGCCAGGATACGGATAACTGTCTTGGTTGCAGGATCTAGATCTGAATTGGGTAGGCCCAGTTCCAGAATAGTCGTCAGTTTGGACAAGAAATCATCACGTGTGGCATCACGTTTACATTCCGAAAGGAATTTTTCAACCTTTAGGGTTTCTAATACAAGCAGATAAGAAAGGCTTAATTCAATCAAGTTTTCCATATCTATTCATGGAATTGTTCGCCATAATTGGTCTAGAAATCGGAGAATTGGTGGTGGGTTTTTTGGGAAATCTGACATCAACTGGCAACAGTAAAAACCTAAGAAGGGCAGTGTCAGATTGCAAAATACTGTCTGACCAGAAAGAGGTAGTGCTGGGTGAGTAAAATCCTCTATTTGACTCATTGAAAGACGAAAAAATAAAACAAATAAGTAACATGCCAAGACACCATTGAAAAACTCGGCTGCGCCTCGTGCGCCTCGTTTTTATTCTTACCACAGCTTTTACGCCATCTGTTATCTATTACTGAACAGACGAACGCCCCCATGAAATCTATTTGTAGATATTTACGTCACCAGGTAAAATAAGGGCTTCCATCGAGGACCTGAGGGGATTGTTAGACAGCTGTAGTGCTGATGTCAACTGTCTGCCTGGCATCGCCAGCTCCTTTGGTTTTTCCAGGCATCCAGTCCTCTAAATTATTTCCAATACTTTCTATCTAAAAATAGCTCAAACGACAACAGAGAACAAATAAAGATTATATGTGTAAGTTTTATATATGTAAGTGAAAAAGTTAATTAAAAACTCTACATACCTTTCTCCCAGGCCGTTTGGGTCTCAGCATGTGTGCCCTCAGTTATCTGTAGAAAATTAATCAAAAGAGTAGAAAATAGTAAAAGATAATTCCAGCTGATCGCGAGTGACAGTTTAGTCTGGTTGTCCGTTCGAAAATAGTTCAGTAGTCCCTTCCAAACATTAGATTTAGGATACGGACAGGATTCAAGATTCGGGAGACGGGGCTTACGGCTTACGGTTTATGGTCCTAAGCATTCGAACTGTTATAAATCTATAAAATAAAAGGAATGCAATACAAATCTGCTGAAAGTCACTCACTATGATTTCTGGGTGGGTCCATGGGGCAAATTTCTGGATATCAACTCCACAATTTAGTGCTGTGGCATTCTTGTTGCAATCACTTTTCTTGTTAATTTCAGACTCAAACCAGAAGTGCAGACATTCCTCTTGCTTGCAACCTTGAATCTTATGAGTGTGGCAAAAGCTAACGGCTTTACCTCGACAGCAGACTGGGCAGGTGAAAGCTGCTTCATACCTCATACTCTTGAACCAGAAGAACTTAATACGCATGGACTCAAGAACCAGTTCAAGTTGCCTTCGTAATTTCTGAACAAAGGAACCGTCAGCTGGCTCACCTGAGTGAAAGACAACCTCAACAGAAGAGGAATGACTGAGAAGGATGAGAGAACAGTTTCTTTTTTCAGGGATGTGAAATCTGGCAAAATTTTGATGCAGGCAGGGGCGTAATTGGCTTGATTGATTTTCCTGGCCCAACGAAAAGAACTCGAGGACCAGTCTATGGAATAAGCCTGGAGGAACTTGCCCAGACTTAAATTTTATGAAAAGGGAGGGAATCTGTGAGGAATCCACCAAGCTTTTAACATCCTCTGCGGGAAGAGACATCAACATTGACGGCACCAAGTACTCTCTTGCATGGGAAAGATTAGGTGAGGGCAAAGAGCAAAGCAAACTGAACTTCTCCATAATTGCAATAAGACTGTCGCAGTTAGTCTGTCCCTTGAATAAAGGGCTCCAGACGTGTTTCAGGAGTTCTTCCTTTAAGATTCCTTCCTCCTCAAACGTTTTCCAAAGGTCTGCAAATTCGTTGTCTTCTCCTTCGTAGGGCTTGACTGTTATTACGCTCTTGAACACATCGACCAACCATTGACAGTCCAAGACCACCATTCTGTCTAGCTCAGGAGTTTCATCAAAGTGAATAAAAATTCTCTGGTCATGCAAATAATTCATCAATGTCCGAAACTGATCCTCGTCGCGGATGTTACACTCCTCAGCAGCAATTCTGGCATCCTTAAGATCAATGAATTTAAAGCCTTTTTCTTTTTTCTCCTTGATGGCATTTTCAAACTGTAACCACTTGATTGGTATGGCTTCTCCTTGCTTTTGTGATTCGTTACAAGCAGCACGTACCTCCTTACGTAGGCGTACAACCCCTGAACATTCAGGCTCTTTGCCGGATTTGGTATTGTCTACGACAAAAAAATCTTTCCACAGGTGAGTTCCACTTGGCTTTCCTTTTAAAGACCCATAAACACTTCGGGCAAGTGTTGTAGCATCACCGCGACCAAAGGGCTCGTCTGCATGGGTGCACACCAAGAAAACTGGGGGAAGACTTTCCGGCAATGTTTTTGATGTTGTGTTTGAGGGATCACTATTATGGTGATAGGCTAAAGAGGCAACAAGCGACATCCAAAAATAGAGGTAATCGACATTTTGTTTCAAACAGTGGCTGTCTGTGTAGTTTTTGTACCGTCCATGGTAACTGACTGGTTTGGCAACTGCACTTGCATCCTGGCTGAGATCGTGAACCAATAAGTAGATCGCTTTTGGAGTTAGAAATATTGGATGTGTGGTGTAGTAGACTGACTCTCCGCCAAAGTCCCACAACATGGAAAACACCTCTTCCTCGTTGGGAATTCTCTTTTGCAGCCACATTTCTATTACGTTGCCCAGACATTCTTTTGATTCCTGACCATTTTTGATATCGGGTCCAGGCTTGACGTGTTTTGACGAATTTTCCGTCTCATCAGGGTTCTCTGACACCAAAGGTACCTCCTCACAAGTAAAGGTTTCTTTGTAAGTCACTTGAGTAAATGAGGATTCAAGAGCTAAATTTGGGCTGGCTCCTTTTGAGTCTGAGTCTTCAGAGACAATAGTTTTGGCTGAAGCAACCTCAAATTTTGTCGTGAAACCCAAATTTTCAACTGTACATTTGGCAAGATGGCGATCGAATAGTGATGCTGAATCTGGACTGGCATCTTGGTCTCTCTCCCCAATCTTCCAAAGCTCGCAAGACACTTTAAAGAATGAATGGTCAACCTCTATCCCTAAAGTGCCTTTTTCATTTTCATCGAAACGCTGGCCTCGGAGTGACTTCTTTAAGCTAGTCTTTCCTGAGCGGTTTTGTCCAATCAACATGATGGGTACCCTCTTAACAACCGTGGTCCCCTCACTACGAGCTTTATTGTAGGCTTCGAAAGCCAAAGGTCCTCGCTCAAGAATCTCTCGAGGTACTAATGTGGATGTAAAAGGCGGAGAGGGAAAGATAAGAGATTATATATAGTATAAATGTGGTATAAACTATTTTACTCTCGACAGCATAAATTAAATTCAACGAGCACGAGAAAACAGTTCAACTAAAATCTGTACACATCACCGAAATGGTAGTAGTCTGCAATTCTTTCCCACCTTTTCAAAACTCAGCCTTAATAATATTCAACAACAAAAAATTACCTAGTTATCAGTCGAAAAGTTAACTAGTTTCTTACTCAGCCCATCAATTAACAAACCTGTTTCCTTCATGACCCTTATTACTGCCCTCTCAGATTCCTCTAATGCTCTGTGCAGAATTTCGAGTGCCATACGCTCTATCTTAATGTTACGATCCCAATTTTCTTTGGTATAGTTCCCAATGAAGAGTGTGTTAGAAAGGGAACTACCCGTAGCTTCTGACGCTTCTGTTCGGGCGCGTGTAAGTTCTTCTTTCGTATGAAGTGTGTCATAGTGAGTGACGACTGTTGTGGGCTTAATCTCTGAAAATAATAACGAAAAATAATCAATGGTAGAAAAATTTTCCAACTTTGTCCTTGTGGCGTTTTTCTTCGACGTTTTCCGGTAAGGGCGTTAAGTTCGTAATCTAAGGAACGACAAAGGTAAGTTAAGAAGTTACCATTATTACAAATTATTTCTCGGAATGGTTGAAGGTATTCCCCCAGTGTTCCCTTCTGTAGCCGCGGGTCATTTGCCTTTACAACGATGATGATTCCGTGAACTCTTTTCTCAAATGCTGGGAATTGATGCAACTTCTGCTGACTGGTCTGCCCATTCGTAGGACGATCTATTGTATCGCCAGGTTGGATTTTCCCCAACAAGATGTTCTGAAACTCATCAGTCTCGTTAGAATCAAAATTGAAGAAACCTCTGGCGTCGACCAGGTGGAAGAACATCTCTGGAAGATGGTCCTGGAGCGTAACGGTCGATTCTTCTTCTGGACTGCTCTCCGCAAAGCCTCTTTCCGCTCCCCTCACCGCACGTTCACATGTATTGATGAGGCAACTCTTTCCTGAACCCGTTCCGCCAAATAATGCAATCCTTAGTTGGGTTACATGAGGATGTAAGGTCTCTGGATCTTTACTCATGTCACCGAACTTGTAATCGACCAATTTTTTCCTCGTCTCTTCCAAGGCTGCTTCGTCATCACATTGTTGCTCGCATACATCGCTTTTATTCTGGCGTGGAGGTTCTCTTTTTCCTTCGTTGTATAAGTACGCGTAGCCACGGAGAGTTGAATGACTCCCATAGCCAGGAGAACGTGTACAACCATTCTGAAAGTGCAATAGCATTTTTGAAGCGATGAGACCTGCATATTCATTACACGTGGAAATCAAGTTTTTTTGCTCTTTAGTCTGTTAATCTTTACCTATACTCCTTGTAGTGTCTTATCTCTACGAACACAATGACATACTGTTTAGAAAAAAAATTCGAGCAATTTTGTATGGAAACTGTGTGCAACGTCAAACATAAAAAATGAATCAGGAGGCATACCGATTTCAAACAAATAGCTTAAAAGCTTACCCCCATGTGGAGGCGTCTCTCTTCTTCCGGCAATTTGAGTGTCTTTCGTTCTAAAAAATGAACAGAAAATTAAAAAAAGTTTAAAAAGAGCCAGCGAGGCAGTTAAATGCCAAAATCCCCGATTTGGCTCAAACTTAGCACAGATGCTGGCCATAATGAGTTACCATCCATGTGAAAGTAATGGGTAAAAAATAAGCAATTCGCTGGGAAGCTGGGGAGCTGTAAGGTTCCCCCATGACAATCCTACCATTTTCCTAGATTTCTGAATAACCAATGAGCTAGCTTTGCCTTGCTCCTGTGACAGAAAGGCCATCTGGAAAAAAATTTGGACTTATGACCGTACGGGTGTCCGCACAAGGTGTTACTTATAGTATGTGCGGCCAACAGCATTGCGGGCACCATCTCAGTCATTACGTAATGGAATGGCGAGGGATAAGGTAATGCGCAGGCGCGATTGTGTGCGTAACTTGGATACCCCATTTAGTGTGCGCCAGGAGACACCGGCAGATGACAATGAAATGCGCATACTCGAGTGCCGAGCTATAATGCAGCGTTCCGCGGGCACACGGTTAGACATTACACGTGGGCTGTACGTGGGCTAGTAGATGTGAAGCTGCGGAAAAAAAATTATTTGCAACCCGCGTTTTGAGCGGGAAATCAAACTGGTGAGGTTGTTGTTGAACAGTAACTCTCAGCATTTTTGTAATTTCTAATCAACTCACAAGGAAACAATACCGGCGGAGCTAAAGCTTTGTCAACCGAAGGAAATTGTTATAGTTCAAGTTTGCGGAGAGAGGGTTTTGCTCTAAGGAATGGGCGTTCATTGGAATCTCAATTTAACAAAGTGCAGTGGGATTGGGAAATCTCTGTTATATTGAATGACTTTTATATTGGAGTTAGTACATCTCTCCCATAGATTTTACTAAGAAGGGCTGAGTACATTATTTTGTTTTTACCAGGGAGGGCTTCTTTGTGTAATAAGGTTTGTTTAATCACAGTTTGTATTCTGAATCTTGAATGTTCCCAAACGTGGCCAAAGTAATCTTGAAACCTCACTGATAGATTTATTTCATTGTAAAGCATAAGCTTAAGAAACTGCGGCATGCAAGTGACCGATTCGATTCTCAGAATTATTCTAGTTTCAGTTGCACCGAGCGTTATGTAAGCTCAATTCAAGCCATTATATCTATTCTTAGATAAGATTTTGATCACGTAACGAATATCGCGATTTTTTCTTACCACAAACTTTCAAAATCGTAGCTTTATTAAATGGCTTGTACTAGTCAATATGTCACTGTTGTCCCTTCTTTTAACTCCACGGCGCCAACGACTTTCTTTTCATTTACAACACTCACGCTGTTCTCGTTTTCCCATTGAACCACAATAAAACCTATCTTTAGAAATGTTATATTAAGCAAAACAGTCGAGAAAAGAAATAACTTAACACACAAACGATCAACCGATTAAAAGTACATTCAAAGATGAGCGCCAAATGGAGTCTTCTTTGTTTCCGATCACGGGCATGATCACGTGGATCTTTTAGGACTTGTCATTGGCTAGCAAAGAGAATCCGCTGGCTTGCCCGATTGCAGTGTCAAGAGAAGCGCACAAGTTTATTCTGACTTCTCCGACCGGTTCTCTGCTTCTAGACGATGGATACCTTAGATCCGTGTTCTGAAGGTGATATAAATAATGATGTGAGCTCACTCTATGTGGAAATAATCGACAAGAATTGATCGTACCACAAATGCACAATTTGTGCCGAACGTTGTCGAAGAAACAAAGACTCAAAAGCCATCAAATGAGTTGTGTTCATGGCAGAGATGAGAAATAACACAAGCCAATCACAATTTTGAATGCGATTACAATCTTCTTTTACCCTTATTTTTTTTATAAAAGAAGGACATCACATTAGCAAGTATAAGAGATACATAGATGATCCCAGTGCACCAGTACCTAAATCAACAAAGCTTGACTGTAACAAGTGTTCAGCAACACGTTCCAACATCGCCATCTCGATTCCTCAGTCTGTCGTTTGTCTGAACTTAAAGCAGTGGTGCCAACAAAGTAGAGTGCGTCTCATAAAGGAGAAACATTTGTACAAGAGACAGAAGCAACTATATGCGATTACAGAGGTGCGTTGGAATCCCAGTCTACCCATCGCCAGAAATCAAGGACATTTCGAGCCCGCTAACAATTATCAGCGGTATATCGTATTACACTCCGGAACAATCGAATATCAAGAGAATTCAATATGGCGGCGATCACGGCTCGATCTGCAAAGAAGAGTGTTTCGTACCATGACTTATACAATTTGAGCACCGCAGATCTTCTATTTGATGAAAAGAGAAAGAAAAGAAGACCTGCAAGTAAATCTTTGGGATTTTTCGAGGCAGAGCGATGACATGATGTCAGAATTTTGATTTGCTTTAATTTAATTTTCGCGCTAAGACTACTGAATTTGCATTCAATGCCTGGCATATTTTTATTCCGAAAAGGACCGAGAACTAATTTATTTCCTGCAAGAACATAAACAAATATGGCCGACGATTCGAAGATCAGTGTCGCTCGTGTTTAACTATTTCAGTCATAGTTTTCAACATGGCGTCTCGTCACTTACTCAACATGGAAAATAAAAGATATTCTGACGCGTTGGGAACTTTTTTGATGGGAGGAAATGGCAATTTTACAGGATATTTGGACGCTTCGAACTCTGTAGCAGTCAATTCGATCGAGAGCAGTTGACTTTATTGATGCACTTTCCTGTAATAGGCGAGTTTTTGGGATGGAGAACGACGGATTTTGAAGAACTGTATGGCGACCTAGTTCAATAATCAATGACAAAAAAACTGGCTCGGGAAGTAAGTGGTTTTAATTTATCGAGTCCCTGTGAGGTTTGATGAATAGCAGAATCAGTACTGAGTATGTCTCGATCGAGAGCAGACGGGACCATGAGCTCCTGATTGTTATATTTTAGAAATTTTACAAATTTCCATACACTTTCTTATATTATTCGGACGCCATTATGGACGAAATGCGCAAGCGCGGTCGCCATCTTGTCCAATTTTTCTGCCGATCAAATGGTTATGCACTGTCGGAAGTATAAAACAATTTTGGTGATAGCTGGCAGACAGAGAAGAACAACAAGTAAACTTTAGAGCTGTTATTATTGAAGTGTGACTTGCACTTTTCATTTGTATATAAAGAAGGACTTCTATTTTGCACCAGAAGTAAAAAGAAGTAATAATTTTTTTGAGATCCAGTGATTGGGACATTTAAGAAAAGTAAGTTATGGAAGGAAACTCAGGTTGTACTTCTCACTACTAACAAGTCTTGTTTTTAAAATATTTTCGGATCAGAGTTTCAAATAAAGTAAATTGAAGAAGTCATTTAAAAGGTGTTTTCCTCAAAGGGAACAGTGACTACCTCTGTCTTGTCTGCATGCCAAATGTTTGCGAAGTGTGTGGATAATCCGCAAGTATTGGAACTCTTACAAAAATGTTTTGTAATAATAAAAAAAGGAAAACAAATTACAGCAATCAGTCACGAAAACAGAGCAAAATACTGAAAAAAAAAAAACAGCAACAACAAGAATGAAAAAAGAAAGATTAATTAGTTGTTGAATTTGTTTGTCTAAGGCATGAAACTTCTACTAAAAATAATGTGAACAAAAAGTCTCTGACACTGTTTGAGGTAACTGAGCTTGACTGTTCCAAGGTTTTTCTAACAAAGACAACCAGTAATGTAGGTTAGGGAAGTAACTTATGTTCATAACTAACAAAGTTCTCAAAGTGTTGATAACAATGTAATTATTGTTACACACATGGAAGGTGTGTACCAAGGAACAGCTTATTAATATTTAATGATTTCGGCACATCTGTGAATATGAGACATTTTGCATCATAATAAAAACTTTTATGATCATGGAATCCAAGAGTCCTTTGAGGTTAGAAAGCAAATCTGTGATATGAGTATATTGGATTAATTGGCAATTAGTATCTAACATAATTGACTGCTGCTTCATGAGAAAATCCATATTAATGTTGAGATTTACTAAAACTTAGTTTGAATAATAAATTTCATGATCTTTAAGTTATAAACATATACATGTATGTATATCTCTTGGTAAATTTTTTATAGCATACCTTTAATTGAGCCAAAGTTTTAAGCCTCTAAAATTACTCCTTTTCTTAAAACCTTCACATTCAAGATATTGGGAATTTCTTGGAATTTATGTGGACCTCAGGGTATTTAAATTGCCTCAAATTCAATTCCCAGAAGTTCCCAAGAATTCTACCCTTCTTAAATTATAGGTACTTTGTATAGCTGAGAATTCCTAGTAATTCCAAGTCCTCACAAAACTGGAGTCTTCCTTTCCCAGAAATTCCCAGTAATTCCAAGCTTTTCAAATCAGAGCTTATTTGCATAGTTGGGAATTGTTGAGAATTCCTATGAATTCCCAGGAAATTGGGAATTCAGTTCGCAAGGTTTATTTGCATAATTGGGAATTTTTGAGAATTCCTAGGAATTCAATTAAATTCAGATTAAATTTATTTATATCATGCTTCATTATGGTTTGTTTACATGGAAAGGTAATTGTTATTATAGCTTCACATATGTTTTCGTCACTGCGCAACTAGCAGGCATAACAAAGTTTCATTTAACATAGAATAGTTAACCTCCTTAACCGGCCTGCAAATAATTAAATTTTATGTTTTAATTCAAGTGTGAGAAGATGAGATAGAAGTGTTGCAGAGTTCTCTTTCCAGATTGACTCAGGTGAGAACATGAGTGAACTAGTTAATGTCATATGCTTCTCCTAAATCTTTAATTTTATTGCCCTGGTTTTTCTTCGCAAAGCCCCCTTAATATCTCTGTATGCCAGCTAATGATTAAAATCTCAGTGAATAGATATGCCATATAAGTTTTTGGCATTTATTATTTTAAAATTCGTAAATGGCAATTCCTTCTCATCCTTGTAGAGAGATATTATACATTTCTTTAACGAAAATCCGAATCATGAAGTCAACTTAATCTCAGTGAGTTTGAAACTTCATTCTACATAAGAACACTTTAGTGGAGTATAATGTTATATTTATTTGTTGTCTTTCTGGTACATATGATTACCGTATGTGTCTTAACCCTCTAACTCCCAAGATTTAATTGCTTAATGTGATGTTAGTTTGTAAAATTTGGAATTGGATCAACCATAAATCCCCTAATTGATATTTTTCTTTATTCTCATTGCTTGTCTGCTTGATATTGCACTGATAGTGTAATGAAAAATTCTGTCTAGGTCACTAGTGGGACTTAAAGGGTAAAAATGATGGATTTCATAATACTGTAATAATTAAAATATTGTTATGCTTTCAAAGGTAACAAAAAAATGTGACAAGAATCTGATGTTATGAAGCACAATGGAAAAACTTGTTGCTGGTAGCTTATGGCTTTTATGTTAAAATTTTCATGGGAAATGCTTCTCTTTGAAAGCAGGAATACAGTAGCTTATGTCTTTTATGTTAAAATTTTCATAGGAAATCTTCTCTTTGAAGGTGGGGATACAGACGTTTTCAAAGCTGCTAGTAATAAGCTGTTTGCAAGTAATGAAAAGCAAATTGACAATCATACCTTGTAGAAGTGTTGCTAAAAATAATTTTTGGTGTGGCTGTTGTTCTTTGTTGATCTTCGTAGCCAAAAAAGCTACTAAAGGCACTGAACTTTTCTATGTACATAAGGCACCCTCCAAGGTGGGAGAGTAGAAGACCATAGAATAATGTTTACTAAGCACTTGCACTCACCACATTTATATATTCAAGCAATACTCTACATATATAGAATTGATTACATGATGTCTTTAATAACTGTACACATTTTATATGCTCCTCTTATTTGTTGGTGACAACAGTTAAGACTATTAGGAAAGCAAACAAGCAAATGAACAAAAGACCATTACCATAATTATGGTAAACTTTACCATAATTATAATGGAAAAAAGGTCATAGAATACCTAAGAAGGGAAACTTGAATTGTGCAATTCATGTTTTTGATCAAATACAATTTAATGAGTTGTAGGATTTGCCTGTAATGTGTCAAATTACCAGTGTGGACTTGATTCTTCTCTGATGTCAGCTGGTAGATAGATACTAAAGATAGATGTCCATAAGAAAAAGTACACATCATCAAAAAAATCAAACTGAAGTGGTGGCATGATTGATATATAAAATGACAGAAGCAGGAAAAACGCATTGAACTTTTTCCTATTCACCAGTAAGTTCATTATATTTTGGATTCTACATTCAAATTGGGTGAGACTAAATTTATTCATATCATGCTTCATTATGGTTTGTTTACATGGAAAGGTAATTGTTATTATAGCTTCACAAATGTTTTCGTTGCTGTGCAACTAACAGTCATAACAAAGTTTCATTTAACATAGAATGTTTCAAGACCTTTCTTCCTTTCTCTTCAATACAATTTACTATTTCTGGAGCACAATGAAAGGAAGCAGGTTCTTTTAAAAAATTATAACTTTTGATTCCAGTAATTATAGTAGCCATAAAAAGAGTGAACTCCACTGTAACAACTAGATGACCAATTTGGAAACTTGACTATTTTGTAAATACACCTTGGCTTGCAATTCTGATGATTACAGTTTTCTGAGATAATTAAAATCTCAGTCCCCATGCAGGAACCTTCACATGACCTGTACAATCATATGCTATAAAGATACTTTTGAAAAATGCATTTTTGTCGGTAGAACTATTGTAAGTATAGTACCACTTAGTGACAAAAATTAATGATTTCCTGTAAACATGAACGTTTGGGAGAAGTTATGCTGGTGATTGACCTTTTTTTGCTAGGATGTATAGGGTCTGATGATTGTAATGTATATCTTTCAGCTTTCAAACCTTCAACTTTGTATTAATTGAAACTTTTTACATATCTATCTCTCTGTACCTTAAGCCCTCAAAAGTTGAAGCAGGTCAGTCAATAACCTGACTTCCTTTGTTTGGAATTGTGTGATATTATATAATTCTGCTGTGTACCACATTGTAACATGTAATATTATTATTTAGATTGCATAAAATGCTCTTGCTGAATTTTAGTATTTCAATCAAATTTTACTTTCTTTTGAATATTCCTAGATCTCCCAGTATCAGTTAATATTCATGTAATTAAAATAATTACATGAAATCTTGTAGATCTATGGCACATTATCTTCTCTCTGATCCTCCTAACATAAGTGTAGGGATTGGCATTGGCTTTAAAAGTATAGTCAAATTAAAGTTTTGTACACAGCCTATGCATCAAATTTAAGTTTTAAAATATTGTAACCTTAAACTAGTTTATCAGAATGAGAATGAGTTACCAGGCACAAGTATGGCTTTTGCGATGATAGTTTCCAGGTTAGAAAAAAGTCACTGCCTATTGAAATCCTCAGTTCCCTTGCCCTAGCAGCTCAACCTCATCAAAACGTTTCCAACAGGAGCGATCAGAAAATTAATGATGCAGACAAGAGAGCTTATTCCCACATACACCTTCCTCAATCCTGTTAGCTTATTATGGAAATGGCATTTCAAATAAATTTTCCATTTCCCTGAATAATTATTTTGTAATGGTATGTGTTTACAAGTTGTGGAAAATGGTTGGGTTGAAATATAATACAAAGACTTGCCAATAGATATTCAAATGAAAACTTTTTACTTATGAATAAAATTTCGTAATGTATTTCATGTTAACATGTTGCAACAACTCCACATTGCAATAAATTCAATTATTTGCAAACATGAGAAAATACCATAAAACTAAAGAGAAAACTTGCACTTGATTTATGTTTGGAATTTATTTCCTTGATGTAAAATGAAATCCAGGTATTATCTCAAGTTTTCTTAGAGACAAAATAATATTCCTTAATTTACTACTTCATTGTAAACAACACTGGTAGTTTTGCAAAGAGGTTAAAAGAATATCTAGCTTTCACGATGTTTACGTTGAACATAAGATTCTAGCTGTTTATTACATGAATTGAACGACTTTTAAAGATATTTTGCGTTTTTTACTTCCTTCTCTCACTTGACTTTAACCAATCGTGTGACTTTAAGCAAGGTTTATTTACTACCGTCTCAATTTCCCAGAAATCTTTGATCACAATAGACTTTAACCAATTGCGTGACTTATACTGAAATCATTACGTGCAGTTACGAAGGTTTACCTTCCATCGATATTGTAGCCAAATGCGTTAAGCTGAGAAATACAGTAAACCCACGAATTTAAACTGTTTAAGTGGGAAAGAAGTGAGAAAACAGGAGATCGATGTTGCACCAAGATCACTCGGCACTTAGCTTGATCTCTAAAAACAACAAGGGTTAATATGATGGGTTGAATTCAAAGTGCACTAAGCAATTTTGCATTAAGTTTTATGTCCCTAAAACTTGTTAATTTACGTTTGCTATAGTCTTTAAACGAAAGTATGCAATGGTCGGGCAACAGCTGAGTAAATAACGTATCAATGGCCTTTTACGCTACAAACGAAAGTCTGAAACGCAGAAAGAATTATTTGTTCTTCATGTGCTTACCCTTATTCAACTGAGCACATGCAAAACTCTTAGGATGGCGACCACATGATTTCATAGTAGCATCACTTTTGTTCATGGAAGCATACAACAAGAACAACAACGACAAGAAATATTTAACTCAGAGTACCATAACCGATCACGCGATTTCTGATAATTCCTACGAAGTTTTTTTGCTGAATAAAGGTCTAGTGGAGAAAGAAATGACGTGCCGACATGTTAGAGGCGATTATTTGTGACAGACAAAGAGACAAATGATTTCTAGACGCTGACAGACCGCCATTCCTGTCAGCCATAATAATGCAACATTCCTGTGAATCAATGTTTGCTTAAAATCCCCACTGGGCAGTCTAATAAATGCATTTCTGATGAAGGAATGTTTCTTTGATTCGTCGATTGATTTAGACATTCTTTGTTAGTGAAGAAGCCAAAACTTCATATTCTAGTAAACGTATAGCTGTAATTGCAAATTATCATTGACCATTTGCTTACCTATTTAAAGCAACACCGTTGATAATGCAGAGGGTTGGAATACATCTAGCTTTCATAAAATTTACGTTGATGAAGAAACCGTGTTGTGAAATACCTCCATAATTCTCAGCTTATGAGGGAAAGTTTGTGTTGTTAACTATTTTGTCATAAACTGTTTCAAAAGAATTGCGTGACTTTCTAGAAGGTTCGATGATTACCGTGTCTTCCCGGAAATGTTCGAAAACAATGAACTTTTGTTGGATAGGGGATGAAGCGAAATCTTTACGAGCAATTAAGTGGGGCATAAATTGGGAAAAACCGGCAAATTAAAGGGAGCTAATTCACGAAAAATCAGGTGAAACTTAAGCAAGAAGGCAGTTTTTCTTTCTGTTATATTTAAACCATCTTCACTGAAATGCATTCATGTCTCAGCATGTACGGATGTAGGCTTATCTTTTTGGATACTATATAACCAAGTGAAGGTGAACAATGTTAACCTGCAAACTGATGTTGTTCAACGTTTAGAAGTAAAAGTTACAGGAGTTTTCTCCATAGCCGCCGTAACGGGTATTAGTTTTTTGTTACATCATGATGTGTGAAAGAATAAGGTTTACCAGCTCCCTTGGACCGTGCTCTGAAAATTTCTGAATTCTCAATACGGGAGTGAATTTAAAACAATAATTGAACTTAAGTCGTTCAATTCAGTTGTAAATCTCAGACGTAAACTGCTCTTTAGTTTAGTTTGCAATTGTTTTCGCACACGTTCTCGTATAGAAAACTTGAGTTTTAAAGACGAATTGAATTCGAGTGTTATCTATCAATTGTCAAGACTCGCAATTTTCACCCGGTTAAGTGGACCGAGTCAAAATTATGAGTCTCCAAAACGAAATCGTATTGACTGATATCTTTAGGAAAGACTTACCAGCAAGCAATACAACTGCGTTCTCCTGCGGCAGTAATTAATGCCTTGCACAGTTCTGTGAAACGGCGAAATAATAAATCGCCTAAGCTAGCTAATTCTTGAAATCCAAAAATGTCAGATGATTTAAATGGATTCCCTCCAAAAGTAGTTTAGCAGAACAGATCACAATAAAAAGAAATTCATCCAAGATTACCTTCGTCTGCTTTACAGATATTCTTTCCTTCTCAAAACCTGCATTTTTTTAGCAGCATTGACAATTTTTTTTTCCTTTGACGAATTCGAATCGGTTGATACCATCGCAGTGCGTGACCACAGGAATATTGAGTAGCGACTAAGGTCAATAATTTTCTAGGAAATCCCAGGATCACTTTCGTGACTTGAATTGAATGAAGCGGTTGATTTACATGGAGTAGCGAGCACTAAAGACGTGGATAAAAGCAACACCACGAGTGTAACTGCTTCCGAAATGGAAAACAAAGATTCCAATTCATGATTTCACGTAAGTCACAGAATATCGACGCTTTGATAGAGTACATTTCAAGTAATGTGATTTGTATGTGTAACAACCGCTAGTCTTCTCAGTATAAACAATGCTTTAATAGAACAAACTTCTCCGACTCGAGCTGACAACGTGGTAATGCAAAAGTGTTGCTAATGCGCATGTGCGAACTGAACTATGTTGCAAATCTCGGAATACTGGACTGGACATCACAGTGTGTTTATCAATGACTTGTGTCCTTGCCTCGCCGATAAATCAAGGCATTCTTAGGTCAAAGAAGACGCATTCGGAATTTAAAGAACACACGACACCCTGTTAAGAAACAACTGGTTAGAACTGTTTTGAACTATAGAGAAAACTCAGAGAAAATATGCCGCCATCGATTGCCAACCAATTTCGCTCGCTATCGATCGAACCAGCAAAGGTCGTTTTGAAATTTATATAAGACTTCCGGTGTTGATTGTGAATATTAAGAGTATGCAAAGCGCCATTTACAAGTGTATTATTCACAAAAATTCGGTGTAATGATAACGAAAATATAGTAGCAGTTCATGTCACGAAATTGCAGTTTTGTTTGGCCGAAAGCGAATCAGGGGAGGAGAGGGTAGAAAGTTTTGGACCCTTTTGATTTGTAGAGGTCTTTTTGTATTCATTCGATTGCTTTCTTTCTATGTTTTTTAAGGCTACGTTGAGCTAATGTCCGATTCAGCGTTGAAGGACAAGAGATCTACTTGTGATGGATCATGGCCAATCATCAAGCAAGGAAATAGAGAAGAGAAAGGAAGAAGAGAGGTTGAACAAACTTAGAAATGAACTTGTGAATTATAACTTTCATGCTTGCCCAAGGGTCATGAAAGAATCCTTCAGGGGTTTAGATGTTGACGACATCGACTTGATTCGAATTGCTTTAATTGGGCCTGCAGCTTCTGGGAAAACTAGCTTTGTAGGTAAGTAAACCTTGATTCTACTGTTTTGTCTATAAAATTAGCTCCCTATTACTCCTTCCACGTTTGTTTTCTTTTTTTTCTCTTGATGTTTCATGAGTTTCGTGACAATTAAAGAGTCTATGATTATCTCAATATTTTTATGTTTGGTTGATGTTAAAGGGACTCTACAGCGAGCCATCGGAGAGACTCAGAGTGCCTTTGAGCAAGGAACTGGAAGAGAAAAAACTATTCTTCTTGAAGAATGCTTCGTGCAGAAAGGTTTTCGAATGGTCGATAAACTAGAGGATTCCTTGAGGACGAGGAAGGGCATGCCGATTAATTTCTTAACGTAGTGTCAGGAAGGTGAACTATCATGCATTTTTGGGAGATAACATACTGAGGTGCATGCCAATTTCATAAATTCGCCATTTATTCAGCATAGGCGAGATTCACTTGACTCAACTGCACGATGTGTCTGTCATATTCTCCATTTCAACCACACGATTCACTTGAGTAAGATGTCACGTTTTCGACTGCGATTGCAAGTCAATCGAAGTGACGCCGTTGAAACCATGTCCCACGCTAGATCAGTTACTTTCAATCAGATTTATTGAATATGCTCTAAATCACATGGCACGTGGTAGAAAAACTAAAAAATGAAAATTAAAGACCAAAGAGAGGCTACATTTTAATAATTTCTGGGAGGAATGACCACATGTTCCTTTTAATTTTATTTTAAAACAAGAATTCGACCAGGAGAAGAAATCTCGGGGCATTATTACAATGAAGATGAGGGAGGACTGGTGAGCACAGCGGCCAGAAGAACTCCATCATTAACTAGATGTGCACATGCTGTGATTTTCGTTGTGAAAGCGAACGATCTGTATTCGGACGAAAAATACAGAAAAACATTTCGTATGACCAAAGGGCACCTTCACAAGGCTTAGTAATATGTTCCTGGCTAAGAACAATTTAAAGGGACAATGTGACGATTTCTCTAGTAGTTACTAGAGACGCACCGAACTAAAATTTGAGACTACGTCATCGTTGTTACTTTTATTAGATGAAGAAGGTACAATAGGCAATAATAACTCAAGAAGAAACAAGAATGGCGTAGTTCGGCCAAGATTAACACGAATTACTGCTGAAAAACATGAAAAATCCGAAATAAATTTTCCTGATACACTAATCGCGTCGAAGCTCCCATAAATAAACACTACCAAGTTCTCTTGACACCACTCACTACACCAGGGTTAACTTCTACAGTAAACAATCACCTTTCTAGCAAGAGGACCTGTTTTATTGCTAATTATATACACGAGAGGGCTGAGCAGTCCCATTAAAGTAGGTCTTTTTGCTCTTGAAATTCTGGACTTCGTGTTGCTTTTTGCGGAGAAGTTTATATAGACACGGAAGCAGCATTACAAAATGAGATGAACAGAGAAGTTATTAATTTTGAAAATCCTTACATCACCGTAAAAATGATTTTTTCACGCGTTGGGCGGTCATAGTCTTTTGGCACCGATTATCCTTCATTTCATTTTCCAGGTTATGCTCCCGTAACTGTGATTACCTTTCTGGACAAGCTAAGAACTGAGGAGGAGAAGGAGGAAGAGTTTGACAAAGCATCTATGGTGACCGGTAGTTCTGGCGAGAGGACTTATTTCATTGCAAATTATACAAACGGGAATGCTGTGCTGTCCAATGAAGTGGATCTTTTAGCTCTTGAAATTCTTGACTCCGTGTTGCTCTTCGCAGAGAAATTTATATTGGTTCGGAAGCAGCGAGAAAAAAAATAAGATGGACAGAGAAGTTATGGCTAAAGGTAGGACATTTTGCAGAGAGAAGAACCAAATAACAGACTCAATCCCTTTTTCGAGGCATTCCCTCCCTACTCAGGAATTAAATACTGCCCTTTCCTGAGATTCCAAAGTAAAACAGTTTTGTGTTTCTCTCGTGGACATTATTTCCCCAAATGACATGTAAAGTAGCACGTGATTATCCTTGGAAACCAAATCCATCGAGTCCAACAATAGCTTTGGAAGGACTTCGTCTGTAATGAAGCCCTTAGGAGGACTCTTACATCTTGGCTTTACATCTCCCTTGATCTCAGGAACCGGTCATTATTTATTCTCTATGTGAGTGTGTTGAGGGGGAAAATCTCTATTCTTCTAATGATCCCCCTTATTGGCATTCAATTTCTTTAGTGCTCCCTTTTCTTTCTTTTAGAGACGACCAATCCCTGTCAAGACTCAAGAAGTGGGGAGAAACACTCGACTACGTCTCGTGTTTCTCCCTACACTTCTTTCGTGCTCTAACCGCTTCCTGCGTGCTTTACAACAGAACACAATGGGGGCTTCCCTATTTTTTAAATATATAGCCTTGAAGGAGAAACAGGTTCGAATTTTTATCGGAATAAAAGGCTCTGTAACTGCTAACTGTAGTTGTGTGAGATTACATGCCCTCAATACATCAATACAGAGTGAAGTTCAGTAGTTTTTCGGAAATACGTGCATCAATAAATTTCCATTTATCGTCACAGTTTATTATTTTGGTATGTAAACATTTTTCGTTCCGAGACCGAATCAAATGTCTCTCCCACCCCCGAAAGGAGCTGTCTCAACCAAGGAAAGGAATTTTATCGACCAAGAAAATAGGTGACTTCCTGGAACCCTACACATAATTGCAAACCTGAATCCAAATAAAACTTAAAATTTCTTCTGGAATACCATACAACCAATGTTAGGAGATATGTCCCGCCATTTCGACAGTGCTAATGGTTGCTATGAGTGAAGTATCTTTAATCAATCCAAAGATTGCTATTTTTCCCATCCCAGCTGAAAATGATGAAGTCAGCATTTAAGCGAGTATGGTGACCTTCCCTTTGGTGAAAATATTTTGATAAACTTTTTCTTTTGCAGAGCAGTTTTAAACAGTTCAATATCATCCGATGAAAATTTCCACACAACAGCTATGTTTATTCCTGCCACAATTTAGAACATAGCAGTTTAATCTAAAAGTAGTCTCATAACAGACATAACATAACATTCAGAGGTTATCTAATGGTACTGCATTTTTTAATTGCAGGTTGTTTAATCCTATTGTTCAATGGACATAAGATACTTCGTTGCTTTCCTTTCGTTTCGAGTGTAAACCAAAACGTTTTTTCCCCATAAAGCTTCGTAATAAAAGAAAAAAAAAACAATCGAGCGTTATTTAGTGCTTCTGACTGTCCCCTTTTCTCAAAGTCAAATAAATTTTGCCGAGGTCACCGATAGCCTGTGAGTAAATATCTTTCAATCAAGCTGTCTTCTTATCAAAGCGGTTGTTTTGTAACAGTTAGAGGAGAAACTCCCTTACCAAAAAAGAAAAAAACAAAACTAAAAAAAAAACCCGAGAAATTAAAACTTAGTTAATTAATCATTGAAGCCCGAGCTCGGAGGTACTAAGGCTATTGAAATCGTAAATATTCGGTGATTTCTAATAAATAACTCGGTGAACGTCCAATTTTTTCGGGGACTGATGTATAGGGAATCTGAATTAGCTCTTGCAAAGTTTTGCTATTAAGCGACAGCAGGTGGCGAAAACAAGCAGATTCCTTGATTTGACAGTGTGGTAAAGATCTGAAAATTGAAAGTCAAGAGAGGACACCCTTTCTTGCCGCAAAAACCTTACTGATTTTAATGACAACAACTACAAAAACAACAACACATCCTAAAGCAATCAAAACATCTGCGCCACCAAGGTGTGGGGATAAAAACGTAGCTAACCCCACCGTTCCCTTTACTCTTAAACTGCACTGAAAAACTTCCTTCTGACTTGTCTGATTTTACATTCGAAACTTGTGAGTCAGAAGGCTCCCATGCACCCTGTCGTTTTCTAATGTGCCACTTTTTGTATGAAATCTCGCCATGAACCAAACGCGTCTCCAGGAGTACAATGCCCTCTGGGTAATGAGGATCGCTTCTCACGGCTGCAGCTTTGATAAACAAAGACAGGTCAATAACAACTGAGAATTAAATCAGAAAATATTCCACATTTGAATTAAGGGTTGAATTTCTAAAGAAACTGTGGTGCTGCTTCGATGGGAGAGTATAATAGGCTAATTTAGTGTTAAATATATCAACTGAGTTGATAATGTTCATCTGCCACCGTAGAGAGTATCTGATCTGACGTTTCGAGCGTTAGCTATTCGTCCGAGAGCGAATGGCTAACGCTCAAAACGTCAGCTTTGAAACTCAACGGTGGCCAATTTACGTTATCAACTCAGTTGATAATATTAAACTACCCTGTAGTATTCCACACTCGATATGTTAGAATGGGGTTCAGGAAAACTCAGGAAAATAAAATTAGTTCCATTCTCAACGGAAAGTTAGCAAACTAACGCTATTACCTCCATAATAAGGTTGATTTTGGGAACGTCTTAACTCACTAGTTTCGTTCATTCCTGTCCTTTCACTTGCTTCATTTCCTTCATAATGTTGTTTCTCGCCTACAAATTTCGGCTGCAAGATAAAAGCCCAGTTTTCATTCCACTCATTCAACCATTCATATCATTTCCCTTGTATTTATAAAGCTCAGTCTTACTTTCTAAACTAAGTCTTGTGGTTCAAGGACTCCATTCTCGTTTGGCCATACCAGATTGTTTGATGTAAACCATATCAAATTACGGCCCCTATTTATTCCTCTCACGTAAACTTCTGATATCCCTGCTTCCCACTCGGGCGAATTGTACTTTAAATTGTAGTTATCTTTTCCTAAGATTTGGTGTGTGTCTGATTCATTCTCCAGACATTTCCTTTCGATCCGAACATGCATATGAAGACAAACATATACTTTTTCTTTAAACTTTCACCAAATGGAGAAATCTTTTTGTTTGGTTTTTAAGTCGTTTGGCGCTAATTCTGTAAGTGGGTTAACCTTGGTGGGCTAGCCTTGGTAATCTCATACCTCAACGGAGGGTTTTTCCTGCCTTGCATTTCCTCTCGGAAAAGGTGTTTCCTTGCTATCTCCAAGCGGTGCCTGGAATATGAATGACCAGATGCCGTGTATATAACATCTCTCTTAGCCTTCTTACAACTTGCACTCCACATAATTTAATACATGCATTTTGAAATTTCTGGCGATGCTTGTAAACTAATTGGCTCTCAGTAATGCAGTATATTCTCAATTCGCACTGTTTTCCTCTAAAAACATCTCCCCAACCAATGAAAAAGTAACATTAAAACCAAAATAACCAATCAGATGTCATGGCTTTTTTTTACGTATAATCGATCAAATTGCAGGAAAACGGAAGACAAAGAGGCCATTGGGTGGAGAATTCCTCTTTTTGCCAAAAATGGATGAATTCTCTTTCTAACAGCATTTAAATAACGACGATGTAGTCAATAGAATAAAAGAGATGGTTAGTTTTGAGCTCGTTAAAGAAAAAGGGAAAGGTGTTTTCATCCTGTCACGAGCTTGGGACAAAGAAAGAAAAAATGAATGATAACGAAGAATTTGTACTGACTTAAGTCCTGTATCAGTTTTGGCGCTTAAAAATTGTAATTTCAAAATAGAATGTAATAAAGTGATGATTGGACTTATGTCGTGTAACTTTGGCCTGAAATCATACTTGTGATTTCAAATCAAACTCGTGCTGCGCGCTAGTTCCGTTTTGCAATCATGCCGATCACGCATATGATTTCAGTTCAACGTGCACTCCACTAAGTTCAATTACCATTTTATACCTCTGAGCCTTACTAGCACAAAGCACAATACTATAGCTTTGATAATAGAGAACAATATTGCATGACCAAGAAATTTGTGTTATAATTGTTACTTGTTACCTATTGTTACCTATCATCCTCGTTACCGTTATCATAATTATTTGTATTTTTTTTTCACTATTCAGTTTTCTTTCAGGACATTCAAGGACGCTTTTTTGTTTTGACGGCGTTATCAGTGACTTTTTGGTCCAGCGTAAACATTTGCAAACGTAGTTGAAATTTTATATCTCAACTATTCTAGTATAGGAACATCGCACTAATTAATTTCTCACCAACCAAATATCGAGATTATAATATCTGAACAAACCTGGCTTATTTCATTGGTTTCAGAGAGTGTCTAAAATATTTTTCCATAACTCACCATTATTGAATGTCGCTTAATTAAGTCATACCTCGTCGTAGTGAGTTGTTGGTTCTTGTTTTTGTTTCAGTTTTGGTTGGTATTGGAACTTTTCCCCATTTTTGCTTGGATCAAAGTAATGCAATAGCGCCTCTTCGTGGATTTTTCTATGAGTCTTATTCCAAGAAAAAATGAAGCTCTTTCTTCCATCGAGATACTCTTCATCAAACTGTGACTCTACTTTCCTTCGTGCCCAGCGTGAGATAACAACCTGTCCTTCCTCGTCTTCATCTTGTTTGTATTCATCATCGCCACCGATGACGATCAACACCTTGTTGTCTGATAAACAATGTTTCAAAAAAGGATTAGACAACATGAAGCGTGCAATAATTACTTAAGTGTACGATATTTGCAGTTCTTCTCTGTTTTGCAACTATTTTCTTTGCGACACTTGTAAACTAACCTTTTCCTCAAATAAACTAAAAGTTCAAAAGATATATATTCTATCAAATAATCAAATATAGATCTTATAGGAAAAAGTACATCGATATTTTTTTCCCTCTTTTTTTTCGAAGTTCTGACCGTAAATGAAATTTAGATCCGTCTTTTTTCCGAGAAAAATACCCCTTATATTTTTCTACGTTACTCATAAATGAATTTTTGTTCGGCCATTCGCGCTTCTTCTAACAATGAGTAATCAAGCTAAATTAATTCCCCCATGACTTCAGTCATTGCTTCCTCTGAACTTAAATTTATCGTTGTTGTATCGAATTGGCAGCATTTAGTGAACAATAGTTAATAGTAATAGATAGTTAAGAAAAAGGAAGCGTCGTTCGCCGACTTGCTATTTGCAATTCATCCGAGT
Organism: Pocillopora grandis; assembly: GCA_964027065.1. Classification (NCBI taxonomy): domain Eukaryota; kingdom Metazoa; phylum Cnidaria; class Anthozoa; order Scleractinia; family Pocilloporidae; genus Pocillopora; species Pocillopora grandis. The sequence continues at coordinate 19,577,098 of OZ034739.1, forward strand.
TGTTTACCACAAGCGTGAATATTGCAGTATGTACCAAGCTTTTTCATGCGTGTCTTACATGTATATTTGTTTCCATTTCGCTCCGCCAGTGTGTTGCGCGATTTTAATAATGTCACAGATTTAACCAATACCCTCTTTTCCCCTGATGACAAATGCGATTCTTTAGCTTCTGTTAGAAATAAACTGAGTCCCGTGCGAATTCCAACTAGAAGATTTATCCATCAGCATTCGCACACCTAGACTACCTACCAGACAAGTTAATTCAAATGTTTTGAATATTATCACATTTCCCATCCTTTGTAAAAGTAAATTTCTCCTTATTTTCAAAAATATGACCTCGAATGTTGTATCACGAACATGTCATTTCGTTTTCACAGGATAAATTGATCAAATGCCAAAAAAATAATCTAAATTCTTTAGCTTCTGTTACAAATAAACTGAGTCCCGTACGAATTGCAAGTAGAATCTTTATTCATAAGCATTCGCATACCTAGACTACCTACTAGGCGAGTTGAATCAAATGTTTTGAATATTATCACATTTCCCATCCTTCGTAAAAATAAATTTCTCCTTATTTTAAAAAATATGACCTCGAATGTTGTATCACGAACATGTCATTTCGTTTTCACAGGATAAATGGATCAAATGCCGAAAAAAAAACCCTAAACCGCTTCCGCCTTATGGTGTGTGACAACAACGGCTCGAAAGAGAAAGTAAAGTATTTGCGCATATTCTCTTTTACCGAATCTCCTGTTCAACACTTAATAACGCGATAAACTGTCTGTTGTTTAGTTCTATGCCATCCATGCCCGTTAAATGAAACAGTTTTTCTCCCTTAACTTACCTGTGGCATCTAACAAAGCTCTGTAGATCTTCGCGTAGCCAATCCCCGCATTATCTTCGTTGATCGAGAGACGCGACTCGTGTGCCTGTACGACAAAAATTGCACAATCCATCTGAATTTGAGGAATTTTGGTCTTACAATAATCAGCCAATTGTTGCAATTCAAAGTTGTGCTTCCCAATCGCGAAGTTGAAGCCATGTTTCTTATTCATTTCCATCAGGAACGCCTCAACCACATCTAGCTTATAGGTGTTATCGCAATTGAAAAGACAAATGGTTTTCTTCGACTTATCCGCCATAATATGACTACTATTTCTTCGCCAAAAGCTCAACTTTATGTTATCAGTGAGTGTCGTTTATCTCAGGGTGATGATTCTATGAATAGCAGATTTCCCAGAAACGGTAATCTTGTGACGTTGTTTTTCATCTGTTTTGTCACGCAATGCAGTCTCAAAAAAAGAAAAGAGTGTTTCACACCGTGATGTGATACTTTCTTACTTCAGCGCACAAAGTGCTCAACCAAACCTTCAACAAGAGAAAAACTCTGCTTCTCGTCTTTCCTTAGTTGTTAAAACGAAAAACGGATTGAGCAAAATTAAACAGTTCCTTTCAGTCTCAAAAGGATAAAGATATACATTGAACCTCGCGATGGACGATAAACAATGATTGTTATGCTTTAAGACATTCTGTTACCCCAACGGGAATTAGCAGCCAACATAACTCCCTCTTTGGCCTTTTCTTCGGTCAATTGAACAATGCATAAATATGTCATGAACAAAACCTTAGCCCAGGATATGTTCTTATCATGAAACCTCATCTCATTTCAGTATCACTATTCCCATGTAAATATTACACGGCCATGTTAAGACACTATGTTAATAAACAGTTGCTTGGATTTTCAAGGCAAGGATGGGATTGGTGGGAGAAGAGAAATTGCAATGCTAAATCATGTCCATTGTATGTGTAACGTCCATTTTAATCTTCCTTTAGACCTCCATCATTGTTTTATGTTTTTTGAACAACTTGGATAACATAGTCGATGATCATGATGTGAACACCTAATGATAACTTATCACAGGAAAGAAAAAACTGATAAAATGTCTAATGTTGAAAACAGTTGGTTAGTAATGATAATAAAAAAAAACTACAACAACAGAAAATTATTTTTTCCCCAAAGGTAAAAATAAAGGCATACTAGCTATAATAGCTACAGTAGAACTTCCGTGAATCAAGTCATAAAGAAATCAGCTGATTGCTTACTTTGACTTCACAAAACAAAAACCGTTTTTTGTAATCCTAATAGAATTGTTTTTTGCCATAACAACTTAAAACTGACAATATTCTCTTGAAAATTACCAATTACACTCGAAATGACATTTTAAATTTTTCAATAAAGTGAAAAAGGTATACTACAGTACTGAAGTCACGAACTAAAATATCAAAGGACAGGCAGCTTAGAGGCCTTACAGCCGATTCTGTCGGAGCTCATCATTGTTTCCATGGCACAATGTGATGAGAAGTATTATTACTCCTTGGATGGGTTGCTAGACCATCCAAGGCTGTCACCTGTAAGCTGAGCAGCAAACTTGAAAGAATAACTTCATGAATTCCCAAAGCCAGTTCATTGTGTTGGTAAATCTGGTTTGTGTTCGCAGGAATACCAAGTTGAGCTAATCTCACCCCATATAACATAATAACCTCGGATGAAAGTAAGCAACAAAAGTGGGAAATAGTCGACAAATCAGATTTTTTGTATATCTGACCAAATCTTTTCTAGGAACCCTCTAAGTTATGATCTGTTTTCTAGGTTTAGCTATCTAGAAGAACGAAAGGTTAATTTTCCTGTGCACTGTTTTTAATGTAGACTTAAATCTGTCTGGGGTTCTGGCAGTTCAAACGAAAAGCTGTTATAATATTTCAACATCTACACAACATAATATTTAAACTGTTTTAAAAGTACTCTAATACTGTCCCTACTGATCAGGCATTCTCGGTCGGTTATAAACCGGAGCTAACCTCCAAATACAATAAGTGCCCAGCATCGCCACACTGAGAAGAATTAAAAAAGCGATCTGTGGTTGCTTCTTACACCGTTCAAACAAGCTCGCCCAAAGACGCGGCTGAACCTTAGAAACAGTGTAAGTGACATTACCGGAACCAAGAGATCTAAATTGCACTTTAGCTTCAGGGACTGTTCCCCAATCTTGTGCTATGTCCAGTATGGTCCTCTCGGACGGTTTCCATTGTTGGTGCCAGATCATAACGTCACCGTCCTTGAAAGAGATCCTACCATAGCGAACCAGAGTTTCTAGCAGGACAGTGCCCTCTGGGTAGTGCAACGGGCCTGAAGGTCCAAATCAAGAAGAAACGGTTAGTTTAGAGAGGAATGATGTACGAAAGGTTACAACAAGATGGAGGTTAACTGAATTTTAAAACACGGGTCGTTTGTCTTGGTTCAGAAAACATTGTCAACATTTTAAAAGTGGGCGTAAAGTCTGCTTTTTCTCATGTTGGCCTCGATTATTTAAAAAAAGAGAAGCATTTGAAAGTACTGTGAGCCATTGATGTAATGTTTTACCAGCTTTTCGAATTCTTTTTTCGTATGCCAATTATACGGTAGATTTTACATGTATATAAAATTTCATTTTAAACAAGTGTAAAAATCGTATGAATCGAGCACTTCGATGTTATCATTACGAACACCTGGGTACGCGGAAATTTACGCATAGTTTTACAGAAGTTTCGCCTTCAGCTGTTTCCAAAACTAGCTGCCAATGACTGTAGTAATTTGATTACATTTACTTATTATACCTGGATACGGACCTGATTCTTCCACGTCAACTTTCGTTTCTCCATGCTCTAAAAGCTGATAGGAAAAAAATTATTGGATAGGGAAAGCAAATAATCGAGCAAACCAACGAAATGAGAATTCTAAAGAGCGAGTAGTGATAAATGAGGACCTAGATTGCTAGAAGTCTATGACAAGACGAGAGCAACTTTTTGCTGACTTTGATCAGGACCCTATGATTATGGGTGACATTTTGTAATCACTCGATGGTATTAAACGATATTTTTTTGCTGACTGTTTAACTAAGATGTTCTCTTGGTGAATAACTATACCCCTTTCTCATGACACCAAATAATTATTTTATTTATACAAAAAAGCTCATTCAATTTTCTCATACTTCCTGAGGAATCGGCTCTGGCTGTGGCACTGTGTATGGCCGCTTTGGTGGTGGCTTTGGTTTCGGCTGGTATTCAAACTTCTTTCCTGTTTTGCTGGGATCAAAGTAATGCAGCAATGCTTTCTCATGGATTTCCCTGTAATACTTGTCCCAGGAAAAGATGAAGCTCTGTCTTCCGTCAAGATCTTCCTCCCCGAACTGCGAGGCCACTTTTCTACGTGCCCAACGCGAGATCACAAATCTGTCTTCCTCGTCTGTATCTTTGTAGCTGTTGTCTCCACCGATGACTATCAACACCTTGTCACCTTGGATAACAAAATGAATCAATTAATTTGAAAACTGTTATGAGTCAACGATCGATGCTGAGGGTAGAGACCTCTCTCCCTGTTGGACACACACACGCGCAAAAGAATAATTTCATTTAATTTATTGTATCACTGTCATCATTAAAATCACTGAACTAAAAATTGCACGTAATTTTACCGAAAAAGCTGCCATCGCATCTATCGGATATCCATATCTGAATATAGCAATACCCAATAAAACGAGTTTTCAGCGGAATTGAATGCTTTTTCTCCTCCTAAGCATGCCTTAACAAATACTTCTACAATTTTTTCTCTATTATTTTCAGACATCCAAGTTCCTTCCGAGAAACCGTGAATCATAGAACGGTTTGTGAAAGTGAAACTAGAAGCGAGGTCGGAAGTAACTTCCGCTTTTGGTTAGTCCCAACGTAGACACAACCAAGTGTTTTCCACGAAAGCGAGAGAGTTAATACTGAGCAGCAAGCTTTGAAAGTTAATCGGACCAATGATTCGCGTCTTTTCTTTCATCAAGAAAATAAAATTGAAAACTCGACTTCCTTAAGAGATAAACGCCAGTTAATGTTTCTCACGAACAAAAATACGAATAATAAATAGAAGCATTACAAATGCCACACAGCCACAATTTTTAGAATCAATGTATCGTTTTTTTTATCCGGGACTGAAAAGACATTTAACCTTTTCAGAGAGTATATATCGTCATAAAAAGGAAAAAGTGTATCGTTATCGCTCTGAAAAGATCTGATGCAAAACACTATCTACTCAATCGTTTCGACTCACCAGACGCTCTCTTTAAAGCTCTGTAGAGACTTGCGTAACCAATTCCAGCGTTGTCTTCGTTGATCGAGAGCCGTGATTCATGGGCATGGACAGCAAAAACAGCAAAATCCATTTGTAGTCCGGGAATGACTGTCTCGCTTATCTCTGACATTTCACTCAGTCGAAAATTAAGCTTGTGTACAGTAAACCGCATCTTCACGTCGTTTTGCACGGTTAGTAGCAAGGATTCTATTGGATCCAAATTACAAGTACTATCGCAGTTAAAAAGATAGATGTTGGCCGGCTTTCCTTTAGTATCCATGGCACTTTTCTTTAGAATGATTTGACCAACGAACAGGAAAGCAAACCCTTCTCGAACACAGCCGAACAAAGTCTCTTTGATTGTCGTTCCCGGAATACGAATTCTTAGAATGTTGCGTTACTCCCATTTGTAACCGAACCTCTTGATGACGTGTACGGCAACTGCACGTGGACACAACATTTTTCTTTTTATTTTTACTTTTTCAAATCCTCAACTGAAACCAGTAACTACAAAAAATATGAAAGTTAAATTTTTAGTTTATTTAAATACTTGCAGCTGGAAGGGTAAGAGCGGCTAATTACCCGAGGCGAAGAGTTTCAATTTTAATCATTATTCCTCAAACGTCTTCATTAGCTTTCTCGCGAACAGAACAACAAGTTCACTCAAGAATACAGATTTCAGTCACTTGTAACACAATATATCTGTCACCAAATCACCGAAAGCTTTCGAAAGAGAGGAAGCTTATTGCTATTAAAAGCTACGATTTCTTCGAAAGATAAGACAATTAATCAAGCGAATATGACCTTTGGTTGAAAATGTCTCGGAAACGGTCGCTCTCTTGTCAGTATCGCATGCATGGACGAGCACGATAAACAACACGAAATCAGAGCATAACAAATCAGGTCGTGATATCTGAGGTCGATGCTGTCCATCCCGCTCTCTTACTTGGAGGCGTTCAGTTAAGGGGATGATATAAAATGCTAGATTTTTGGACTTTAACTTTACTATCAAACAGACTAGAGACATTTCGACCGCTTAGAGTGTCGACGTCAATTTCCATTCCCCCTGGTTTGATTAATTCCTTACTGGGAAAATGGATTTTGGAACCTTGGACTGAGGTATGCAAACAAATATAGGAATAAAGGGATGAAATCCTAACTGATTTAAACTGTGAAAACACGCAACAGATATTTCCACAAAATATTAAAAATCTGTGTTTCCAAGGCACTCAATCGTTAGGAAATCAGTTAATAAAAATAAAAAAGAAATAATAAAACAGTTTTTGAAAATGTATCCATCCTACGAGGTTCTTCATCTCCTAACTAACTAAATCCAGCTAATTACGATTAAAATCACACACATGAAAAAATTACTTAGGTCTGATTGGTTAAGACAAATGTAGTTTTCAGGTAATTCAATGGAGAAGAGGGTTAATCATTGCAATTTTGTATGTCCCTGAAAAAATTGACTCGTGCTTATTTATTCCAAATTGCACTCGAAATCATGTGATTACCTATGCTTAAGATGTGAAAATATCGTGGTATATTATTGTTTTGATCGTAGGCGGTTGTTTTGACCGAACGCACGGTGTCACTTGTAGGGTTTGAATAAATTATTTTTGCATTTGATGAGCGCGCTTTGCTTCTGCATAATTATGATAAGCTGTCTCGTTTTTTTTCATGTATATTATTAATACGCAATCACACGATTTTTCTCGTGCAATTTGGAACAAATAAGCACTGTAAATTTTTCAAAGACCACAAATTGCACCCGCCCTACGGGCTCGTGCAATTTTGTTAGTGTTTGAAAAAATTTACTCGGGCTTATTTATTTCAAATTGCACTCGAAATCATGTGATTACCTTTACTAAACATAACTAACAGATAAAATAACAATGCAAATTACGAATGAGATGACGAATGAAGGTAAAACTGAGCCGTTAAAAGTGTGAATATAGGTAACAGAACTGTTTAAGCAAAATACATTTTTCACATATTCATAAACTGTTTCTATTTCTCTTAACGCTCGACAATTATATTATCCTTTCCTAGGCTATCCATTACAGAAACCATGATTTTATTTTTAAATTTTGACGTGATTTGATACCCTGTAAAATTTGAAAACAAATAAAACAGAGATCGCCCATCGCTAATTACTTTTCGTTGCCTATCTTGAGGTACAGGTAAAGCTCTCGAATATCGGACACAAAAGGAAAAAGCAAAGAGCATACACAATCAAACCTAAGTAAAGCTGATATGGCCACGACATTTTAAAAAAATATGAAAAATAGCTGTATTGGAAGGGTGTCCGCTTCGTTTGGGTCATTATGATGACGTTACTTCGAATTTCAAAATGTCCTGTATCTAGAAACAGGCGTACAAATGCATTTATTTTATCATTAATAAGCAGTACCTATTTCCTGCCAAGTGTATGAATAGTTTTCGTTTCTTTTCGAATTTTGTTTTCCTTTAGAATTTTTTATCTTAACTGGTTACTAATTGCAACAGTGTTAACTTTTGTAAGGCTCAGCTCTGGTAAATAAATCGTTAGTATTTAGCATATAACTGAAAACAGGAGGTTGTTTTACATAATTACGGCAACTCTGAGCTGAGATTTAATGTCCCCTTTTACCGTATTAAAGAGATTGCATATTACAGAGGTTTGTTTTAGAAGAAAGCATGCTAGAATACGATCGGAATATATGAAGCTGTCCACAATGAATAGATGTCTTAAAGAGGAAGTTCGACTGTAGTTTGAACTTGACTTGATGAGTTGCAATAAAATTTGAAATCAGGTTTAATTAGGTTTAATCAGGTTTAACTAGGCCCAAATGTTTATAATTTTTTGGACAGCGATTTTTATCTGTCATTTTTTTCCAAGCCATTCACATACTGCTGCTAAAATCCACAGTATGCAAGACCAAATCCAAGCAAGGAAATCCCAGACTAACTTTAAACAACACAGTATGCTCGCCCAACTATAAATACTCTGAGGTCGCACACTGTAAGAGACCCCACCGTTAGCTGAAGCGACAAATCTAACATTTGCAAGAGGTGTAAACATCCAATCTTTCGACAGGTGGTGAACAGTTGTTCCAGACGGCTTCCATATGCGGTCCCAGACCCTCACGTCCTCTTTCTCATACGAGATTCTCCCAAAATGTAGGAGTGTGTCCAGCAGTTCGGTACCTTCGCGAAATTCGGGTCGGGAATCAGTAGGATCTGGCCTGGGCCCTAAGGCTAGATTAAAATAGATTTCTGAATATATAAATAAATAAATAAATAAATATTAATAACCCTTACTGAAGGTTTCAGCCCTCGCCTAATACTGAGAAGGTAAGGTTGAGGTTACGCAATTTGGTGCTTGGGAACTGGGACAAAGGATGAGAGCTTGTGGCTTCTAAAATTAAACTTTAAGATTTTGGGAACCCTTTAGGGACTCGAGACTGGTGTAGAGCGTAGAGTTTGTGTCGGAGAGCTCGCAACCATGGTTGACATGCAATGTCACAAGGTATGGAAAGTAAATATTAAAATAAGTAAATATTTAATCTGAACCAAATTATTCGTTTGATAAAGTACACTGCCTCCAAAATGAGTGTTCAGCCTCTGAGAAATGATTTTATCACAAGAAATGGATTCTTCAAGTAAAATAGTTGACTCACATTTTTCTCTTTCTTGGCCTGTGGGCCTTCTTTGGGTTCTTCCTCCTTGAGGAGGTACATCATCACCAGAAATACCGTTCTGCAGGATACATGAAAGAAAGCGTTCAACAAACTTGAATGAGAAGCACAAAGGATTTAGGAGGAACAAGATTAGAGGGAACGAAAGAATGTGAATGAATGAATGAATGGAACCACATATGGGACTCCAGATTGGCTTGATAAACAAATACAGGAATCTTGACTCAACATGTTTTAGAGGTCTTAAACGCTTTAACTCGGTATTGCAACATGCCTGTCTACTATTTACATTGAGAACACTGGAAGAGTGGACACCAATGAATAGACTTGATGACTCTAAAATGCAATTCCACAACCCGAATAGTAATCTAAGGAGTAGTAAGCTAATAATTGCTCTCTTCCACTTCTCTAAGTTTTCAATTTGTAAATAATTCAGGGTGGATGCGTTATAAACAAATGTCCAGATAAGGTTATAGGTTACTATCAGAGGATACAACCATAAACGAACTTCGATCTCATCGTTGTGTGGCACTAGATGCTACCTCTCCTCTTGATATTACATTATGTGTGTCTTGAGCCGGATGCATGCTTGATCATCCTTTAACTCTCAAGATCTCATTAGTTAATCTCCCAACTGTCTGCTATATAGTTCTAGTGATGTTAGTTTGGAGTTTTTGGTATTGGATCTACTAATAATCCCCTAATTAATCTGTTTCTTTATTCTCATCACTTGTCTGCTTAATGTTGTATCGATATTGTAAGGAGAAATTCTGCTTTGGTCACTCATGGGAGTTAAAGGGTTAAACAAATAAAGACAAAAAACGGTCAAACCTTGTCTGGAGAATCATTGACTGGTGGAGGAAATGTTGTTGGCTTTTGTTTTGGCACATACTGGAACTTTTTTCCTTTCCTACTTGGGTCGAGGTAGTGCTTTAATGCTTCTTCGTGGATTTCTCTGTGACTTTTGTTCCAAGAAAAAATGAAGCTTTTTCTTCCATCGAGATACTCCTTATCAAACTGTGACTCCACTTTCCTTCGTGCCCAGCGTGATATTACAACCTGTTCTTCTTCGTTTTCATCTCTGTATTCATCATCCCCACCAATGATGATCAATACTTTATTTCCTTTAAATACAAGACACTGTATTACACCTTACTATTCTAAACGAGTTATACTGATACTGAAGTGGTAGTGGTTTTCACTGTTGAAGGGCAGTTCACACATTGGTCAAGGTTTGATAATCGTTAATGTCTCACTTTGCACGTGATTGCCCTCTTCGACTGGATCCCACCAACAGAACGTTTGGAAGAAAGGCAGTATTATTTGGGTAAAAATACACAAGGTGGAACATTTGGAAATGACAGTTTTTTATACCACGTTACTCATCCAGAAAAATTGTCTGTAAATATTTGACGCTACTGTCTGCAAGCTTACCAGAATTACTAGTATCATGAAAAAATAACTTATTCGTTAAAAAACCAAAACAAATAAAAAAAAAAGACAAGTGAATGTGGGTAAGAGACCGAGAGGAAACTCCTTTGGCATATAACGTGTCTCAACTGGTAGCACGTGAAGTTAAAACATTTCTTCATTTTTTATGAAGATGAAGACGTTTTTCTTCTCTCGAGAATCATTACGGTGAGGCTGAGAGGCTAACGTTGTTAACGTCAGTTACTGTTCATATCAAGGTGAACTCTGATCTGAACTTTGTTATCTCGAGCTTGTACACACTTTCAGAGGAAGTAAATGGGACATTTCAGTTGCATCTTTCCTTAAGCTAAATGTAGTAACATCAGTTTGACTCAATTGACATAATTTCCCCCAAATGCCAGAGAACAGGACAATTCGGCATTGTATGCAATCGAGAACCATGTTGCTTCTCGGAATAAATGTTCCGCATTATTTTGATTATTTATCGCTGCACAAACATCACTGTACTTATTTCAATTCTTGCAGTCGACCTACCAGTCGCTTGCTGCAAAGCGAGAGTGATAACAATGAGCAACTAGCTTTGAAAAGCGAACTTTCATTGTCCAAGTAAAAGTAAAAGTGGAAAAACTCGACCACCTTGAGAGACTGACAGACCATTGTATGTTTGGATTGATTGCTTTGTGTTCCTCTCGGAGTAAAAATACGAACAACAAATTAAGGCATAAGTTTTACGCAACACTTATTCTCAGAATGGTTGGTTTAATCAGGGACATAAAAGACGTTTAAGCATTTTGACTATGAATCGTCAAAAATTAGGAAATGGTAAGATTTTATGGCTTGACACGATATTGTAGAAAACCCTATGAACTCGATCTTTTTTACTCACCAGTTGCTTTCAGTAAAGCTCTGTAGATCCTTGCAAAACCAATTCCAGCATTGTCTTCGTTGATTGAGAGACGCGATTCTCGGGCATGAACAGCAAAAATAGCATAATCCATCTGCAGTTCAGGAATAATATTCTCGCACATCTCTGACATTTCGCGCAACCGAAAAATGCGCTTGTCTACAGCAAACCGCATCTTCACGTCGTTTTGCACGGCTAGTAACAAGGATTCTATTGGATCCAAACTGCAAGTATTATCGCAATTAAAAAGATAAATGTTGGTAGAATTTCCTTTCATTTCCATGGTATTTTTCTTTCGTAACAGTTAAAAAGCGAACAGGAAGGGCCATCTGTCTTGAATGCAACCGAACAAAGTCCATTCGTTTGTCATTCCACGAAAATGATTTCCGAGAATATTGCGTTACCCGGGATTTAACACTAACTTTTTGGTGACGCTTAAGCCAAAGGCATGTAATCCTTTGATGGAACCAGAGATAAAATACGAATAAATCGTATAGATCTAACTATTTAAAATCCTTTCAATTCTGGAAACAGAAGTGGCTAAGAGCCATTTTTTGTCACACGCAACAAAACAAAGCAGCAGGTACAGGGTGGCATTGAGAGTACAATCAAGTGTCATGAAACGTCTTGGGCTATATCACTGTGCATTCTCCGAAATGGAGAAAGCTCACTGCAATAAAAGGAGCGAAAAGGCAAAAGAACTAAACACATTTCAGAAGTATGCTAGCCGCCGGCATAACCATATTTGAAAATATCTATAAGGCTATTTGTATTTTGTCCAAATATTTCATTACTCTGGGGGAGAAGAATTACCCTGAGCTTCAGTTTCCGGCATCAGTGATACATTACCAACTGGAACTTATAAATTTCCCAGCAATGGTTGAAAAGACTCTTAGCACGAAGGCAGAGAAAAGGAGATTGCTAAATAAGCGCGATATCAACTCTTCGCCATAATCTTTACACAGAGGTTGTCGTTCTGTTTGTGCTAACCTTTGTTCTTTATGTGTCACCGTTCAGAAGATGGGGGGGAGGAGGGGACGGGGGTGTTAAAACCTGAAGTTTGATTGTAATTTTTTGGTTTTGCAGGATGGAGGTATATCCAGTTATAAGAAATAGAGGAGACAGTTTCATTCGTGTACACGTGTGTGTTTGGCTTGGTGCATATCCTCATCTTTTCACGTTTCATATCTGACCAAAGCACCACCCTTTTCATATTCATAAAGGAAACCCACTGTCCTTTTTTCACATCAAGCAAATATTTCCCTGAACATTTAAGTTTCCTATCAGACGCCTAATGACAGTTTACAAAGGTAGCCATATTTTTTGAGTCTTTATCTGCACTCATAAAAACCATCCACTCTGAAGTGCATAACCATGTAGCTAATCATTGCAATTTATCCCCTACCCTCCCCCCCTCTCAAAAGAACATCGAGCGGATGCTTGAATAGAGATCTTGCCATTCAGCCGCTGCGTCTACAAGATTGATGGAACTACGCCACAACAATTTGAGTCAATTGAGGACCTTTATTTTTATCATTATTATTACTAAAATACGAAAATTTAGTTTACACGTCTGTCAGTTATTAAATTGCTTACATACCTGGCAATACACACTTAGTACAGATTACTATTCTAACAGTACGGCGTAAATTAAATTATTTCATAAACACTGAGATTTACACAGTGAAGTACTATCGTTCGTGTCTCTGATCGATTGGACGAACGCCGGTGATGTATTTTCACACGCGTTCGCTACCTCACAATTATGACACACTTCCTTTAATATGCCAGTTTTTACTTTTCTGAACAAAGAAGTACGTTTCGTGTTTTCAAGTTTGAGAAAGGCTGTGAAACTCGGGAAAAAACTCACGGCTACATGATATCAATCCCGAGTTCGTACTTAATAAAGAAATGGTCATTTTTAAAGTTACGTCCAACGAGGAATAAATCCAAAAGTGATTCTGTATCAATTGATTCGTTCTCTGAGCCATTCAAAACACCTTGAAATTTCCTTTACAAGCACTAACACATCCAAACAAGGCATTCCCTTGTTCAAAATATACATTAGATGATTAGTTCTCTGAACCATTCAAAACACCTCAATATTTTCCCGTACAATAAAACATCCGAAAAAGGCAATCCCTTGTTCGACATGCACATCGCTTAACTAGTTCCCTGAACCATTCAAAACGCCTTGATAATTTTCTATACAAGTAATAAAACATCCGAAAAAGGCAATACCTTGTTCGACATGGACATCGCTTGACTAGTTCCCTTTGTTGGACATGTACATCGCTTAATTCGTTCACTGAACCATTCAAACATGTAACAGTGTAAGATACCCCACCGTTAGCTGTAGCGACAAATCTGACATTCGCAAGCGGTCTACACATCCAAACTTGCAACAGGTGGCGAACAACTTTTCCGATGGCTCCCAGCTTTGATCCCAACGCCACTCTTTATGAATTGTTAAAATAGCCCCACCCATTCGATGTAATATTTTCATACCTGTCAGTTAGCGACATGCATGTAACAAACCGCAGTAAAGAGTAAGGGAAACACCATTGAGGTCCTAAAGGGCAAGGAAGATTGTGCTGACATCAATATCGTCCTCAAATTGATTGTAACTACAACCTTCTCCGACCCACGCCGAAACCACTCTTCGGTGAACAAAAATTGTTTCCAAGTGATGTTTATTAAGAGACGGAATAATGTATTTTTCTCATTATTAAAAGTTTGTTTGAACGGTGCTGCTTGCTTCAGTCCTTGTTCTCTCTCGTTCATCGTGATCAGACTATCTTTAATGAGGCTCATCAATTTACACCATAATTAATAGTAATGAAAATACTAATAACAATAAAAATAATAATGATCAAACGAAATAGACAATAATAGAAATAATGATGATAATAGTGATAATTATGAACGCCCAAAGGATCAAACGCAGTCCACAACAGAAACTGCGAGGTCTCACACTGTAAGATACCCCACCGTTAGCTGTAGCGACAAATCTAATATTCGCAAGCGGTCTACACATCCAAACTTGCAACAAGTGGCGAACAACTTTTTCCGATGGCTCCCACCTCTGATCCCAGGCCTTCACATCCTCTTCTCTGTAGGAGATTTTTCCAAAACGCAGGACCGTGTCCAGCAGAATGGTGTCCTCGAGAAATTCCGGCTGAGCATTGAATGGATCTGGCCTAATCCCTAATTAAGGTTAGATTATAATAGATTCATTAATAACTGAAAAAAACCCTTACTAAGGATTTTGGCCCTTGCTCAATAGAAGCCTGGGTTAGTTTATGATAGAAAAAAAGATGACAAAATAATTTGCATAAAAGCATCAATTGCATTAAGTCCCTTAAGATATAAGTTTGTTAGCTAAATCAAATCAATATTTGCCAAATAACTTTCTGATTCCAGCGCTTCCTTTTCCTCTCTTCAGTTAGGACAGGGTCAGAGGACCTCTCAAATGATACCCTAATCCCTAACAATTCGTAAGTGCAATAAACAAGGCAACTTCGTGAACGAGAGGTTTTGCCCCTAGAAATAATTTATCTCCAGATTTGGATTCTGCGCTTACTTTTTCTTCCCTCTTTCCTCTTAGGTTTCTCTCGGGTTGAGTCGTCTCCACTTCGAGGTAGAAGAGGGTTCTTGGCATCATCACTTACGTCCTACGTGAATAAATGGATGAATAAACAAAAAATTCTGACAAATGAGAAAGAAAGAAATTAGGAAGAATGAATCCAGGTGGGAACGACAGAAGGGAAACAATGGAAGATGGTTAATAGATCAATTGAAAAATGAAACAAACAACCAGTCAGGAGATAAGGGTACCCAGGAATCGAGAAGTTAAAGATTAAAAGGATCTAGGGAATAAAATATCAAGGAAGTCAAAAGAATCACAAGTTTGGTAACTGAAAAAATGTTGGAGCTATCACAGGAAATGAAGCATGCATCCAGTCGACTTCCTCTCTCGTTCAGTTTCCAGTTATGTCTGCCTGCCTGTCTGTTTGTCCGTCCTTATATGCGCTATACATCTGGTCTGTCTGTCTTTCTGTCTGTGTTCCTGTCACTCTCTGTATGCTCGTCGTCCCGTCTTGGCACAACATATAAATTAAACTCCAACTGCCCTGTCAGAGAAAATTACGATAAATTTTCCATACAGTGTATTTTCAGTGAACATATAAGTAACTGCGAATGGAAGTCACAGACAGCACAAAGACAGCTCTTTTTTGTTTCAGGTATGGTTTGCGTGATTTAAAGCTTCAAATTAATCTAATGATTCACGCATTGCTTGTTGAGACAAATTTGGTCGATAGCAAAAACGTGCAAATCATGACCACTAAACAATCTGAATCAAAGCGCATACCTCTTCTGAAACATCTGTGGTGGGAGGAGGTTGTGATCCTGGCACATACCTTAACTTTAGCTCTTCCTTACCAAACTCTAAGAAGTGCAGTTCTGCTTCCTCGTCTGAATCATCAACGGTTCCAGAAGCAATGTTTACTGTTATGGATTTTGGCACATACTGAAACTTTTCTCCTTTCTTACTTGGGTCGAGGTAGTGCTCTAATGCTTTCTCGTGGATTTCTCTGTGACCTTTATTCCAAGAGAAAACGAAGCTTTTTCTTCCATCGAGATACTCTTCATCAAACTGTGGCGCCACTTTCCTTCGTGCCCAGTGTGAGATAACAAACCGTTCTTCCTCGTCTTCATCTCTATAATTATCATCGCCACCAATGACGATCAACACTTTGTCTCCTTGAAGTACAAGACACACCGTTACACATACATCACGGATTTAAATGGATGACAATTTTCCTTTTAAATGTTTTGCACTTCTTCAAGGTATGTTAAGACATTGCTCGGGGATTTTATATTTCTCAGCCTTTCACCTTCAGAACCCATAGGGGAGAGGTAGTATGTAAATATACGGAAGTTAAATGATGAGCCTCTGTTTAACTTTCGACTATTTGTTTGTGACAATTCGACGTAAGAGCCAACTAGATCATCAAAAAGCATTTACATCATACACTGTAACTATAGAAATATAGACCTGAGTAAATATTCATTACCACAATTATCCGATGGACTGCAGTTCATGAGTTCCATTTAAACCTTGTTCGCTTATACTCACCTTATTTGGAGGATGTTTTGCAATCTTCGATTTAGAAGAGTGTAGAGGGTAACTTGATATACAACAAAACAAACCTCAAACTTGGGAACCTATGTAGAACCTATGTAAAGCCTAGGTTGAACATTTGTAGGACGAGCGAATGAACACTTGTCACTCTGCTCTAATCAACATTTTCACAAAGAGTTTGCACCGCTGTAGTCGTTCGTTTCCTTTAAATGCTTATCGATCCGAAACATTACTAGATTCTACCAAAATACAACTCCTACATGGAGAGGTGATTATTTTTGGCCTCAGTTCAGATGAGTCGGTGAAAAGGATTAGTGAGAAGGAAATTGGAGATGCAGATGACGATTTTCTTCTTGAAAATAAATGCCACATCAAAGGAAAGGAAGCCCGCAAAGTATCAAAGCGTTCTCTTCGAAAGAAATTTTTTGGTGTGTAACGATGGACTCTGATCTGAAATTCCTGCATTAGTCAAACCCAAACTATTTTAATAGCATTTACCCGGCATCGAAAATCCGTGTCCAAAGTCATCAAATTCTAAATACTGTAGTAATGAACATTTAAAACGGTTTATTCTGATGCCAGGCCATGTATTTCCAGCTTATTCAAAAGCCAAACTTAATCGGATCTTACGTTCGCGTCGTTTTGTTTTTAACTGAAACATGTGTAAAACAGCAATATTTTCATCTTAGCGTCTTTCGCTTTTCGTCATTTGAAGCCTTAGTATCGAGTAATTGGGTAGATGGCCGACGATTTAAGAATGATATTGATTGACAAGCAAAAATATCATGGCACTTACTGCAATAAAACTGACAAGAGTTCAAATGAGAATTTATACTAGTATGGCATCGTTATCATACTGAAATAGGGACCTTTAGTAGTTAGGACGGCAACGCCAAAGAAGACGTCGAATTTAAAATGAAGAGATATTTTTAGTTGAAATTTCGCGAATGAGTGGATGTGACTACCATCCCTTACGGCGCCGCAAGTTAACCTCATCACAGCATATGAAAGAGCGTTGAGTTCCAAATGCAAACTTAGATAATTTGCCGTCGAGGTTTCCTTTCTCGAACCTCGGTAATTTTGAGGATTTCACGTTGTTATTTTGCAGAGGACGGCTAAGAAATGTACAAAGTTCGAAAACGTACGAACTGAGCTATTGTTCTGCTCATTAGATCTTTTGTTTTGCCTCCTACTCGCTGCCGTCGCCGTCGTGGTTTGCTAAAGGTCCCTAATGTTAGACGACCGACCATACCTGTCGCTCGCAGCAAAGTTTTGTAGATCTCCGCGTAGCCAATACCAGCGTTGTCCTCGTTGATGGAGAGACGAGATTCATGCGCATGGACAACAAAGACGGCATAATCCATTTGTAGCATTGGAATAGTCTTTCCACACACATCCGTCATTTCATGAAGGCGAAATTTTCGCTTATCCACCAATAGTCTGAGGTTACGATCGTCTGCCATTTTGAGCAACAAGGTTTCCACCGAGTCCAAGCTATACGTGTTATCACAATTAAAAAGGTGAAACTTCATTACCCTCACTGGACTCGCCATTTTTGTCGGTTATATCAGAGAACTTTCAATGAATACGAATCAGTTGCTTGCCACAAAACTTTGTTAACTGCAGTATAGCGACCATTTGGCTATGTGTAAAGTCCGCTCGTCTTTCTCGGAAATTCAATTCGTCACGCAATACTCTCGCTCTACTTAGAAATTACTTCCGGTTTTTTTAGTACCTAACTCGCCTTTCAGTGTTGTTCCTTGTTTTTCATCTCTGGTAAAGTGAGCTGATTTGAGAAATGATTTGCTGGTGGCTGGAACCCAAGGGTCAAATCCAAATAAGAAAAGAAAAAAGACGCAAGAAAAGCTGAAGTGAAAAGTTCCTGTTTAAATCGCCAAGTTAAGGCCACAGTTTACATCATTCTACAAGAAGCGTCAGCAAGTAAAACAACTTACCGGCTCACATCATAATTACACTTAAGATATCACGCTTGCATTACACAACTATTCACCCTTCAGCCCAACCATGTCTAGATAAACAGCCAAATTAATCTTATTTTAAGCATGGAGCATTAAAAAAAAATTATAAATGAACAAATGTAACCGGTGCAATGTAACGGAGGGGGGGTGGGGAGGGAGGAGGGGGAAGGGGTTATGAAATAAATAAACACCTTTCTGGTTTACTGGTTTATCGGCTGACGAAAATCGCAAAAATAATCACAACAACAGTCGTAACAACAATTGCAACAACATGCCCTTTTACGATAGAAAATGGCCAAGCAGCAAAACCATCGCCGACTTGAGGGCATCAATCTTTGCCAAAAACTTCTTTCTCTGGTAACGTGACTATTGACCGTACCATCATCATTAACAGTGAATCGCACGTTTGCATCACGGACTAATTTCCATTTTCGTTCCAAGTCTTCTACGGCTTCTACAGATGGCTGCCATACTTTTCCATAACGCATACGCGTTTCAAGCAGCAAGGTTCCCTCTGGGTAGTCTACTGAAGCAGGTATTCTGTCTGTACCTAAAGTGGCCGCCAAATGATAAAATAATTATTTTATGAAATTATTGGGTACGGTCGACCCTCAATATCACAGCCACCCCTGTGACAGGGAATAACATTCGCATGATTTAAAATGTTCAGTGTACAATAAAAATAGCAAACATGATCAAAATATGTCAGTCAGAGGGAAATTTCAGAAGAAAACCCTAAAAAGAAATAACGCAGCAAAAGAAAGCTAGGAAGCTTTTGGGTTTTTGGTAATTGCAAAGATGTTATCCTCTTTATAATGGAGTTTGTCTGCCAAGTCTGAGTGTTTACTCGCGCTTTTTTTTTTTTTTCATTTAAGTACACTTTAGACTGGCTATGTAAACTGTTAGTGTTTCTGTTCTTTCTTACTAGCCCTGGCCTTGGTTGTTCATAGGGTTGGATAACGCTATCCATTGGATAAATCGCCATCCAGTGGATAGTGCAATAATTTTGTCTATCCACTGGATATTGATTTATCCGTTGGATAGCGTTATCTGCACATTGAACAACCGGACCTAGTGATTATCGAGATACGCGCTCTCTGATTGATCAAGGATTGTATCATATCTCGCCATAATCATGTCGTGCGAGGTGTTTATATCTGGGGCGCGGAAGAAAAACAGTTCTGCAAAAAAATAAAAAAGCTGCATCTAAGATTGGCGTGGCACTTTTGAGGGAGGAAAAAGGACGACGTACTTGTAGATCCACATGGAAATATCATGTCATTTGCATAAATACAATAAAACGCCTTTATGGACTGGAGAACATTTACGGTGCCCTGCACGGTTTTCATGGAGCCATGCTTAAGCTTGTTCAAATAAAATTTGATAATAGGAGTGCATAAAACAAATAATCATTGTTTACCTCCATAACGTTTGTGCCTGTCCCTATTATTTGAATTAAACTCAATATCCAGTTCATCATTCTCCACAAGTAGATCACGGGAGCTTGCTCTTGTTACCTGTTGGGGGAGAATTATGTAACATTGAATATTTTAAGGATAAGCCCCTTTCCTTATTTTCTTGAAGTTGACTTTGTAAATAGACTTCATATAATAATATCACAATCAGCCACAAATTTTAATTGGTAAACAGTGCTTTTAAAGTACAACGCCACTCTTTATGAATTGTTATAATAGCCCCCACCCATTCGATGTAATATTTTCATACCTGTCAGTTAGCGTCATGCATGTAACAAACCGCAGTAGAGAGTAAGGGAAACACCATTGAGGTCCTAAAGGGCAAGGAAGATTGTGCTGATATCAATATCGTCCTCAAATTGATAATAACTACAACCTTCTCCGACCCACGCCGCAACCGCTCTTCGGTGTACAAACATTGTTTCCAAGTGATGTTTATTAGGAGACGGAATAATATATTTTTTCTCATTATTAAAAGTTTGTTTGAACGGTGTTGCTTGCTTCAGTCCTTTGTTCTCTCTCGTTCATCGCTATCAAACTTTCTTTAATGAGGCTCATCAATTTATACCATAATTAATAGTAATGAAAATACTAATAACGATAAAAATGATAATGATCAAACGAAAAAGACAATAATAGAAATAATGATGATAATAGTGATAAAACCATAGCGATGTTAACACAATATCATGAAAATAAAAAGTAAAATAAAATAAATCTGGTAGTTCTAGGATGTGGGCCACTCATTGCCACAATACTGGTGTATGCTTCTCTCAATAGGAAGAACAAATAAGCTGAGGAGTCTTTCACTTCCAGTTACCTATTTTGGCGGTGGAAAAGTCGTTGAAAGGAGTTGTCTGCTCGATGTTACAACTATAAAATAAAGTTCACAGCCAAATCTCCAGATACAAGTAAATTGCTTTGCTCCTCGGCAAAAAGTCAAAATATTTGTTCGCGTATTTCATTAATGACTTTTATCCTCCCTGTCCAAAACATAGCAGATTTTAAATAAGTGAAAAATAAAACATAAGCCACAGCTCGTCTTGTGTTGGTTTTGGTTTGGGTTCTGGTAGATACTGGAACTTCTGTTCTAATGAGCTGTTACCTCTAGTTACCTAATTAAAGGGTGGAAAAGTAGTTAAAAGGGGTAATCTGCTCAAGTTCACCAATATAAAATGAGGTTCTCTGCCAAATCTCCAGGTACAAGCATATGGCTTTCTCCCTTGGCAAAAATTCAGAATACTTGTTCCCAAATTTTACCAATGACTTCCATCCCCCATGACAGAAGCATAGTAGATTTAAAATGAGTGGAAAAAAAAACATAAGCCACACCTCGTCTTGTGTTGGCTTTGTTTCTGCTCTTGGTTTTGGCACCTACTGGAACTTCTGTTCTTTCTTACTAGGGTCGAGGTAGTGCTTCAGTGCGTCCTGGTGGATTTCTCTGTGCGTTTCATTCCAAGAAAAAATGAAGCTTCTACTTCCATCGAGATACTCTTCATCAAACTGTGACATCACTTTTCTTCGTGCCCAGCGTGAGATAACAACCTGTTCTTCCTCGTCTCTATCTCTGTATTCATCATCGCCACCAATGATGATCAAGACTTTGCCTCCTTAAAGTACAAAACACACTGTTACACATTATACCACTTAACAAATAATACTGATTCTGCACCGAAAGTAGTTTTGACAGAGTTAAGAACTTTTCACAAATAAAAATGTTACGCCCCTGTTTCTCTCGTGCCCAGCGTGAGATAAAAACCTTTCCTTTTTCGTCTTCATCATCGAAGTTATACTTCCCTTCATAGATGATCAATACTCTTTCCTTGAATTAAAAAAAAACAGTATTACACCTTATATCTTTGCACAAGTTCATTTGATAAGCGTTTTTATTGCTTCGTTGACAAGTTGTTCGTTTCTCATCTTTGTCATGTTTTCCTTTCGGCCTTAGTTCACTTGAAATAATTGGAATTGGATGGATTAGCATAATCATGTTATTTTAAGTTATTGCTTTTGACAATTTAAGCTGAGGTTTGGAAGCTGCCTGGAGCCCTCGGCTACCTCCACAATGAACTGGAACATTTTGAACAAATGAAATATTATTCAAAAAGTAGCTTGACGGGTGGTTTAGGGGGAGAATGTTTATTGCCTTTGGGTGCTTTAATAGGGAGCAACAAAATGGCCGCACTAAACTAACTAGGCTTCACCTTTACAGAAACGAATTTTTAAGCACGACAGATCATTTTCTTGGGCACAAAGAACACTTAAATATTTTTTATCTATTGTTTTCGTGTTAAACCGTCGAATTAGGTTTTTATATCATACTCGAGAAATAAAGAGTAAAATATTGACACATTACAAATCACATTAGAAAGTTCATTACGTTTGGCTTCAACTGAAATCATTTTAGTCAATTAATTTCAATTTCTGAGTGGAACAAAAAAACATTAGTAACGTTCCTCGCAAGAATCATATGACATGACAAGTCTGAGGCTCGTAGTATAATGAAAACGGTTGTAACCTGGAGCACTTTTAACATGGTTAATTCAACTTAATAGGCCATGCATTTAGGATGTCTCTGTAAGTTTGAGTAAACATGGATTTCGAGGATATTTTTAACGACGAACTGAACAATGAGCTATTATCAGATATTGTGCTTAGGTATTAAGCATTTTACTCTCATTACTAACATCTAGTGGCAACAGATCCACTTTTACTCTTCTCTCCTTTTCCCTGTAGCCGGCAGGATAAGATGAGAGTATGGAACTACAGAACATGCACAAATACCTTTGATATCTAAACTTCCTCTTGAAACCCGATGTCTTACGTTCATTATCACTTTTACAAGAAACTCCTTAAACAGTTCATCCCAAGCAAATATGGATAAGTTGCCAAAACAATCATTCCAATGTTTACAGTCGACTTACCAGTCGCTCTCAGCAAAGCTCTTTATATCTTCGCGTAGCCAATACCAGCGTTGTCCTCGTTGAGAGAGAGACGGGATTCGTATGCATGGACAACAAGGACGGCATAATCTATCTGTAGCTGAGGAATGATGTTTTCACACACATCCGACATTTCAGGAAGGCGAAATCTCGCCTATCAACCAATATTCTAAGGAGATCGTCTCCCATTCTGAGCAAAAATGTTTCCACTTAGTCCAATCTATACGTGTTATTACAGTTGAAAAGATGAAACTTCATTACCCACACTTGACTCGCCATTTTTCTCGGTTCTACCAAAGAACTTTCAATGGATACGAATCGATTACTGCAGTATGGCGACCATTTGGCTTTGAGTAAAGTTCATTCGTCTTTCTCGGAAATTCAATTCGTCACGCAATGCTTTCACTCTACTTAAAAATGACTTCCGGTTTTTTTTAAAACTTAACTCGCATTTCAATGTTGCTCCTTTTTTTCGTCTCTGGTAAAGCGAGCTGATTTCAGATATGACTGATTTGCTGGTGGCTGGCACCTGAGGGTCTAGTCCAGAGTATGTCTGCATAGTTTTCATTTCCATAAAAAGTTTTAAAGAAAACATTTCTTCTAAACTAACTCCCAGAAAATATTATTCTAGGAATATACTATATATTTCAAAGATTGGTCTATATAAAAAGATTAGACGTCATGAGGCATCATAATTATGGCTAGTATGGCTTTCTTTTAAAGAAGCGCGATATGGAGGGTAACTAAGTCCAAGGAAAGTGAATTGTCTTGATAACAATGAATGAATCCTTGGATAGTTCTTTCGCGGTGGAATTCACGGAGCCACGGTCTTGCCGTAATCACGATCTTAGGAAAACCTCAGGATGCTCAGACAACCCCCCCCACCCCCCCCCCCCCACCAAAAAAAACAAGTAAAAAGGAAAGCTGTGTCACATCAAATAACAAATAGTCAGACCCTAAACAAGATCAGTCTAAAATCGAGTTATCATTCCAAATGACACTTTATTATAATAGAAAAACATCAGAAAGGTAATACTTACATTGACACGATCTAGATAGTCAACATTAATGGCGGCTGGCATTGATCATGAATACCAGCGCAAGCGACATAACTTGAAAACACACACTGTTCATTAACACTATGTGACTTGTCCACTCTACCTAAACGAGCCCAAAACCTGTTTCTGAGAATTAGGCATATATGTTTCATATTCAGGCGGGACAAAAGATAATAATTCAACAAAATTGCATCGACTACTCCGGTAATCACATCTAAAAGGTGCGTAGAAACACTGCGAAAGGTTTCCGACAAGATTAACCTTATAAACCGAAAAGTTAAAGATATCGCCAACTTGGGTGGCTAGCAGCCTATCTTGGCAGAGTTTATTTCGGTTGGTTTCCTGGCCTTGAAAACAACAAGGAGCGCTATTACTTCCCCATGAGCAGAAGGTCAGTGCATCACAGATTACCTAGCATTACGAACAGTTTCGGTCCCTGACAGTTTCGCGGAAAAATCGATTTCTCTACTGTGCACTTAGATGCACCTGGAGAGTAAAGTGTCTTACTTAGGAACACAACACAAGAAACAGACTAAGGCGCGAGCTCGCGTCTTCAAGAGGATTACCTTTTGGGTAAATCAGGATTGTCTGAAAAGTATTGGAGCAAAATAAAGTGATTATTGTACTTGAGAGAAGAATCATGTTTTTTTTTTCATGCAAAATTCTGTAATTGTTTACAAACCCTACCTATGGATAATCATTCACCAAGATATCGACCTCACGAGATCACACAAAAACTAATGCACAGAAAATGTGTCCATAATTTCCTACACTTTCCACCAGCCAGATTATTGATTGGGTTATTTATGTATATAATTGCTCTACTCTTGCTTTAACCACATCCATAAGCCAGGTTACGGATTGGGTAATTGTGTTTTTTACTTGCTCGACTATCGCTTTAACCTCTTCTATAAGCCACTTAAAAAACTCACAAAAATTCAAAACGGGTAACAACACAAACAAAGACTGGTAGAGTTGGAAATGTAACCCAGAAAACAACCAATTCAAAATACCCGATAATACAGCACTCAACCAGATAGCAATACTCTGTGGTATCACCCTATAAGAGACATTCCCGTCAGCTGTAGCGACAAATCGAATATTTGCAAGAGGTCTAAACATCCAATCTTTCGACAGATGACGAACAATCATTCCAGGAGGCTCCCACCTCTGATTCCATACATTGACGTCCTCCTCTTCATACGATATTCTTCCAAAGCGCATGGCAGTGTCCAGCAGAACGGCACTTTCAAGATAGCATGGTCTGGGACCGTCAGGTTCTTCTTGTGGGGACCCTAAAGTTTGGTTGAATAAATTTGTTAATAACAATTAAGAAGAGGCATCAGCTAGCATGAAAATGGGTTTTGGAAAGCGCAGTAAGAGCTAAAGAATCTGATGCTTTCAAATTCAGTAAAGCCAGGGACTTGTAGATACGGGACTCGGGAAATAGCTGTGAGACCTATGATCTATGGAGTGGGAGTCCTGGGGTGTTAAGAGACGCTCAGGGATAATTTATGATTTTGTGTATTAATAGTTTGATATTGATATTTGAAGTATGACTTGAGATTTGAAAGTCTTGACTTGGTTCCAAACTAGAAGTTCAGCAAACGGAATTTGAAAAGTTTTGTTCTGACCTTCACGACAAAACATGACTAATGAATAACTTGCATTAACTTAATGGTAATATTCTGAGAGGCAAGGTGCGTCACTGAAGCAAAAGCGCTGCAAATACCTTCAGGTGTCAACTGTTTTTTAAGAAAATAGCAAAGGATATGAATCATATCTGTACCATGAACTTGTTCTTTAATCTAGCACAATTTGTCTTTAGGGGCCTAAGGCCTTCTTCTGTAATTGTCAAGCTTGGTGAGGAAAGGCTTTGAGAGGAAATTTGTGAAAGAAGCTAACATCTCCGTGCCAGTTACAGAGAATCTTGTCATTCATCTAGTAAGCTTAAATAGCAAGATTACCTCTGAACCGAGGGCCAATCCACACAAACAAAATTTCGCATTTAGAATTGGATTCTACAGGGAATGCTTTAAACTCACCACTTCCTCCTATTCGTGGAAACTCCTTGTCATCTTCAGATTCCTTCGGTTCAAAAGGAATAGTAAACAGGAAGGTAAAAAGATAAGAAAGAAAACGGCAAAATATTAACAAAAAGAAAACAAATGATGTTGGAAATAATTTAAAAATTTGAGATTTAAGTAGTCAGGGTATCAGGGAGTCTGAGGTTTGATGAACGGAAATTCCAGTTTCAGTCCTACCCTCATTTCCTGACTAAATTTCATCAAAAAGGGAAGGACGCATTTCTGGTAGTTCTAGGATGTGGGGTTCACTCATTGCCGCAGTATTAGCGAATGCACCTCTCGAAAGGAAGACCTAATGAGCTGAGGAATCTTTCACCCCCAGTTTCCTAATTTGGCTGTAGAAAAGTAGTTCACAACAATAAAGAAACGTTTACAGCCAAATCTCCAGAAACAAGTTCAGAATACTTGTTCCCGTATTTTACCATGACTTCAATTCCCCTTTGACAGAAACAGTAGATTTCAAATGAGTGGAAAATAAACATAAGCCATACCTCGTCTTGTATTGGTTTTGGTTTAGGTTTTGGCACATACTGGAACTTCTGTTCTTTCTTACTAGGATCGAGGTAGTGCTTTAGTGCCTCCTCGTGGATTTCTCGGTGCGCTTTATTCCAAGAAAAAATGAAGCTTTTTCTTCCGTCTAGATACTCCGCATCAAACTGTGACGCCACTTTCCTTCGTGCCCAGCGTGAGATAACAACCTGTTCTTCCTCGTCTTGATCTCTGTAATTATCATCGCCACCGATGACGATCAAGACTTTGTTTCCTTAAAGTACAGGACAAAATGTATTATATTACACCTTTACACAGGTGATAGTTCAACTCGGGGTGGCTTTACCTCTTGGTTAAAAGTTGCTCATTTTAACGTCATCAGTGTCTCTCATATTTCTTACTTGCCCCTTTCTACCCCACAACATGAAGAGGAGGGGCCTTCGTTGTGGGGGGGGAATGCAAGCGCTTAGAAATGTTCGTTTTGACGTGTAATTATTAGTTTTGACCAATTGAAAGAGGGTTTGAAAGCTACCTGGAGTCCACGGTTACCTCCACTACTAGTAAAGTATTATATAGGATAAGTAAACGATTCTTTAAAAGAGAGCTTGACGGGGAGAATTTTCCATGCTTTTTCCAGAGTGCTTCTGTCAACTGTATGTCAACCATGTTCAACAGACCAAAACCCCGCAAAAGGGATATCATAATACCATTACGTCACTCATACATGTTGGAAAATGTCTTACATCTCAGCTTCAATCTTTCTTCGTACCAAACATCTCAATGAATCAAAGCTCAGAAAACTAGCGTATTTTGTGTAAGTGATGTTTATTTCGGCAGGGATAAGATTCACGAACGAAAGCAATCGCTGTACTTTACCTCCGATTTCATTAAAAGGTATCTTTTTTACAAAAAGTACAAAGTCCGGGATATGTAAATAATTCGTAAATGATATCATCCTCCTAACAATAAAGAGCGGAATCTGGACAAAATACGAATGACAACCGAAAGTTTATCATTATTGGCTTCAGTTGAACTGATTTTGGTCAGAGAAGAGTATTATAATTAAAATCTTTTTCACAACTAACATGAATAACGTAATAGTTCCTCTCGCGAATCATAATACAGGAAAGGTGAGAGGCTTGCAAGGTATGAATGGCACGTGGTGTTTTAGAAAACAAAAGTTCTTACGCCATCATGATGGACTCTGATCTGAAAGTAAGGTATCTCGACCTAAGCTAAATAAAGTTCTCTCTAAAAATGTTTTTGCCCTGCTGAATAAAATTAAAATTGTTGTTATTCAGAGCACTCTGAGATGGTTAATTCGGCTTAATGGGTCCCTTTACGTTTGAGTGCAGATATATTCCAAGAAAGATTCAAAAGTCGACCACATTGATGAGACATTGTTATATTTTGTGCTTGGGTCATTTTGTATTATAAGCACTATTAACGGCATTTACAAACGGATCCAGTTATGTTCTTTTCTCCTTTCCTTCGAAGCCAAATTAGATGGGAGTATGTAAATATGCATTAATTAAGCACCTCGGTTATGCCTTTGATATCTTAATTTTTTCTCGAAGTACGACGATTTACCACTTTTAAAAGAAAACCTCTTACGTTGCGCAAATAACTCATCTCACGAAAGTAGCGATAGGTTACCAGTGCACAAATTTTAAACAATCATTTCAATGTTTACATTCGACCTACCAGTCGCTTGCAGCAGAGCTCTGTAGATCTTCGCGTAGCCAATACCAGCGTTGTCTTCGTTGATAGAGAGACGAGATTCATGAGCATGGACAACAAGGACAGCATAATTCATCTGCAGCTGAGGAATGATGTTTTCAGATACATCCGGCATTTCATGAAGGCGAAAATTTCGCCTATCCATCGATATTCGAAGGTTAAGATCGTCTGCCATTTTGAGCAACAAGGTTTCTGCTGAGTCCAACCTATACGTGTTATCACAGTTAAAAAGGTGGAACTTTATCGACCTTCCTAGGCTGGCCATTTTTCAACAATTCTTATTATCAGGGAGCTTTCAATGCATGCGTCTTCGTTCGTTGGCCTCAAAACTTCGTTTACAGACGGATAGCTTTCTTTTTACTAGTACAAAGTTCATTTGCCTTTCTCGGAATTGTCACGCAATAATTTCTTTATTTATTCGCCACTTCCGGTTTTTTTTTAATCGAATATCTCGCCATTGGGTACCCCTCATTTGAAAAACCAAGTAAGGTTGAGAAATGATTCGACACTAACGGGGACTTCTGTCCCTGAATGGAATATAGCAATACTGATATCTTGGATTGTCTCAGAGCAAATCTGTTGGCGGTATCTTATGTTACTTCTTGTGTTCCATTTCTGCGAGGACATGCTTCTGAGAAGAAATCGTCGATTATTTTTATTTGGTTTTCCTCGAAAACTTTGGGTTCGTGCTGAAATCTTCAAGCCACATCTAAGAATGTTCAGAGCTATTTCCTCCTATACAAATTATAATGACATCTAACTGTAATAAGACAAGAAATTATGTAAAATCGTTGGTTTCACTTCCGAAGTGATTTATGTTAATTACTTTATTGACAGACAAACGATTATACTTCGTATTTGTTTCAGAGTGATCACCACGATGAATCAATACAAACTTTTTTTCGTGATATTGTAATAACAGTGCGACTGAGATGATTTTGTACTTTACAATAGCTTCGCTAGATATCTTAAGCTCTTTCTCATTTTAGTACATGTTATTTCAATTGTATTTTATTTTTTTAAAATTTAATTTTAAGGGCAAATTATTTTTTTTAGCCACGTGACGAAGTCAACAACACAGCTATTGTTTATGATTGCCGAAGGTTGATCTCGTTTCTAAGAAATCGATCTGTAACAATCGATTCCACAGTTCACGGAACGGCGGTTAACATTAATTTCCAAAACACAGTAATCCTTCCTATAGCGCTTGCGAGTTCTAAAAGCTAGTGGAAAAATGGAAAGAGAATCAATGAAAGGTTACTTGTTCAACTGTGACAAGACATGCGAGCTAAAAGAAGTCGAAGCACTTCTCTTTGAAATGGAAGAGAAGCACAACCTGAAGATCGATGTTGAAAAGCTATATTTTGGATTGAAAAGCATGTCTGAAATTTGCGACAGTAAGATTCCTCACTTAAAAATTGATTTTGCCGTTTTCGCTGTCCATGCAGATGAATCTCGGCTTTCGATCAACGAAGAAAACGCTGGAATTGGTTACGCCAAGTTGTATAAAGCATTGTCAAGAGCCACGGGTGAGTATTTCAAGGGCGGAAGCGTTTGAAAAGTCGTACTTTCGTAAATAAACCCGTTCCGGTGTTACACAACAAGCATAAAAGGGTCTGAAGTACCACTTTGTTATGAAACATCGATGACAGCTTTTACCAGTCGGGTTTACCGTATTGTTTTATCATTATTCAGTTACTTTCACTTTCGATAATGGCTCCAACAGAGTCCCGCCGCTTAGACTAACAAGTCGGGCCATGCTTAGTTTGCTACAAAGTATGAGTTTGAATCTTGTATTTAATGGTTATTCTGGTGAACTGAGGAAATAAAGTATTTAGAGTATCGACAAAATTAGGAATTACACAACCGATGAAAGCATTATTTTTTAATTTTAAGTGTAAAATCAAATGGAGGGTGCCCTTGGCAATTTTAACAGAGGTATTTTCAAGCCCAAAGCTACAAAAGTCATGACACTCACATTGATATATTGTTTTCCTTTTTATCATTATGATCACTGTCACCGTCTCTCTTACTTTTACTGTCACTGTCACTTTCATTGTCACCGTTAATGTCACTATAATTTACTGTTACTTTCGCTGTTAGTGCCACTGTTTTTGTCACTGCCACTGACTCTGTCGTAAAAATTTTCACTGTCGCTGTTACCGTTTTTTTCTTTGCACTCACCCTGTCACTGTCTCAGCCACTGTCACTCGCATCGTCACTGATGTCGTCTCGGTCACAGACTGTCACTGTTGTTGTTATTGTCGCCAACACTGTCGTCATTAATGTTACTGTCTCAGTCACCTTCCCTGCCATTTTCACTGCCATTGTCTCTGTCACAATCTCTCTCAATTTCATTTTCACTGTCACAATTTCTGTCACTGTTATTCTCTCTGTTACAGTATCTACCACTTTTATTGTCTCCAGCACAGTCTCTGTCACTGTTATTGTACCTGTACCTGTCCCCGTGCCTGTCACTTTCGACTCCCTTTACCCATGCCGTTACTATTGTCATTGTCATCATTATGGTCGTCGTCAATATCATTCATCATCATAGTATTTTTTATGACACCATTGCTATTAATATTATTACTACTATTATTATTATTTAGTTATAATGGTTGTTTGATTATACAGGTGACAAAGTGTTGATAGTCATCGCTGGAGACAAGTATTACAACGATGAAACTGAACAGGAACAGTTTGTGATCTCACGCTGGGCACGGAGAAAAGTGGCCTCGCAGTTTGATGACGAGTACCTTGATGGAAGGAAAAGTTTTATTTTGTCTTGGAACTCAAAGCACCGAACGATCCACGAGGAGGCACTTCTGCACTTCTTTGATCCAAACAAGGAAGGACAGAAGTTTCAATATCAACCAAAACCAAAGCCTCTCCCTGAGTTCCAGGTCACCTCGTCAGTAACCACTCCAGGAGAGGGTGATAAGGTAGGGTGTTGCCAAATACCTTTCTTTTTATCGCTTTTCGGATGGCTGATTGAAGTATGTTCCTCTCCTTCCCCTTCCCTTTGTTCACAAGTTATCATCACTTGCAAGAAATAAGGAGAGTATTTCTTTACGAGTCAATGCTACTTAATTTCCCTAAACAGGTTATAGAAGAAGGTGCCTCTGATCAGCTTATGGATAATGATGTACTGAATCTTGAATATGAAAAATCAACCCAGGACGAGAAGTCAGAAGAATATGGAGGTAACTAATCATTTTATTGTTTACAAACTTAAGTTAAAATGATTATTTTTGAATAGGCTAAATTGTAGCAATATGCAAGATCTGCCGTTAATGATTCTTGTTTTTTTTTTATTATAAACAAATATATTGCCTAACAAATATAATTATCACTATCTTTCTGCGAGAAAAAGGGTAAGTCGGGTCAATGTGCTTCACAATTCAAAAAAATAAAACTCACTGATTTCTTTGTTTTGTTGAATTCGAGTAATCCCTTTTACTTTTCTCTTTCTCGAGATACTATTTAACGTTCATTGAAAACTAATGTATAAATGAATTGGACAGCTCAAACACAGTGACATGGATAATAAAAAGTTGTCTGTTTTGACTTGGATGAACTACTGGCGAATCTTTAAAGTATTTGATTACGATTGAACCACCATTAACAGGCGGCAGTGACTGCATTCATTTTTATGATTAGCTGGTATGTTAATATCTGGCACTCTCCTTAGGCGCTGACACAACACCTACTCTAGTAAACCACCCAAAAGGAACAGTGTTGCTTGAAACGCACCTGAGATACGGAAAAATCTCTTCTGAGAATAAAGACGTTGTGGAATGGCAACAAGGGTGGCAGCCATCTCAAATAGTCATGCAGGACCTTGAAGAAAAATGGAAGCTGGTCCCGGATGCTAAAGTACTGTTCACCGCCGATGGTGACGGCCAAGACAACTGTGCCGTAAAAACGAATCATTGGCAAAACTTTAAGTATCATATGTGGAGGGCACAAATGCGCGCACGTGCACACATGCGCATGTGCGCGTGCATATGCACATGCATATGCATATGCATAATAGTAATGATAATAATAATAATAATAATACACTTTACATGAGGGTAGCACGGAATAGTTACAGAAACTAGTGGCATGCAAATCCGCGGTGTGGATGTTTGTAATCGCCTCAGGTTTTACTATGGATTTGAGCTAAATTTTTAGGTGAAGTATTCCCATGTATACTTGATTATCATACAATGAATGTAGTCGAACTACACTAGCTTGTTGTTCGAAAAAGTTAATAATCAGCTGCGTAGAAATGAAAACATTTTGAACATGAGCGCGCAGTCCAACATATGGACTGCGATATAATGTTCTGAGTTGTCGAACTTACCTATTCTTTAGATGCTGCCGCATTGATGGTAGTGAAATATTCTCAGGTGTGATAATAAAAAAAGGAAATTAAAGCATCGTAAAGTGGAAGTCTAGTTACAAAATAGCCTTTCAGCTTTTTAAAATTAGTTGTTAGTCCTTACTGTGTAACTTTCGCGAATATTCCACATGAATCTCGCCCCTACTTGAACATGGAAGTGTAGAGGGGGGGGGGAGGGGACACGAAACGTAGTCGCTTACTCTTGAGTGCTCTAGCCCCTTACTGAGTGCTTTATAAGAAAACAGAGTAAGCTTTTTTATTCGTCAGTTAAATAACCAATGTTTACTGCGATGTTTACTGGTTATCTTTACTCGACCTACCAGTCACGATTACAGCTTTATAAAATGGGATACGCATGTTCTGTTTGGAGAATCAAAAATAATTTATGCAATGACATATTGAGAAAGACAAAATGAATTCTATGGCTATGAACGCAACAAAATATACAATGTATACACATTTTTCACTGCATCGGCGAACTCTTAAATATCGTAGCTATGCTTGTACGTCAAGGCCGTGAGTGGAGGTTCGTCGTCATTCTCCACTGGGACTGGAAACCTGAGGCCATCAACTTCCGACTTTGAATTCCTTGCCTGCTTCTTAGGGCTCTCCCTTTTAGTTTGGCGCATCCTGATTAACCGCTCACCGCATTTTAATGCCTGTTCCAACATTTCCAAGACCCTTTTCTTGTAAAAGGGATCAAGGTCTTGTCCTAGTGCTGGGTTGGCAATGAAAAATACCTTTCTCTTGTCACCACCGGTGACTTCAATAGCTTCACTGGTCAACCTCTCTCTCTCGTCATCAGCGTTGGGCCTCTTTTGGATCTTGTCATCAAATGTTATGACAGTAAATACCGTTATTGCTGCAAAGTGACGATGACGAATTAGTCATACTGCAAACATTGCTGAGCTCTAAGTCGACTTAATGGGGGTCATACCTTTCTTTTGACAGTTGATAAAGACGGACACGATTATCACTTTTTATGCGCATGCAAATTAGTTTTCTTTTCCTCACTTTTGAGGGAAAATTTTGTTGTTTTCAAACTCGTTGTCGAGGCAAGGTAGGTAAAAAGACCCGAAATAAAACTGGTTTGAGTGAATGACATCACCACGCCTCGATCAGTCGTTCAATTTGCATATTTACTGATTTTAATCTCCTGAATTAGCGTACATGTAATTCTATATATGATGCTCCTACAAATCTCCGATTTGAGTAACAACGGCTAGCTTGGATATGCTAATGAGGAATCACCTGAAGATGGTAAAAAAAAATCCAAGAGTACTTATTGTATAACGCACATTCATTAAATGAAGTGGGCATTGCCAAAAGCTCTTGACATAACAATCACCCACCATTATGATTTGACGAAGGAAGGAATGGGAGGTTACTTTTCGAGGAATATCCTCCAAAGGAAAACCAAATAATAGCATTGGATGACAAACATATCTGCTTGCACCTTACCTTTCATAATGATACTCAAAATTATATCATAATTACAATTATCATCAACTCACTTGCACTTCGCAACTGTTCTTGTACAAATTTTATGATTTCTTTGTACTTTCCCTTCTCGCATCTGATGTCGACACCTTGTATGACCCAAAAGACAACATGCATCTGTTCGACCAGGGGGCGTTTTTCTAATCTATAGGCAGCAGGGCCAGCGGCTACCGCTAGTTGTGCGCTCTCGTGATCTCGACACAAGTCTTCTCCAGGTCGGTGAATGCCAAACAGAATACGAAACAGCTCCCCTGTGTATAATATGGAACAAACTTATTATTTTGTAAGCGTGGTTCATTTTTGGATTTGAATACGTACTTCAATAATACTATATTATTGAAGTACGTAGTACGTCGGAGACCTACAGCAAGCTACTTACAAGAGCAGGTCTACTAAATCTGTACCAACAAAGGTTACAAAACATCGCCATTTTCACGTACAAAGTAAAAAAAAGAACTGATGCCCTCTTATATAACAGAAATATTTAATACTACCCCGAAACGATATAATCTGAGGAACGCTGATTTCAATATTCCACGTTTTCGAATAGTACATTATGGAAAACATTCTCTACGATACTTTGGGTCCCATCTTTGAAATAAATTGGAAGAAAGTCATAAAGAGAATCCTAATTTAATGCGTTTTAAAAAAAATATTAATGGAAAAGACCTATCACTCTTGATAAATAATTGTAAAAACTGTGATGTATCTTTCTAGGATGCTTTGAATTTTACATTTTATCTATATTTAATATCTTCTGAGCTTATTTTACTGAGTCCTTATACGCCATTGACTTATTCATATATCTATCTATTCTATACATAATGAGTTGAAGTGTAAATAATTTAGCTTTTAGATTTCTGGTCCAATTCTTCCTGGATGTCTCTACGAACTGCATCATCTACTAAGGCAATCACAAGGAGGAGACTTCAAAGCCACCTTCTTCGAGCACCAATCATCAGTAGCATTTAATGTCCCAAGCATTACAACAGAGGAAAACTGTATTCAGAGTGGGTGTAATTTACAGCAAAGCATCTCACTTGGACAGTGGAGACGCTACCAGGTGGCAGAAAAACTTAAGGAAATGAGTTTAAAAGACCTTAGCTGCAAAGACAAACTTTTCTCTTGGACAACTTGAGTAAGACACTGCAGCCATTTAAATAATTTTTCCACAACAAGTACAGTCATTTGAATTTAAACCGTAGCTGGATCTTAATAGAATCGATATTTACAGGGCGGCAGAAGTGTATTCGGCTTAACTGGATTCTAAAGGGATCTCAATTTTATAAAGGGAGCCTTTCTAACATAACCAAGGAAAAATGTTTTAATTTTATTATTTAATGGGTTTATACAGACAATAAATTATTAGTATCGATCCGCAGACACGAAAATCGTGTTTTTTTCAAGTGTACAGCTTGACGTGAAATGTTGTTGCCCCCGCAGGGGGCCAGATAATAAATTGTTCTTCAATGCTGTCTATAAATTGTTCTCCAATGCCACCTATAACATTCCAATGTTAAAACTCACCCAAGTCCCTACATTCTGCTTCTTCTTGATCGTGAAGAACAAACAAATCCTAAGTTAAACCACACAGCAAAAAAAAAAAAAAACCCCAAGCACTTCGCAAAACTACATTTTGTACACTTGTAGTATTTTGAGATGCAAAATTACTAACACCAAAGTACCGAGCCGCAATTCCGTAACAGCATAACAGAAAAATTACACAACTGTAAACAACAAGCCCAACTCAAAAAAAAAAAAAAAGAAAATGGTACTGTAGGGCGGGGGCAGCTCTAGTGAGAACTATAACTAGTATTATAATTGTAGCTTAGGTATATTTTAATGTGTAAACAGTGTCCCTAATTAGTTTTCTTTAAGCTAAATACCATTGAAACTTTAATAAAGTCCTCCATTCATTCATTCATTCATTCATTCATTCATTTATTCTCCTTCAATTTAATGTTGAGTTTCGCTTTTTCGTCGACTGTATTTAAATCCCCAGCCCCCTCTTTTTAGCTTCCCTTCCTCTCTCCGTTTATGGCTGGTACCGTCAGCTTTAAGATATTTGTTGAAGAACGATATTCTACACCTTGTGTGTAACATTACCATGCTAAGCTCGCCTGTCCATCAAAAATGACAACCTTGTCATTGCTTATGTGATATTTTTCAACCCTTGATGAAAGTGACAAGTAGATTGAATGAAACTAAATCAGCAAAGAGACCGGCTAGGATTTTTAGATATAAAGATATGCTGATGTTCCGTTACCATAATCGACTTCGTTCGCTTTATAAAATCACAAGGCTCAAAATATCTCTCCTTCACTTACCAATTTGCGCCTGCTACTTATACAGGCTGCCGAATAAGGAGTAGTGCCTTTGTAATTAACAGATTGCAAAAGGTAGTTTCTAATATAAAGCATGAGATTTCATTAAAATTGCGAGCACACGTTTGAGAGCCGATCACGCAACGGCGACTAAGTAATTTAAGCATATCTCGTCAGCCCGTCCACTTCCGGTATGACTATTTTTCGTTTGCTAACGATTTGCCGATTTCGAGAGGAGCGAGTTTTTCATTAGCCCGCAAGGTTGTGCACTTTACTATTCAAAATATTTCGACAAGTAGTTTAAAGTTTAACATAACCTACCTTCTTCTGTAATATCCATGGCGAAAAATCCACGCGTGTCATAAAGCTTTACTGGAATTCCCGGAAGAACAAAAGTCTCCAAAGTCTTCGTTCCATCCTTACCGGTAGTTTGAATTATGGCGGGCTCTTCATTAAGATCTAAAGCCTTGTGAATAGAATTAATCAAAGCGGATTTTCCGGAGCCACGCATCCCAAAGAACACGATGTTTATAAAGCATCCTTCCATTTCGCCCTCCAGAGCATCGTGGAACGTCTCGTACTTTCCGATGTTGTAATCAAGTACTTCTCTACGTAGCAATGAAATCTCATCTTCTAGCAACTCCATGACTTATTTCCACGAAATACGCAGATCCTAACCGAACCAGCTATCGTTACAATTCTGTTTCGGAAGGCGATATCGTTGCTATGTCCCCTTACATCTTTACAAAATCATTACACGGCTTTGACCGACGTATCATGTGACCTCACCTACTGATTTCCGAGAAAACCCAATTTACATTCAGTCTTGTGGACAGCTGTCCCTTGAAATGCAACGAAGAGACTTCATGAAACTGAAATTGGTGTATCTTTTTTAAAATTTTTTTTGTTTGCAGTCATAATTGTTGAAATTAGTTACCCTGCAGTGGAATCGATGTGACATGGATTAAAAATATTGGTGACTTGCGTGACTGTGAAGTATATTCGCTCACTATTATGCAAATTATTATTGAAAATTCTCAGCGTCACCAAACCTGCGTAATTCAAGGAATCAGACTGATCAGGAGAATACTGCCTCAAAAGTAGTAGTGAAAAGATCCAATCACAAAGAAAGATGAACAGTTCTAAGTGCTTTTATCTCTTCAATTGCGATAAGACGTACGATTTAGATGTTGTTGAGAAATTGTTGGACGTCATTAAAACGAAAACGACGGGGATCGATATACAATCGAAGAAGGAATATTTTCGCCTCCACCATATGCCTGAGTTAACTAAGACTATTGATGACCAGACCAGTGATGGAAAAATGATGGATTATGCCATTTTTGCCGTTAATGCACACGAATCTAGGCTGTCGATTAACGAGGATAACGCTGGAATTGGTTACGCAAATATCTACAGAGCTTTACTAAGGGCAACGGGTGAGTGTTTAAATTTTGTTCGTCCTTCATTGGGATAAATTCAAATCTTCAGGCGATTTTCAAGTTTCATCTTACACAGATGAAACGAAAAAAACAACGTTGCGGTATCAATAAGGTTTTTGCGACAAATAAGCAAGGGTGAGATCCGTTACTATTGTTAAATAACAACGAAAGCAATTCGTGGACAAACCGTGCGTGACAGCGCGAGCTCTCTCTGGTGTAACGAAATGAATACCAAGATGTCAAACTTCTCTCAGCTGAAGTCGGAGAAGTAGCTGGCCTGTTACTGTTTTTATTGTGTTACTACTTGTTTTGTTTTTGTTTTTTGTGTCTTCTGGCAAGTGGAGAGACAGTTGGAATAAAGCACAAACAGACTTTTCTCTTTCACTTTTTCAAAAGAATACAAGACAATTTGGAAGGAGAATTTATCAGTATGTCACAAGTCACTTAGCCATTCTTTCCGGGCATCGCACCATTCTTGCCTTTATCCAAAAGTGTGAAATTTATATGAAATGAGGAAAAACACTCAAACAAAGTAAAGCCTTGATTTACTGTCTTATTGGAGCATTTGGAACTACATGTCACTCAAACTATCTGTTTGTTTTGTTTTGCATTTCTAACTCATCCATTTAGTTTGATTTCTTAGTATAGACCTCTTTCATAATGGAGGGCATAGTTGTTTTTTCTTTTATGTGCATGCAGGTTACCTTTTTTGGATTGGCTTTTGCATGGAGACTCTGTTCTTTTGATGTGGATAGGAAAGGACAGCAGCAAGGCCTGCCATTTAGAAACAGGTTTAAGCCACTCAAAATTATAGGTGGTTTCTTCCTTGCTGAGACCCATGAAGGATAATGAAAATCCTCACCACTTGGCTGATTGTATTGTTTTTTCACATTTGTTATGACCCCAGATGAAAGAGTGATTGTTGTTATTGGTGGAGATGACAACTACAGAAATGCCTCTGAGGAAGATGGATCTCTCCTGTCTCGCTGGGCCCGAAGGAAGGTTTCTTCTCAGTTCAAAGAAGAATTCATGGATGGAACCAAGGGGTTTATTTTTTCTTGGGACACGAAACACAAGGGGATTCATGAGGAGGCACTGTTACATTTTCTTGATTCCAAGAAGAAGGGTCAAAAATTTTTTTACAAAAAAAAACCTCAGGCAGAGCCCATGCAGAGTGAAACTTTAGGTGATCAAAAGCAGGTGTGTCTTCCCAATAAAAATGCTGCAATAAACATTCATTAATTGCATCAAACCTTAATAGAATCTAAAAACCTTTCAAGCAATTATGCCATTGGCTGCCCTGCATTTCCTGGAAGATGTATAAAGAGTTGAGTATTATATCAATGCAACTCCCTTCAGGTGTTGTGTCTGCTGACTCTCACTACGCTTTAGCTAGAAATCAATTATATTTAAGATGAAGTTGCTTTCTTACCATTTCTGGGCTGACTTGTAGTGTTCCCACTTCAAGTCTCCACTTTAGGCAATCAGATATTGAACTATCACCCTTCAAAGGGTAAATTGTCTTGGTTATCAAAGGGCAGAAGAAAACACTTTTAGTCAAACTACAGTTAAATTATATATAAACAACAGCTTTTTTCTCTTATTTCAAAAATTTCTCTGTTCTCATGTCCTAGACAACTGAACTACACAAAGCAAAAATCCAAAAGGAAGAGGGAGGAGCACTTAGAAAGTTTGCATCTGAAATCTGTCAGAGGCAAAAGGATGTCCCTACCTCCAATCTTCAAAAAGAAATGGCTGAGTGTGATGATTCCGGGGAAAAATCCAAGGAGGAGATGGGTAAGTAAACCCCTTTGAGTTATTTCTGTATTGGTATCTCTTTTCTATAAGTACTTGTGCATTCACAGAGAGGACTCGTCAATCCACATTGACTTAGTTATTTTTGCAGTACACAATTATTAATTTACTATAGCTTTTTATTTTTTGACGAACCTTTAGACATATTCAGAGAGAATTTGTTTCTCGTTTTGAAAAGAATCATAAATTCGGAGCTTATTAGCTTCATCAAGAATATAATTTTCAAAGACAGAAAAATGTTAGCCTTATATTACAGTATTATTTTAGCGCATTATTTTGTTTTGACGGTGTATGGAGACCATTGCCAGTCTCTGCAGAACACACGTATGGGTAAATAGCTCCAGCATCATAGTTTTCGAAAAGTACTTAGTCGGGTGTACGGTTCGACGTTACCCAAAGTCTGGCTACTTTGCCTAACCTTGTAACGCAAACTTGAAGAAAAGTCTTTCAGGCTCTTTATGACCCCTTATTTTCAATTAATTTGATAGAACGGTGTTCGTCTATAAAATCAGAAACTGTCTACGGCCACTTTCAGGACGCAATGGGCACGAACATGACACAATCGAAATCTGAGGCGAACCAGCTTGTAGTGCTTGGCCGGAATCAGTCTGATTTAGCTCTTTTTAGGAACCTTTTCGGTGATGAATTCTCTGAAAAGGTTCTATATATCTCCGGCAGCCCGGTGGAATTCAAAGATGTCCTAAAATCACATTCAATAAATTCCATAAGATCTTGTTTCATCTTTTTGGATGGAGCAGCCATCTTGGAAGAGTTCGCATCGCATTACAAAGACCTGCTTCTAGTTGCCAGAGATAACGTTGGTAAGAAAATATCTTTGAAGTAAAGGGGAACAATGAAGCAGCGCTCTGCAGTTATGTTCAAAGTGATAGCTTATTTTTTGTGGCGTGCATAGACACGTGCTTGTATAGTTGTTATAGTCTTCTGCGCGTCTTAGTCTTTGTGGGTAATCCCGCTTATTATATGAATTTAAAAGGACAATACAAAAAAGACCTCAGCTTGATATTACCTCTTTTGTTATCATTTTTAAAATGCAACAAGACTTTTCGCTTACAGTTGGCTGTAAAGTTTTCATGCAATTTAGTAAAACTCCGTATTTTATGTATGCATAGATTGTTGTTTTGATTTTCGTTAGGGTTTTCCTTAAAAAAAATGGGCGAGGTAAACTAAAGATGAAAATTGTCACCATGCTGATAACTAACGCCGCCTTTTTCTCTGCTTTACAACTGTTGCTAAAGGTTTCGATCTTTCTTAACTTAAATACTTTTGTTGCATTTAGACAAAAAAGTCGTCACTATCATCTGCTTTGGTAATCGTCCGATTCACGAACACACCATTACAGATGAGATTACTAAAATTCTCGGAGAAAAGGTATGTATTCTTTGGTGGCGAGAAACCTTTTCGCCTCAAGAGCAATTTTCTAGACGTAATGCGCCGTTCCATCGATCACAATCTCTTCCTGAGGGTTCGCCAAAGGGATTTGCAGATCGCTGCACACCACCAAAGCATATCGAAGAGCCAACACTGGTTTTGAAGACCCGACTTCGCTATGGTAGGATTTCATATCACGAAGCAGAAAAGAGGTCCGGAGAATGGACCCCTCCTAAAGGGATAGAGGACAACTTATACGACAAATGGCAGTCTGCTCCCAACGTCGAATTACTGATACATGAACATAGAGAAACTGGAAAAACACAACACCATGTTGTTGTGAAGGATAATCAGAACAATTCTATTGTACAGTTTCTTTACGGCATTGCTGCAAAGGGGATTAGCCATCTTACATTTCGCCAAGATAGGGCACATTCCCCTCCTCTTGACTGACTCTATTTGAGAACAGTCAATTCACTTTTCTCTTTCAGACTAGCAGTAAAATTTTTTACAGACGTATAATCTGCTTGTTGTATCCATCTTTCGTTACGAATACAACACTTTTCAAAGCGCTTTAAGATAAAACTGAGATGAGAATATGAGGTGAAGGCAACTCTTTGATTGTTATCCAAATCATTGAATAAAAGTTCCTTTAGTTTTATACCTTAAGGCTTCAGTTTCGTCCCATATCTATCTTGAAAAGATTATAAAATGAGTGATATGTCCTAAAGAATATCGTAGATTTTGAGGACTACTTAGCATGCACGAACATCAAAACTCCTGCTGCTTTCGTATTTTTGTGTCATTTAGAAGGAGTCTGCTCCGCATAATGATATATTAAGATCCAAACGTTTGTCTTAGGATTTTGAGCCTCTGATCTATATGAACGATAGATTCAACCCGGCCTTTTCTCATCGTGAGCCGTGTTGTAGCGATCTTCAATCAATAGCCTTACTCTACAATTGATATTAACTCCTGAGACATACGTTTGGACATCAATTCCCCATAACTTCGATAAACAAACACATCTTCATAAGTTTGCTCCTTTCATGATGATACTGTTACTTAGTAAATAACAAAAAAATAAAGAATGTGTACCAAAAGTTTTTGGAAAAATTTTGATGTCTCTTAAGCCAATGATAAGTCAAAATGAACACAAGAAAACACATCAACGATTTGGAACATGCGGTAGTATTCATTGTCATTTAGCTCCATCTCGAAGGTTCCTGGTGAACGTTGTAGACTGGTTGAGTTCAGGTGATTTAAAATCTGGCCTATTAAGAAACAACAAAATGAGTTACTGAGTGGGACGTGGCGTCGTTGCTTATACTTTCCCTTGTCTTTGTCCGTCGGAAATGATAAGGAAAGGGATAAAAACGCGGGGAATGTATTTGCGAGGTAGTTTTTTCAAGCCACAACCAAATACGTTAGATGAGAACAGATGCGAATGCAGGTTCAATTCTCATAAAAATAACGAAATATACATTTATGATGGATCCAAATCTGAGCGCAGGTTTACCAGCCGACTTCGTTTACTTAACAGTCAATTGTAATGTATGGTAATCGTTAAGCTTTTAAAAAACTGAGAAGATTATTTGGTTATCCGATAATATTATTCTCGAGCATGTCCCCTTTATTATATTCTTCGAAAGAAAGCGTTTTACCAAATTCGAGTCAATTTCTTTGAAGAAGCACGAATTCCTTTCAGGCTCAAAATAATAGGTAATGAAGAAAAAGAAGTGAACAAAGTAATAGGCCCTTAGCTTAGTTCGTGATTTGAATTCTCTCTCATCCAATTCCCGTCTAGTTGCCTTAACTACTTAGTTGATAAGGCTCTACTGATAATAATGAGTAACTTACGGCAAGCTTTTGCATTTGCGATCAGTCGGAGGTTCATATTCGTGCTCCACTGGGGTTGGATACTTGAGCTCACCGGCTCCAGACTCTGAATGCCGGATTTCCTTTTTTGGACTCTCCCTTTTAGTTTGCCGCATCTTAATGGAACGCTCTCCGCACTTTAATGCTTTTTCCATCAGCTTCAAGACACGTTTCTTGTAAACTGGATCAAGATCTTGTTCTCGTAACGAGTTGGCAATCATAAACACATTTCTCATGTCACTACCAGTGACTTCAACGGCTGCCTCTTTCAATCTTTTCCTTTTTTCATCGGCGTTTGGCTCTCTCTGGACTTCATCATCGAATGTTATGACAGTTAAGATGGTGATTGCTTCAACAGGATGAAGAGAGATTTCAAATGAAGCACATCTTCAATATCAATGATGATGAAAGTGAATCACTAAAAATTAACCGGCCAGAAAGTCAGTCATGTATCAAGCAGTCTAGCAGTCAGACAGTCAAGAATTCAGTCCACCAGTTAGTTATTTGAATTACTAACTGGGGGTCAACTAGTCGTGGGACTGTCAGACGGTCGGACATTTATATAGCGCCTGATCATAGTGATGCAATTTAAAATACTTGATACGGTAAAAAATGTTTGGCATTTTTTAATCGTTCTGTTATTTTTCACAGACTCTTTTGAGCGTCACACCCTAAATTTGAAAGTTGCAGCGGGCGTCAAGGAGTAAGTTGTAAAATGCTTCACTGGAAAAGTCCTACTTACTTGCCTCACGTAGTTGGTCTTGAACATACTTGATGACTTCTCTGTACTGACCCTTTTCAAATCTGATGTCATTAGCTTTTATGACCCAAATCACGACGTGCATTTGGTCGGCTAGTGGAGGCTTCTCAAGTCTGTGGGCTCCCTGGCCAGCGGCTTTTGCCTTTAGAGCGCTCTCCTCATCCCGTGTTAAATCATCTCCCGGCCGATCCATTCCAAACAGGATGCGAAACAGTTCGACTGTATTATAATTAAATGTTCCAATCAATATTTAAAGGGGTATATATTTCGTGATTTTAAGATTTGCAAATTATTTTTCGCAGTTTTATAAGGTATTGGAATCGATGTGGGGTGAATTTACCAAAGCAGTTCTGAAAAGACACAGCAATGTCTCCTTAGTCAACAACAAAGA
The DNA here is from genome assembly GCA_964027065.1 of Pocillopora grandis. Lineage (NCBI taxonomy): Eukaryota > Metazoa > Cnidaria > Anthozoa > Scleractinia > Pocilloporidae > Pocillopora > Pocillopora grandis. The sequence continues at coordinate 19,621,070 of OZ034739.1, forward strand.
TAGCTGAGAGCAGTTGATTTCTCCTGATTTTTATTGCCATATAAGCGGTAAAGAATACTTAAGGAGATAAGAAAGGGATTAAAAAGTTAACCAAAACATCCTAGTTAAAAGCCAGGCCTGAGTTGTTCGAAGGTTGGATGACGCCATCCACTTAATGCATCTTTATCCGGCAGACAGCGTAGTGCGTTTTGTTGTCACTTTTTCGCCGGACATGTTTGTCACGCTTTCCCAGTTTTTTTTTCTTTTTTTCTAACGAGTAAATAAATGTGCTTAAACACGTGGTGAATCCTCAAATCCTTTCAGCATCGACTATATTGAAATTCATGAGTAAAAAAAAGGACCTACCCTCTTCATTGTTATCCATCGAGAAAAATCCTCGCGTGTCGACAAGCGCGATTTGGTTTCCGGGAAGAAAGAATCTATCCAAAACCTTTGTTCCTTCCTTTCCGGTGGTTTGAGTTACAGCTGGATTCAAATATTTGTATCCCAAAGACTGGAATATGGTGTTAATCAAAGCTGATTTCCCAGACCCAGTCATGCCAAAGAAAACAATATTCACACAGCAACCTTCCATTTCGCCTTCCATGGCATCATAGAACTTCTCAAACGTTCCGATCTTGAACTCGTGTATTTCGCTGCAAAGCGAGGAAATTTCGTCTTCTAGCTCAGCCATAACTTATTCAAAGAAAGTAACCACATCAACTATGGCTTTCTTTGACTTTGGGAACGACTAATTGAAGACCTCTGCACGTTCGGTTTCCTTCGCTTGACATGAAGCAAGCTAAGATGCAAAACATAATCATGTGACGTCACAAATGTTTTCCGAGAAAGCTCAAAATTATATTCGCATTCTTCTAGCACTTGGCCATCAAGAGACACTGGACTGTTTTCAAAGAATAGGAGTTGATTTAATTTTTTTTTAAATTTAAGCCAGCGCTGTTGAAAATCTTAGCTATGGGGTTCTCAAACCAATAGTGACAAAATCGTGATTTAAGTGTCATGAGATTTCCACGTGATGACAATATGCAAATTATTCTCTGAAATTTTGAAACTAAACGGTCCTGCGCAGATAGCCCCGAGAAAATTAGAGGATGTGAAACACAACCTCAAGTATGTCTGTGGAGCGATCGGAGTCAAAGAATCCTATATGTTTTCATCTTTTTAATTGTGACAAAACGTATAATCTAGATGTCGTTAGTAACTTACTGAGCGCTGTCAATGAGAAATCCACTGGCCTTGACATAGACTCGAAACAGAAGTACTTTCGTCTCCCCGAAATGTCCAACCTGTGCGATACTATAAGGTCCGGGCCGGCCATGGATTTTGCCATCTTTGCCGTCAATGCGAACGAATCACGGCTGTCCATTAATGAACAGAACGCCGGAATAGGTTACGGAAAGTTTTTCAAGGCTCTATTAAAGGCAACAGGTCAGTAATGAAGATGATTTTTTTTCAAGGCTTTAAAGTTTTTTCTTTAACATGTATAATAATGAAAACGAAATTAGGCATGAAGTTTATAGGCAGGGAAGGCAAGGTAAAACTATAAAGGGTGAGTTAAGGGAAATACGACATGGGAAAGAGCCGCGATTGCTTGTAACTGAATATAATGATGAACTGATAAGAAAAAAAAACTTGTGTTTAATACATTATTGCGTGATGGCGCGAATTATGTGCATCAAATACAATAGGACGATCTTTTGAAATTTTGCTTTTCATTTTCTAAAAAAATGAAAGATATCATTTTCCAATTTTGAATATCTTTTTAGTACAAACGGCGGCAAGTCCCCCAAAATTCGTTTTCTCTCCTACTTTCATATTTTGTAGCCCAATATGTCCTAATTATTGTGGTGCAGTTTTTTGGTGAAAATATATTTTAGTTTTCGAGAAATGGTTTTTTCGTTTGACCGCTCAATATGCAAATTTTCATCATGAATTTTACCCGAGTTGTGTGACCTCTTGTAACGAATTTACTTGACCTCCGGTATTTCTGTCAACATAATCCTTTGTTTTATCATCTAAACTTATTAGTGCCCTGTCATTATTGAAGCTGGCAAAGAAATATTAATTTTTTTGGTGAATATTTTTGTCCAACATACTTTTTCTATGTCGAAAAGTAGCATCGAAACAAAGACAGTTTTAGCAATGACCGATATGACAGAATCTACTGAGCTTCTAGCTTTTAAGAGACAAAAGGATGGTTATAAAGTTACTGTAAAAGTTTCCATGTGTATTTGTGTTGTTCTTTCGTGAGACGAACTGAAAGTCTGGCAAATTTTACTTGCTAGCGACTACGAAATGTACATGGTGTGCCTACTTGTCGCCACCGTTTATTGGCATAAATCACTACAATTTGTCAAAAAAAACTAACACTCTTACCTTGTTTATTTATGATTTTATAAGACCAGTAAGCTGTTTCGGTTATTTGATTACGCAAAAAGTAATACCCAAGCGTATTAGATTACGATAATAACTTTTTGCCAGGAGCCCAGGTTTTTACGTTGTTTCCTCCTACCCCATGTATGTCACGCAATAATTGATACCAACACAAATGAACGCATCCTCGCCCTCTTATGTATAAGGGTTCCTCGGGGGGTGCTGATACGTGCGGCACACTTGAAATTTAGCAAGGACAAATTTTTATGTGATTTTCGGCGAAGAGAAAAAAGTTTTGTCAGCAAATCTCCTTGTTAGTATATAAGATGAAACGCTTATACAACAGATCAATTAGCTAAATCAGTATGTAGCTTGTCAATCGAATTGACTTTTGAGAACATTCTTTGACTTCCGCGGGTAAAGGAATCATTGATGGATCTGGACATGTAGTTTTCTGAATACAGTAATTCTTGGTAGGTTTTTATAGATATGCAAAGAGGGGGAAAAAACCCATCTCTTGGTAACTTGGAGGTTGATCCATCTTTGAATTTGTGTCACGCTTGTCACGCAACTGATATAATGATGGGGAGAAGTTTTATAAACTGCAAATTAAATCTGGCTAAACTGTGATAGAGCATAACTTGATCATCGAAACAGCTCATAAAATCGTAAATAAATGAGGTAAGATTATTATGCTAGATTTTTTTACAAATTGTAGTGATTAATGCCAGTAAACGGTGGCGACAAATAGGCACAAGATGTATATTTCATAATCGCTCGCAAGTAAATTTTGCTGGACTTTGAGTTCATCTCATGTTAGAAAAACACAAACACACAAGGAAATTTTGTCTCTTAAAAGCTAGAAGCTCAGTAGATTCTGTCATATCGGTCATTGTTAAAACTGTCTTTGTTTCGATGCTACTATTCGACATAGAAAAAGTATGTCGGACAAAAATATTCACCAAAAATAAGTTTTTATTTGCCAGCTTCAGTAATGACAGGGGGTTAAGTTTAGATGATAAAACAAAACATCATGTTGACAGAAATATCGGAGGTCAAGTAAATTCGTTACATGAGGTCACACAACTCGAGTAATATTCACGGTGAAAATTTGCATATTTGAGCGGTCGAACGAAAAAATCATTTCTCGAAAACTAAAATATATTTTCACAAAAAAACTAAACCACAATAATTAGGACATATTGGGCTACAAAATACGAAAGTAGAGAAGAAAACGAATTTTGGGTGACTTGCCACAATATTCCATCCTCTCTTAAGAATTTTAATATTTTGTTTTGAACATTAATAATTATAAACTGGGGGTCTCAATGGGGTTATAAATTTTACGGCCAATGATTAAAATTTCGGCCACTTTACGGCCATTTTTTAAGCTCATTCCATTGCTGTCACCAGAAATTTATTTATTTTTATTTTTTTTTTGTTTAACGATTAACTTTTTTAAAAACTATTGGTTTATTGTTCGGCCGTTTTACGGTTTTCGGATAACCCCATTGAGAACCTCTAGGTTGTTAACGTTGTCATTGAATTCGAGCCTTTTCCGCTGATAATATATCTTAAAGGCAATACATTATATAATATTTAAAAAATGCTTCACAGATATCTTAACGTCGAAGGATTCGACCTGTGATTATAATTTTCCACCACTAGGCACAGATATTCATTAGTAGGAGACGTGGTTGACTGAAAGTTAGTGCACTGGCTCCATTTCGAGAGATCTCGGCTTGAGACCTGGCCACTGTATGGAATTGCGTTTTAAGGCGGATTCTTCACTCTCATACACAATAGCGCCTCTCTCTTCACTCAGTTAGTAAAAGTGGGTACTAACGTGGCGAAATGCGGTGATGAATTGGCATTCCATTCACAGAGAGTATCTCTACACACCCTTTTTATCAGCAAATGAAATTTACTTTTCCACATTTGATCGTTTCAGGTTTTTTGTACTTTCAGTCCGCCACATTCAACCCCAGGTTGTTTCTCTAAGGATACAAATTTTACGTTAAGTCGTAGCTCAATTCTTATCTTAACCAATAGGTGAACGAGTGATTGTGGTTATTGGTGGAGACGATAATTATAGAGATGCTGCTGCAGAAGACACATCTCTCCTTTCACGCTGGGCGCGAAGAAAGGTTTCATCCCAGTTCAACGAAGAATTCATGGATGGAAGCAAGGGCTTCATTTTTTCTTGGAACAAAGCTCACAGAGTGATTCACGAAGAGGCTCTGAAACATTTCCTCGATCCTAGCAAGAAGGATCACAAATTTGTCTTACAGAAAAAAGATGAATCAGTAACGTATTTCAAGTCCTCTGATCGGAAAGAGAGGGTAACGAGTGGAACTGTAACAGTTGTCTCTGAGGTAGAACCTCATTTAATAATCGCTGTTAGAGCTAAGGGGTAATTTTTGATAAGAGGGAAGGTATTTTTTGATCCCAAACCCTTTAACATTTTTTTGGAAAGTGGGTATTCTCAGAGGTCTATTTACAACTGTTACTCACCTCGCAAAAAATACTGAAAAGCGTAGTAAACAAAGTTGTCTCTGCTTTTGTGAATGAAAAAAATTGGATTGACGTGGGAACCCTTGCCAAGTTTTGATGCATAAACATCATGTTTGCGTATGAAATTTCAAATGGAGACCGTAAGTTGCCTAGATCGATCAACCATAAGAAATTTTAAACTGATACGTTTATATTTGGATAAAAATATTTTCAAGTATCGTTTGCTTTAGTACGTGTGTACCGTTTCGTCTGTTACAGAAAGCTGAATCTCATGATCAAATGAACAGCAATACCACTGCAGCAAACAATATACAAGGGAACTTCTTGGAAATGGAAAATGAGAAACCCCCTGAGGGATTTCCACTCGACGCTAGGCCCAGGCCCAAGCAGGACTCCAACTCTTTACTTCAGTCTTGTGCATCTACTGACGCTGATACGCGTGACTTTGACGAGAAACCTACAGATATGAGCGGTACGTTGATCCAATTTTAGTTGTTTTTCTATTTGACATAGAGAGATCTGTAAGGAAAAATGATCCCTCACCCACCCCCCCCTTTTTTTTCTTTTCGACCTCATCGTTATCATGATGATCTTCGTTATCATCATCATTATCATAAAAATCATCAACATCATCATCATTATCATAAAAATCATCAACATCATCATCATTATCATAAAAATCATCAACATCATCATCATTATCATAAAAATCATCAACATTATCATCATTATCATATAAATCATCAACATTGTACAGATTAACATCCTTTTCCTTTACCATCATAACTATTACTATTGGTAATGACTGTAAATATATGAGAGCCATATATGTGCACTGCAGTTGAAGAAACGAGTATAGAAGCGATCCTCGCAGTTATGAACACTACTGAACTAGTATTTGAAATAATTCAGGCCCGTTCACTAATTTAAATTGAGCTTGGTCAATAGAGAGAAGCTAATATTTCCTTTTTGTATGTCAGATATAGATTCAGAAAAAAGGATGGGAGCAGCTTGTCGGGAATCCTTCGATTCCATGAACACAAAACCATTATCACCAATGAAAAAGGTACTGATCCTTAGTTGGAACCAGTCTGATATACGTTTGGTGAAAGAATTGTTTGCTGATGATGTTCTTAGCAAGGTTTTTATCTTCAGCGGGTCTCCTGATGATCTCGGGAGCGATTCATCAATCTTCACTGGCCCTCTAAAATCCTGTTTCATTGTGGTAGAAGCCAGAATCCTAAAGGATGAACTTCAATTCAAATCACAAACAAAATCATATAAATGCATGTTGGAATCGGCGAAAAGAAATGTAGGTAAGAACATCTTCTTAAAGTATACATTCGTATTGGCTTCAATTGAACCTAGCTCTCGGTGTTTTGGTCTGGCTTTGTTATTGTTTATACAGGCCCTATTTAAACCAGCTTTGAGCTGTATTAGGCCAGCCTGTCAAAATATCGCCGATACATTCATACACAACATTGTTATTAGCTTTTCTTTAGCGAAACTTAACCCTCGCTGTGCGGAGACCTCATATACCATGGAAGGAGAAATGGTGCATACAGACTAAGATACATACCACCCATAATTTAAAATACTTCATAACTGTTAAACATTAGATTATATGGTTTGCTGGACAGAATTATGCTATGCAACAGTCATTTTGACCATCAACACTAAGTAATCGTAACGAACTTTGTCCGTCAAGAACTCCGGAGCAGACGGTGACATAACTTATTTTATAAATATGAAACCTTTGCAAAAATCGAGCGTTTGTCTGTTTATTAAGATATCTTTATGTGCTGTTGTGAAAATTTGTTCAATTTTGATTTCAGGCGGAAAAATTGTCGTAATTATCAGCGACCGTAACAGTAACATGTCACCGAATGAGGAAAACTTAATTACATCAAGAATCAAGGAACTTCTTGACGACAAGGGCGTTATTTTTTGGTGGAAGGGGAACAACCCGCAAAAGCAAACTCCAAAACGCTCGTGGTCACTTAGACGGAAAAGAGCTCAAAAAGATAATGATGGTGCAGCAGCCACAGTATCGGAAACTAAGGAACGTCATCTATGCCCCGATGACTTTACCCTCCTTTTTAAGGCCCGCCTACGCTATGGTGAGATTTCTCTTCAAGATGAAAATGAGAAGTTCGATGAAGATATGCTTCCCTCAGAGATCAAGGAAAACTTGAGGATAAAATGGCAATCGACTGCCGATGCAGAATTGCTAGTTTTTCGGGAAAAAACAACTGGTGACTATCGAACTATTGTCAATCCCACTGCAATTTCCCCAGTAAGTAAGGTGTATGAGATGTTCTTCACAACTTGAATAAATCCCTTTCGTCGGCTATAAAAAATAAACCTGAAAATACAACTGATCATGCGATATGAGTGTATTTGGATAATGTGTAAAAGAGTAGCATCCATTGCTGTCAGTCACTAAGTCTTTTGGTTGGATGTTATCATTGGTACATCTTAATTAGTTCAGTTTTGCTACCAGAAATATGACTGTTGTTGAGATTGTAAATTGCATAATGTCGAGCAATATCTACATTTTCTCTTTAATTCTTCAGGAATTTCCACCCAGTTTATTTAAAAACCCTTAACTGGCGGTCATCTTTGATTACAGCAGTACAGAGCCATTTTTTTGAAGGTCAAAATGAAGCGTAAATGTACCTAGGGAACGACATAAAAGAAAAAGTTATGTAATTAAAACAAGATGTCTCCCCTGCAGAAGCGAATCTGTCTCTTATCAGTAAGTTCAGACTTGAACAATAAGTTGTTATGAACATATAATAAAACTGAAATGTGAGCCAATAGGACCATTATGGCTTGGTTGATCTCATTTCATCTGTTTGCTCTCTTCTATGTCATCGGATAATTTAGACGATTGACATGAGTGAATGAACCATTTGTCGAATGTTTTGATTTCCTAATTAACTGTTATTTAAGGAAAAGCATTCATACTTTGATATGTTCGAGAGCGGTGCCGTTTGAAAAGGTCAAAATTTAGACCTAAAGGAACATTATCTATTCCCCTTGAGTATTCACTTGTTATTGGTTACGACGAACTCGATTAGGTCAAAAGTCTTACCTCAGTCAAATTAATCCTTCGTTTCATAACCGCAGCATCAAAGATAAACGTTTAACCCTTTACACCCTAAAATCAATTCCCTGAGGTGCTGACAAGGAGAATTTGTTTACTAATCAAAAGCTTCTCTCGTTGATGATCATTTCCTTTATTCTCATAACCTTAACGTGTGATTCAGGGGTGATATTGTATAGAGAAATTTGATGCTAGTCACTCTTTGGGTTTAAAAGGTTAAGTAACATGTCGTTAATGCATTCACAGATAGTTCTTATAAGTGACTGTATACTTGAAGTGCAGTTTAACGCAACTATGTCTTTACAATATCATATAAACTCTGTTTTCGTTGGAACAACCAACTTGCACTCTTGGGTAGTACCATAGAAATTGCGTGACTCTTTTAATAGTGACGTTTATTCTAGGAATCGAAACAAAACCGTAAAGGTCATTTCTAAGAACGCGTCCAACAAACTCGAAGACAAACAAACAAGTCGGAAAGCAGCTCAGTTCATCCAGTAGTCTAAAATTTCGCCTCGAAACATAACCAATGTCCGAGAAGAAGCGCGTGTATCTTTTCAACTGCGATAACACTTACGATCTTACCGTCGTTGACGCTTGGATTCGATCCGTCCAAGAGAAAATACCTTTCACTTTTACGGTATCGAAACATTATTTCAGTCTCCGTGACATGTCTAAATTATGCGAAAACACCATTTCTAAACTTCACATTGATTTCGCTTTTCTTGTGGTACATGCCGATGAATCTTGTCTATCATTCAACGATAGTAAAGTAGAAAGCGGTTACACCAAAGTTTACAGAGCACTGCTGGACGCTACTGGTAAGTCTTCTCCACTGTCATGGCGGAAGTATATTTTGTTGACATTTTCTTGCTCTCATCTTTATACATGTTTTAGGGAGTTTGTTCCATAAGCCTACCTGTGCGATTGTAAATTGGTGCCATCGTTCGAAAAATTGGTTAAACAGGCTGATTTTAACTATTATTTATAACAAAGGCTAACCAAGCAAAACTGTTTCGCTTTCATACCTAGATTTTTTGGCTTGAAGATTTACAAACACTCAAAACCAGAATGAAATTTTAGTGCAGTTGTCTTCGCCATCTGGAGACTAGCTTTCTTTTGTAATCAGGGTAATACGACATCGCCATTGTGAGTGAAACGTCGAGAGACGCTGTACATAAATTATATACGAGTCCAACCTAGTTGAGTAATCATTGCCATCTTCGAATACATTATATGAGTCAAGCAAGAAACCTTTGAGAGTAAGTTCAAGTGTCGTCCATTCTACTTGCCACAAGTTTCTTTGAAAACAAACGCTAAACTTCATTCAGTTAGCAACTTGCACGAAAGGTTGTATTTCATTATTTGGAGGATAATTGAGTGCGCTCCAATTACATAGTATACGGAATTATATCTTCTTCTCAATTCAATTCTTCAATTCCGTTCTCAGCGCAATCAAATCTATTGTCGAGACATCTAATCGGAGGCTGGATCTTTATATTTTTAAGGAGACAGGGGCAACTTGCAATTCCAGAAGACAAATACTTAATGTGAGCAAGAGAAAAATCGAGGTAGGCCGCGTCTAACCTCGAGATCGGAGGGATAAGGTTGTTCGCAAAAGAAAGCAATAATTTCAACAGTGTAGTGTATTTGTGATAAGCCCTGAATACATCATAAGACGTTTACGAGTGGACTAAAGGTTTGGTTCCTGATAATATTTAAGGTGAGAAAGTCGGTGTGGTTATTGGTGGAGACAGCCATTACAAAAACCAAGCAGAAGAACACAAAAATGTCTTATCACGCTGGGCACATCGGATTGTCGGCTCACAGCTCAAGGAAGAGTTTCGTGATGGGAGAAAAAGCTTCGTATTTTCTTGGAATGAAAAACACCGAGCAATCCACGAGCAGGCACTGCTGCATTTCCTTGATCCGAAGAAAGCAGGAGTCAAATTTGACTGTCAATCAGAGATGCCCGCCAAAACGGATGCAGCTAGTGTTGTTGAGAAGGTACACACACTGTTTATGCGCAGTTTATATAAGCAGATTCGATTTCGGGCGAGAGCTAAAACCTAGGACTGGCCTACAAAGCCGAGGTTTGTTGGTAAACTTCAGAAAGACTAATGTGGAAAGTCAAATGTAGCTAAGATGTTTTTTTACAAAGATCCATGGCACAACCAAATGTACAAACCAAACCAGGAGAGAAAAGTTTTGGACTTTACTTCCCTGGAATTTGAGCAGCAAGCCTCGACTCGATACAAATAACCCAGTTTTCCTGCCACAGGTCTAAATATGCTTACTGGGAGACGGCACTGTATAACAGTGGCAAATGTCTACTCTGTTTAAGAGTTACCAATGTATACCGGCCAGGAAAAATAGGTTAGGTCACTCGATGGTCAAAGGATTGCCTAAAACAAAGACACTGAAAATCCCCATAATTACGGTGGCCTCAGGTGAGAAAATTAGATTGAACAGCGTGTGCGTCCACTTTTCATTTACATGGCGAAAGTCAAGGGAAAGTTAGAGGCTGGCTCGCTTTTAGTAATTTAGGACATTAATTTTTTTCTCTTCCGCAGTCAATTTCCGCACTTGACAAAGTAACTTGCGATGTTGTGGATTCCTCGACCAAGGAAAACAGAAAAGGTATAATTAGCATAACGGTCAGTTAGTGACCCTGCAGCTGAGCCAGGTTGTTCGAAAGGGGGTTAGCGTTAATCTAGCAAGTTAACCTTGGCTCTTATTTCTCGTGTTGAAGAGCGCGTATAAGAGTTAAGGTTTTGTTGCCGATTTTATCGCGATATGATACAAAAGAAAAAATTAATTTGCAAAGTTATTAAACTCTGTTGAAAATTATACTAATCCCGTGTAAGGTTAGTCGTGTTTTGAACAACTTGGCCCTGCTGATGACTTGGATGCCATGAGTAGATTCAGATCTCACAATCATTCAGTCTGGGATCGACACTGCTCTGTTAGCTAGGCTTGGGTGATTAATATTTTCACTGCCTGCCTTTTGTCGGGAGTGGGTATCTTATGAATTAAAAAAATTGCGTTTCCTTTTTTGGGGAGCAGGACCGTCAAATTCAAGAAATATTCCCAAACCACTTTAGCAACAAGAAGCAGGCCAAAAGAATCATTTATTAAACAGGCATAAAACTCAACATCAACATGTTTTAAAAATGTCAACATTTTCATGACATTAACCAGTGAGTTGAAAGGCGGATCATGCCTTAAATATAGGTGAAATGAACTAGATATTAAACGACTGACAGTAGAGAAGTCACCAATACTTTGTCATTTTTTTTGTCCATAAGCAATATGTGCATGATGTTCGGAAGGAAATCCTCTTTAATGGTTTTAAGTATATGCATTTCATGCTGGACTTCAATCGCATGTTCACTATGTGTCCAATATCGACTATCTGTCTTCTTCTCAGGCGTTGTGGATTTCATGGTTCTCTGCAGTGACCAATCAGCCGCGACAGTTATTAGCAAAATATACCCCTTGTCAGGCATGCGTACTCACTCTGACATACATGTTGGCAGCCCCAAAGAGCTGAAATCTCATCTGCAGGAGGGTACCTCTGTGTCGTTATGTGCCATTGGGCTACAGGCGAGTGCTTTAAAACAGATTGCATTGTCAAACGAATGGAAGAGATCTGACTTTGGAGAACTGTTGAGGACTGTTCAAAAAGCAGCTGGTAAGAAAAGTCACAGAAAATGTAAACTTAGTGTTTGAGGACACGGTCTGACCCATTATAGGGTCAAAATGGCTATCGGTTAAAATCTTGACCAATTTACGGCTAACGGTTAACATCTTTCTAAGTGGTCACAGGAAAATTTTCACGGTTAATGTTTGTTACGACTAACGGTTAAAATTTGTTGATTTTTACGCCTAATGGCCATTTTAAAACTAACGGTTAACCCTATTGAGACCCTCCTGCTGTGGTAGAGTTAATACCCAGAAGGGTTCCTTCCAGATCTTCCTTGTTGGGCCTCTGTCAAAGGCTCAATTTTATAAACTAAAGATGTAGCTGCTAGCTGTGGTCTACTAAATACCCAATTAAACTCAATCCTGATTTTTTAAGGGAGGGTTTTGGTTCGATTTCAGTTTGATAGCCGACGATGATGGCCGGATAATCAATTTTTCGTCTTAGCTAATAATAAACAATAGCTTCATCAGGTCACTAGTGGGCCCTGTTGAAATAAAATCTACTTTGCAATACCATTTTGTGTAATTTTAACTATGAATTTAGTTCGACGAAACATTTAAAATCTATTTTCTTAAAAGATACGGGAATATTGAGGAGTGATAATTTCCTGTAAAGTTACGTTTATTGAATGTTATAACTGCAGGTTTCTTTCTGACGTATTTTTACCATTTCTATATCCAGACAGAGTGGTAGTCGTAATAATGCACTCAGACATAATTGCGGAGACGTTGCCACTATCACAGAGCGAAGAAGTCAAAGTAACTGAAAAAGTGGAAATGCTACTTGGCGAGAAAGGCATTGTCCTTTGGTGGAGAGGACACCCGAGGTCTTGTTTTCAAGGATGCTGAAAGTTTCTTTTGTTTATTTACTTTGCAGTTACTTTGCTCTTTTATAAAGAGCACAATTTTTTTTCTATAGCTGAAAAAATGAATTAGGAACTATGTGTGATTCACTAAACATGACGAAGCTGAGCTAAGTCCTTCAAGAAGAAAAAGGTACGATATCCCATTTCATTTGACGTCACTTTTTGATCGGAAAATGTATACTTACATTATATTTGAATACAGAAACAATCAAAAAAGTGTTGAACAACACTTCAGAAGTCAATTTCCTGACGGAAACTTAAAAGTCGCAAGAGAATGTTTTTGCATGAGCAATTTATGTAAATCTCAAGAAGAAAAAAATGACTCATTAAAAGTCCATTTTTCCTCTCCTTATAGGATTCTGGTCTTGATAGCTATGAAAAGCTTTCTATAAGCTGTGTGGCCATAAAATCAAATACCTCGGCTCTATTTTGTAGTTCTTAAAGTTATAAATTTAATTTTTGCTAAAAACAAATTTTAATTTTGGTAATCATCACCCACAGAAGAGAGAGGCCAGTATATTTTATCCCTGTTCTTTACTGCGTATGTTCAGTTTGAAAACGGACGCGCCGCGGTTTATAAAATGAGTTCCTATTTGGTCACAAGTGAATGATTGAGAAGACAGCTGATGGAGCTGAGAGAACTGTTCTCTTTGATGAAGTTTTTCTTTATTTACAGATTCATATACGAATTAACCTAATACTATTCATATATCTCTATTTATTTATTAATCTTTTTTCTTCGTGTTAACCCGATTTTCGTCAAATGTCTTGTTATTCTAGCGCGGTCAGAAGTTTCTTGCATTGAGAACAGTAAAGTAAGTTGCGTGACTATCACGCAGAAGCATTCTCGGAAAAGTTGTAACGGGCCGTTGCAATTTCATTCCCTGAATTACCACAGTAAGAGCAAATCGCGAGCAAAGAAGTAAGTGTACACAGTGATCGAAAAGGACGTGTTTGGTCAGAGAAAGCTGACTGAATCACATCATGGCGAAAAGCACGACTCAAACCGTTTATCTTTTTAACTGCGATAAAACGTTTAAACTGGATTCAGTGGAAACGCTTTTACTCGAAGTGAACGGTAAATGCAATTTCAAGGTTGAAAAGTTACATTTTCGTCTGAATCAAATGGGGGAACTTTGTAAAACCACTATTTCTCGTTTACAAATGGATTTTGCGGTTTTTGTGGTTCATGCACATGAATCTCGTTTGTCGATCAACGAGGACAACGCCGGAATTGGTTACGCGAAGATTTACAGGGCTTTGTTAGGCGCCACTGGTGAGTTCAACAAGAAAACAGTTTCTTTAGAGTAGAAGATTTATCTGACGCTAAAAAATTGATAATTCATTTCAGATTATGTTTTTGAAAGTTGCAAAGAGATGGATTTGATTCGGGAGACGAAAACTAGATTTTCCAACATTGCCGAAAGACAATAACAAACCAACTTTCGCTTTCATGCATTCGGCCATTGGTCACATGATATTTGTATTCAATGTACATGTCACGCAGGAGCAAACGGAAGTTTGTCGCACTAGAGAATGTCATCCCCATGAGTCACTTTTAAAGACAAGGAATCAGAGGATATTTGCTATCTTTTTTAAAACAATAGCCTGAAAAATGCGTTACGCTCGCACATGCCGTAAAAATCAAACAGTGTTTTATATGCGAATATATTCTTTCAGCTCTTGTTGAATAATTACAGCATATTATTTACACGAGTTGAGGTCAATCATATCAAGTTGGCAACTTTCCATTGCATAACAGTCAATTTTAAAGTCAAACTTTGCCCAAATAATTGTTAGAATTCTGTATTTATAACTATCAGTTGTCTAAAAATTCTTAAATTCAAAATTAGGGGATAAAGTATTAATAGTCATTGGTGGCGATGACAACTACAAAGATGAAGAAGAAAAAGCCAAGTTTGTGATCTCACGTTGGGCGCGTAGAAAAGTAGCTTCACAGTTCCATGAGGAGTATCTTGATGGCAGGAAAAGCTTCATTTTCTCATGGAGCGATAGACACCGAGCAATTCACGTGGAAGCACTGTTGCATTTTTTGGATACCACCAAGAGTGGGCAGAAGTTTGAATATGTACCAACATCAGAACCTGTTACTTCGGCTTCAGTGACAAATGTTGAGAGAGAAGTATTGCATATTTATTTTTCTTGAAAGTAAAGCTGTGAATATTTCTCTTTTCCTTCACTTTCCTTTTTCCTTTTTGCTTTACCTCCTCTCCAAAACCATTTTCTAGTTTGAGGGAAAACAGGCTGTGTGAAACATTGATTCCGGGAAGGAAATCATAATTTTTTGTCTAAAAGGAAATTATAGGAATAACGTGTTCATTCGCACCCCAGAGAGAAGATTCTCCGAAAAAGCCTGAGCATGATGAAGGAAAGGGATCCTATGGACAAAATGATCAGAAAGGGACAAGTCAAAATGAAGTATCTGGTGGGAAAGGTAAGGATCGAAAACAGGATTCTCATCCTCAACTCAAGAATTCTTTCCAGAGTGTTTTAGTCTGTGGGGTAGCTGTTATCGCAAATGGCACAACTCTTCTGTCTCTCTAAAACGCAACAGAGCTTTGCGTCGCAAAATCAATGTCTCTTGTTTTCTTTTTTTTCCTTTTTTTTATTTTCTTAATTTTTATCACAGAACCAGATAAAGCTACCTGTGACTACCCAGCTGGAATGGTGCTCTTGGAAACTTGCATGCGTTATGGAAAGATTTCTTATCAGCCTCTGGACGTTGTGCAGTGGAAGAAAAGTTGGCGGCCTTCGACCCAACACGAATCAGACGTCATGGAACGCCATAAGCAGACACCGAAGGCTACAGTTAGGTTTATTAGTGATGGAAATGCAGCAGTTAGATGCGTTGTTAAGGACGTGACGCCTGTTTGGAGCAGGATTTGGTATTCTCTTAGGCTGTATCTTTATTGCATATTTTTCATCTGTGGTTTCTGGGGGATAAGTCGTTGTATCAGAGCACTGCGGCCACGAGTTTGCTTTTTTCTATGGCTAAACAACCAAACAGAGAGTAAAAAGTGACTTAAGCATATACAATATATAATGATGCTCAAAGAAATGTATAAATGTTTTGGGACTGGTCAGAGGAATCTGACTTTTTCTGAAAAAATACCGTTGTCATTCTCACCTCTGTTTCATCAGTAAAGTTCCACCAGATTATCGTCAATTGCAGGCCTAGGCTATGCATAAAGCGATAAGAGGATTATTATTTCCTAGAGGACTAGACTGACACATGAGACATAACACAATAAATGGTTTGAAGCTAGGAGTTGATCTTTTACCTGAGATTAGTACTATTAAAAGACTTTCGTTGATACTACAGCCAGCTTGGACAGAAGTAATGATCAGATTCCGGATGATGAATTTTCGAAAATAAAAGGAAACAGAAAGGTAGTACATCATCAGAGTGTAATGACCTCCGTCATTATTGGAACCTTTTCCATTTTCCATCCCGTTTTCTTGATGTTTATCTACATTTGATTCACTCAAGCTGACATGATTCTTTGTGGAATGTGCTCTTTTAGACAGTTTCATCGACGAACTAGTGATAACTTAAAAGAGTTACGTTATGCACAATAAATTCACCCGTTTTGTGTGACATGAAAAATAATCTTTGACGTTGTTGACGGACGGAAACCACAAAAAAGTTATCTTGGATAGAAAAACACCAAAATTGGAGAAACTGAAGGGAGGTTCATCTAATGTTCAAAACAGCAAAATGGGCATATTTCGAAAGATCAACCAAGACAATACTTAGGTAATAAACGTTTTGAGGATCAACAAACCTTGGTTTAGCTCCTTGAAGATTGGTACTAATATGCAGCTGTGCAATCTGCTCTGACTTCCGTTGTTTAAAGGAATAGGGTAGTAAAATGTTCGGCAGGGCTCTTTAGACAAAATAGTAGCAAAACAATAGGAACAGCTTAAAGAAAATGTTCTCTCTTGAGGACGTGAAAAATGCTTCATATATTTCATTCCCTTTGCAGTTTTGTCGAACTCTTTACCCCAAACCATTTCAGAATCATTGTCAGTAACTGAGAACAGAATATGAATTCTATCCTTATTTCTTTGGCAGAGAAGAGAAATTGCGTTATTTTCCATACCAAATGTCTCGTTGCGTGACAGAGATGCTATTTCTAAGAAACTGCTCTTCTTGAAAACTGAAAACAATCGAACTATTAACGCTAAATATGGCGCCCACGAAGGAGACATACATTTATCTTTGTAATTGCGACAATTTATGTGATTTAAACGAGGTGGAAGAGCTTTTGAAAGCTGTCGAAAAGAAGCTTGTAGTGAAAACTTCTTTTAAGATCGTAAAAGGCTACTTCAGCGGCGGACAAATCTCGGATATGGTCAACGAAACTATCCCTAACTTGAAGATGGATTATGCAGTGTTTGTTGTGCATGCCGGTGAATGCTGCCTCTCTTTCAGCGAAGGCAGTGGTCATGGAAAGATTTATGAGGCTCTCAAGAAGCGAACAGGCTCTGGTAGGTTACAAATTTACCTTGAACAAAGTCATGGAGTGCGGGATTCCTAATTCGTCAAGTTATTCGTCGTGTGTTGTTTCCAAGAACCTTCGCCGGGTAATTCTTCCTGTCCAAGATAGTCAGAAATATTTTACTACGTTCAAAAACATAGATGTTCTGTACAACCAATGAATAAAAATCAGTACTGATTATCTTAAAATTTTAAAAATAGAAAAGTGACTCGATACATGGGGAAAAATGAAAGAGTGAGTTTCTCGACCTGCGCGAAAGGTTGTCGCCAAAGTGGTGCAATATATAAGATAAAAGAGACTTCTTTTAGAGATAGGGCTCCTAAAGACTCTAATTCTATCTCAAATAATATCACTTTACCCAATTCGCATATGGACATAGTTTGATGCTACACTGGTTTGCAGATTTAATGAATGTAACCGAAGAAGTTACAATTCATAGACCCAACGTTTCGACACTCCTGTCTAGTGCCTTCATCAGGGGTGATCTAAACGCTGCAACAAGAGGTCCTTTTATATGATTACTAATTAGCGGCCTTTTTTCTGACGGATGTGACGGAACTCCCAATACATCTACAGCTTTATTGCATCATGTATCATACATTATTATATCCCTCTTTTTTTTTCATTTTAAGATGAAAAAGTATTGATTGTCATAGGAGGGGATGACAATTACAGAGACGATGACGAAGAAAACCGTTCCATGCTTTCTCGTCGGGCCAGGAACACAGCATTATCCCGCCAACTTCGTCCACAATTCATTGATGGTAGAAAAAGCTTTATATTTTCTTGGAACAGGAAACACAGAGCTATTCACGAAGAAGCACTAATACATTACTTTGATTCCACCAAAAAGGGACAGAAGTTTACGAGTCAATTGGTGGCAGAGCCCATTAGAATTGAACCCAGACCTGAAGAAACCTGGATAACATCCCCAGTAGCCACACAGAGTCAGGTGATTATGACATGTCCAATTATCGACTTACGTATTCCTAGGTCTAATGCGGTCCAGTGAGCTAAGGGACTATGTAGCCGCGATTTCACTGATCATCGCATGGTAGATCTGAAGATTTTCCACCGCTTTCGGGCTAACCGAACAAGTTTCCTATAGCTTTCTGGTAGAGCACCAGGGCGGGAAGTCTGACGGTTTGAGGCTAGTTTCCTTTTATACCCGTCACAGAGCGTGACGTCGTCCTTAAGTTGATAAGCAAACTGTAAATTTACCATCTTTCTCGATTTATTTGCGAAAAAAAGCCTGTTCCTTAGGAGGAAAAATGTTACAGTGCCTCCTTTGATCAGACGTAGGATCCAACCCCCTCCCCTTTAAAGATAACGCTGAAGGGGAGGGGGGATTTTATTTAGGGATATTCACAGCGGGAACTGAAGTACGACATCTTTATCCGATATTTCTGTCATGGACAGCGTCATGATTATAAACTTTGAGAAAAACTCAAGCGAGGCTTATGGTTTGCATTGTTTGCTAAAATGTTCGATGACCTTTGCTGTTGCACCAAGCTTGCTTGAATCAATTTTTTTATGTTACTAAACTGTTCATTGGAACGTTTTTTCGTTGTTGCTATACTCTCTTGAGGGGACTTCGAGCCCCATTAAGTAACTCAAAATAATATTTTTAGCAATCTTTGAATTCATGGCGAGGTAAAATTGGTTAGACAGTTATAGCTACTGTTGATGTTTTTGTTGCTTTTTTGATCTGGACATGCATGATTGTACTGTTTGATAAGCTAGTTAACCCTTTACACCATAACATCAGTATGCAAATTCTTCACACTGTTCTTTATACATTTCCTAAGGTGGTGACAAGGAGAATTTGTTTGCCAATCAAAAAGTTATTTCCCCAGTGATCATTTCCTTTATTTTCATGAACTTACTGTTTGATTCAGGGGTGATATTGTACGGAGAAATAAGATATTAGTCTCTCTAAGGGTTTAAAGGATTTATAAGTCCTCAAATCAAACCAATGTAAATCCTTGCATAAACAAATAAGCTTCATTTTACGATAAAGTTTAAGACAGAGCCACAAATATTGATTCAGACCCTGAGTAAATGTTCGTTTTATTTTTTGCTTTTCTGTATAAACCACTCAGTCGCCCGAGATCTCTCAACAAGTACCTTCTGATACCGAAAACTCTCTTGATGAACAACAGACAGAGGAGAAAATTGAAGAAGAGAATGAACCATGTGTTCTTCCAGGTATAAAAAACGGTAGTAATACTATGACATGGGTATTGACCCCAAGGAAACAGAAGCCAGATGTCCCTTGCGCGTTTAACCTTTTAACTCCCAGAAGTGATCAACCAGTAACTTCTCCCTACAATATCCATGCACTATCTAGCAAACAGGTAATGAGAATACTCAAATGTATCAGATAGAAGTTGTTATCTTGATCTAACACGAAATTCTCGTAACTTATATACGAGGAAATGTCTGGCAACCAGAGGGGAGAATTAATATTCAGTTCTCGGGAGTTAAAGGGTTAAGTTTGGCTGAGCTGTGTCCTTTCTCAAAAGCCTTGCGTCGGTCCTTCTCAATTTGGGTCTCGAGCAACTACGATTACAGCTTTGTTGTGCATTTCATATAACCCACTTACGTATATGAGATGCCATTAAAAGGTCCCTTAACTCATAACAGATCAAAAGGTAACTGGAGGATGATGACTGTGGTGAACACCATGCAGGATTCAATCATCCAATGACAACCACAAGTTTTGGAAACTATTAAAACATTTGTAAGCATACTGAAAATAGATAGGACCAATGGCACCATCCCCAAAAAACATCTTCTTAGCAAGTGTTCTCTCCCGTCATCACCTGGATAGTTAAGTCATTTTGGGCCATTGGGTGACCATTGATAACATACCCACTGTGTAAACATATTTGCAAGATACCGAAACATTACATGTCACTAGCTACTAAATGCATTTTCATGTTACTACTTTTCCAGTTTCCGATTCACACTTCAGCACCGATCACGAACAATCTGGATTTTTACTGCTCGAAACACGCATGCGTTATGGAAAAATTTCGTTTGAAAGCAAGGACGTGGTGACCCGGGTAGAAAGCTGGCAACCATCTGAAGAAGATGCAAAAGATTTGGAACAAAAATGGAAGTCAACACCATTTGCCAAATTGAAGGTGTTTGGTAACAAAAGTGGAGAAATTCACAATGTCGTTGTCACACCAAAGAAGGCATGGTGTTCAATTTCGTAGGGAGATTAGAAATTAGTAGAAACAGGAGTTCTCATAAAACAAAACTGAGGTGAACACAACTTCCCTTCGTTAATTGTACCCCCTTTGTTCTGAGGATAGGCCAGCGATGTTTCCGACTGTCACCTATACAAATGTGTGCATCGCTATGTGAATTCCAAAGGAAATTCTAGAGGTAGCTCTTTTCCTATTTCAATCATCAACATTAACTGTAACGTTAGCATGTACATCCTCCAAGAATGCGTTGGTCTTAGCCTGGGCTATGTTCGACTTGTACTTGTGCTACAAAGCACTCCTATTTTTAAATATGATTTGACTAGTAATAACCACAGGTTAGGAAGTGCGGATGATATCGATCCCTGGAGTTGTTATGTAAATAAAAGTTTTATTTCCCCAAGGTATAGTCAGCAGTTCAACCAAAAAACTTGACAAAACTGCGATGTGGCTTTGCCATGACTGAGAGACTGATTGCCCCTAATCGTCTAGTCATCAGAATATCATAAACCTCTATTAGATGACAAAAAGTGTAATAAAAATTATTTAATGAGATATGACGAAAAAAACAAAAGTAAGCAGATTGCTTCATTTCGCCGCATATATTTGTCATAAATTTCATTAATGGAATTTATTACGTGCGCAAGTGGGCAGTACTCACAAAATAGACTTCAGTTCATTTCGCGTCGCCAATCACCTTGTTGCTGAACAGTTTGTTTTTTTCTCGGAAACAAGGACATCCGCTTACAACCAAAAACAACAAACATGGCGAGTAATACGCCAAGAAGCTTTCACCTCTTCAATTGCGATAACTTGTGTAAGTTAAGTGAGGTGGAAGCTTTGCTCAAAGCCGTTAAAGGGAAGGTTCCCTTCAAGATTTTACAACTCAAGAGAAACGAGTTTAGGCGAGAACAAATCGAGGAAATCGTTTTCCTAACGGTTCCAAACATAAAGACAGTAGATTACGCTGTGTTCGTTGTTCATGCAGCTGAGGCCTGCCTCTCCTTTAGCGATGATAGTGGCTACGGAAAGATTTATGAGGCTTTGAAGAAGCGAACTGGCTGAGGTAGGACTGAAGCTGACACAACTGGAAAGAAACACTTCTTGATAGTCCTAACCCCGTTGAAGTGTTTAATCCATATCTGCATGAAGTTTCCCGCTTTGTTGATCAGTTTGACACAAAATATTAGAGGCTTCATTGTCAAGAAGATTCCAAAATTTGTTTTTAAAAATGAGATAAATGATGATCAATAATTAAAGAGAAATTATAGGTGTGGCATTGTCTTTCATTTAGAGATTAAAGCCCTGTTTAAATCAATAGAGGGTGACCCTCCTAGAAGGTTCACCCCCTTAAAGGGGCCTAAGTTAACCGTCTCTATTGTATTTCTCACTTTAGTTTAAATTTAGTAGTATTTTAACAGAAGGAGAGTTACCCTGTTCCTAACCAACTACAAAAACAGGTCTCTTTTTCACTTTCAAGTTGATGCTTTGTGGAAAGATGGCCATCCAACAATGGAGCTAAGGC
Organism: Pocillopora grandis; assembly: GCA_964027065.1. Taxonomy (NCBI): domain Eukaryota; kingdom Metazoa; phylum Cnidaria; class Anthozoa; order Scleractinia; family Pocilloporidae; genus Pocillopora; species Pocillopora grandis. The sequence goes on from OZ034739.1 coordinate 19,642,900, forward strand.
AAAAAATTGAACCTTACTTAAGTGAAGCTGACCTTGATATCGATAGGCTGATTGAAGAACCGGGACAAATAACCTAAGGACTCATGCTCTACAACATCACCCTTAAGCGTAGGCTTGAGCTAGATGACATTGCCAAAGTCAGGAGAATGAAATTACCTTGAAAAAATGATCATTACCAACTATGGACAACTAGACATCTCAACGAAGCCTTGTGTTTTGACTTATTAGGAATGGAGGAGGTTGGTCTACGCACTGCCCTGGTTAAGTGGCCGGCCCTGTCTTCTGGATGTCATTTTTCCAGAAGAAAAAGATTGAACGATATAAGGAGATGAGTTCAAAGGGAAGATTACTTTCGAGGAAAAAGATGCTACCTATAACAATTCGAGGGCAGCAGACCTCTTCACAGATTACATCACTCTAATAGAATCAAGAAAAGAAGGTTCGTTGATGTCAATGATGAAGGTGTAAAAAATTACGTAAACCATCTTGACAACTATCATCTCCTCAGTATGAGAACTCACCATTTGTATGAAAACAATACTTTTTTAAAAAAATGTAATAACGACCTAGAAACAACCCTCCTCATCCCATTGTCTTGAAAAGTTAAGCACTAGATTGCCTTTCTGGTCAAAGAAAAATGAGTAGTTTTTTACTAATTTTTCTTTTCAGATGGAGCAGGACTCATCGATCTGCGAAGTTTCTGGACAGGAACTAACATCCTGCCCGCAAGGGACGTCCTGTTAGTCAAATTTGACGCAAACACCGACTTTCCAATAGCAGAAACATGTTTCCTGAGTCATACTATTCCAACAAACTATCATTGTTTTGAAGAATTTAAGAAATACTGTGACATGGCTCTCAAGTATGGTGCCCTAGGGTTTAGCTTCACATAAAGTGGAGCTTTTCCATATATGACATTCTGTCACAGCTACATGAATGATTTTGACAACTAACTTAAAGTACAAATCGGTGTCATTATTGACAGACAATTCTTTGTTGCCATGGCAATGTTAAGAGAAGTGAAACACACGGTGTTTTTTTAATAATAAGCATTGCACTAGCTGTTACAGAATGTCAGTATGAAAGATCTGAGGCTGTCATAACAAAAATATATAAATCAATAACAATGTAGTAAAACTTCAGTGGCATCCAGCTGGCAGGAAAAATATTGGCTACAAAGAAAACAAAGAATAAATACTTCCAACCATTCATTTCAGTTTCTGGTAAAATGATAGATTCCCAAAGTGAGCATTTGCAATAATTAACTTTTTATTTGCCTCTAACTGACTACCTTATACAAGCTACTACAAGGCTTCCATTCAGTTAATTAATAAATAAATACTATTATGGTATTTTGGGAGAATTAGCACTTTTTTATTGAATGTATGTTTACCAGATTGTTTACCCAAAAGGTCTTGAACTTTTTCAACCAAGTGAATGCCTGCCAAATCTCTCCTACAACAGAGGAGACCTTGTTCGGTGTTACTGCAAGCTCTCACAACACAACAATAGTACAGATATTCAACTACACTGCCTTGTTTATGCGCCATTATATCTATTCAACCAAGTTAAATAGCCTGGCCATCTCCTTTCAGGATTTTATCAGTAAGCTACTCATTATATACAATCTTGAAAATTTGTCTTAATCATATGTGTTATTGAGAAGTACTCCTGCCTCCTCAAAGTCAATATACCATATAATGTATTGTAAGTAGCTGTATATTCAGAAGTAATATTAGTAATATAAGTATTATTAGTAGAGGAAGTAGCCTGTATTGCAAGTAATTATATTTTTTGTAAGTAACCATATTCAGTACTGTATTGGTAGCATTAAGCATTGTTCTGTAAGTAGAGTAGCGTAATGAGTCTTGCATTGTAAGTAATGTTTTGTAGAATTGTGTTTTGTAATAAAAGCAAAGGTTTAAAAAAGAAAAAAAAGATTAATTAAATGCTTACGAATACTTGCATAAGCCATAAATAACAAAGGTTGTCCATGAACTATGACAGATGTTGTACTTGTTGTTACTATAATAAGAATTTTATATTATCAATATTCTGTGTTTCTACATGGGAAGCTGAAGAGTCAACAGCTCATTAATGTGTTCAACAATACATATAAATAAGTTGATGACATGATTGATTGATACACCTTGTGGCAGATAAAATCTTGATAAAAATTGCATTCTTTCTGGGTCAATGGGAGATCAGGTTTCAGGTAAGTCAACATCTTCATTGGTTGGTGATGGTACTGATCCACCCCAATCAATGCCATAATCAGAAAAATCATTTTGCAGATAAAAGTACATCATATATCAACGGCTAATATGTATGCTTAATTTTTACAGAAGAAAGGATATGTCTACCAATGAGTATTATTTAGACTTTTTTTAATGTGGGATAACTACATTTAAGTACATTACAGTGCAGTACAGTTCGTTCATTAGTCCACTCCAACTTAGTTTTTCAGATCTATTTCACACTAATTGCTTGATGTGGTAAAATTACACCAAATACATCTACATGTACGTACATTCACCTGAAAGACCTCTCTATCAGTAGTTGAGTCGCTTCCCCAAATGCTATTGAGTCCCCTGATCCACAACTGCATGAGAGTGGAATTTCTCTCACATCTTAAACGATGATTAACCCATGCATTCTTCCAGTTTGTCTGAAAAATAATAACTGGTAAGAATGTGTAATGCAGGCACCACAGATGAATGTCATCATTAACTAACTCATAAAACAAATTGTAGAACAAACTTATGCAGCCAGCAAACACATCCCCTCGATGCATTGATTATGTGTGCTTTTCCCTATTAAAATATAAACATTATTAAAACATATTCATAATATACACAAAAGGTGTGGAATCCCTTAATCAATTTGAGAATCCTTCTTTATTGCCTGTTATCATACTCCCTCTTCCAGGACCTCTTTGTGGATGTGTCAGCATTTACCATGAAATGTCTACATTCTCTCCACCCTTATCTGATCGTACACATGATGGTAACCCATATTCACCAACTGCATCAACGAACAAACCAAGAACAGTTTCTGCCTTGTTGTTATCTGATGCACATAGATACACAGGAATTCTGGAATATCTACCAATTCCACAATCATGCAAAACTATTCACCACTTGCTAACATTTAGAAAATGTAAGGTTGTGGAGAGTTTAAAAAATAAAATTATTACAGGACTTTAGTCCACCATGTCACCTCAAGCATGCTCAAATGCAAAAAAATTGCCGCTTAAGAATTCTGATAATCAAGGATGCTTGTTTTGCAAGTATCAATTTTCATTCAAAATACTAATAAAAATCAATATCAATCACTTAATTATATTCAATTCATAAAATTATTATTGATTAATTTGATGATTTTTCTATGATCCATTGGTCATGCCAGGGTAGAAGATAATTCAGTTATTTACCTTATTAATTTATGGTGGCCATCAATATGCCAAAGAACGAGGGGAGATTGGACATTGTGCTGTCTTCTTCTGACTGCAACACTCCAATGCTGCATTACTCTAATGGGATCAGCCCTCAAAAGAGACTGCCTGATTCTCTCCTGCTGCACACAATGTCCTTTACTTTGCAGTAATCCTTTCACCGTTCTTATAACAATATTTGGGTGAGATTGTTGTGCAGATGTCACAAAATCATCCAGTTCTCATCCACTAATCTGACTAAACATACCTAACAGAACAAAATAAAATCCAGTGTGCTAATAAGTAACAAGCAGGAATGAGGTGGGATATAGTCCTCTACAGAAAGATTACCTCCTAGGCCATTGAATTAGATGTTATTCATAGGTTCTTCAGTGCAGAAACAGGATAGGAAAAGTTAACCCAAAGTGACTCACAATTTTGATTATTCGTTGTTTTGATGGGACTAATAATTATATAACTATAATCATAATATTATACTATTTATACTATTTATACCATTTATCAATTGGGTGTCATAAGTGATTACTGGAGTATCAAGAGGTACAGCCTCCTGACACACTAGACTAGTGTGATGGCCAAAAGAAAGTTTGTGAGGAGGCTTATATACTTGTCAATACTTCTGTAATGATATAAGATGGATAAAGCTGATAAGCCTGCAATGAAGCATGTAGCTATAGCCTGGGAAGCACGCTCTCTGGGGAGGGGCTTTAAATCTACAATCTGATCCTCAAAGTCCGTTAAAGTGACAGAAACAGGCTACTGTACTCATTTATCTTTGTCTGCTGGATAAAGGTAACAGGAATTCTCGGTCGAGTCTGAGAACGAGATTGTTAAAACCGGGTTGTGAAGTCATGCATATAAAGTAACTTTACTGTTAATGAACATGTAGCGTCATAAGACATGGTTACATTAATAAAAATATATTTCCATGCAATATACAATCAGAACTATAAAACAGAACCGAATATCTCTCACCAGAGACACTTAGACCGAACGAGGACATCCTCTTTTCGATATTTCATTGTCCAACTCCCAACAAATTATTGCATTCTTTCACTTTGAAGCCTTGCTCCAATAAAAACGATAACTTTTCCCTTGTTATATCAAACGAGGATCGCCCTCAACGTCCAGTATGATTTAATTGCGTCTGATATCCTTGGCCAACTGAAGAGTTGCCTTCTGCCTCGATCGCCAGGACAGTCTCGTGCAAGCAACTCACTGTATTCACAATGTAGTCCGCCACATCGAGATTTAACAGCATCCTGTTGATGTAGTCTAACTTTAGAACTACTGATCCGATTTCGCATGGATTGTTCAATCTTTCAATTCTTACAAAAAGATCACTGATACCCCGCAGGACACTCTATAGCTGGGTTATTTTGACAAACAAGCCTACAAATACGACCCAGATAGCCTGATGCAGCGTAATTTGACATTTGATCTCTCTGGCGGCTCTTACACGTTGTGCATTACGAAGACGACTTTTTGTCGCAATGTTGATTTTATCGCATCCATCTATCAACATTGTCTGACAAAGTGGACATTTCGGAACAATGTCGAGTGTAACGAATCTAACTTTACCGCTACGGTATTGAGTTTGATTACCAACATAAATGATCCGGAAATGAGCTCGACAGTCCAATCTTACATTTTGACATTGCGTTGAAATGTTAGAAGTTGAAGTATACATACCGACATATCGTATTTTTAGTTGGATGTTCATCTTACCAAACTGTCGACACCATCGCCAATATAGATGTTGAAATTACATTGTTGGTTGCTGGGTGTAATAGTGTGCTGTTGAAAGCTTAAGTTCGATGTTGAGTGGTAAAGTTGATTTTTGGCGGGGATAGAACTCCATACAAAAAGGGCATTTCGTAGGAAGATTAGAAATTGTTAGAAGTAGGAGCTCGCATAAAACAAAACTGAGATGGACGCAATTACCCTTCGTTAATTGTCCTATCTTTGTTCTGAGGATAGGCCAGCGATGTTTCCAACGGTTACCCTTACAAATCTGTGCATCGCCATGTGAATTCAAGAAGCAGCTCTTTTCCTATTTTTATCATCAACATTAACTGTAACGTTAGCTTGAACAATGCGTTGGTCTTAGCCTGGGCTGTGTTCGAATTGTACTTGTGTTACAAAGCACTCCTACTCCTAAAAATTGTTTGACTCGTAATAACCACAGGTTAGGAAATGCGCCGGGCGATAACAATGCCTGGTGTTGTTGGGTAAATGCAAGTTTTATGCCCCTAAGGTAGAGTCAGCAGTTCAACCAAAAAACTTAAAATAAAAACTGCGGCATGGTTTTGCCAAGACTGATCTAAGAGACTGATGGCCTCTAATACGACGAAATAAAACAAAAGTAAGCAGAACGCTTCATTTCGCCTCATATATTTGTCGTAAATTTCATCAATGGAATTTATTATGTGCACAAGTGGGAAGTATTCACAAAATACTCTTCAGTTTATTTCACGTCGCCAATCACCTTATTGCGTGACGGTTTGCTTTTTCTCGGAAAAAAGGACTTCCGCTTAAAACCGAAAGCAACAAACATGGCGAGTAATACGCCAAGGAGCTTTCACCTCTTCAACTGCGATAACTTGTGTAAGTTAAGTGAGGTGGAAGCTTTGCTCAAAGCCGTTAAAGGCAAGATTCCCTTCAAGATTTTACATATCAAGACACACGAGTTTAGGCGAGAACAAATCGAGGAAATCTTTGTGTCAAAGATTACAAACTTAGGGAAAATGGATTACGCTGTGTTCGTTGTTCATGCAGCTGAGGCCTGCCTCTCCTTTAGCGATGATAGTGGCTACGGAAAGATTTATGGGGCTCTGAAGGAACGAACTGGCTCAGGTAAGATTGAGGCTGACGCAACAGTAATAACACTTCATAGTTCTAACCTCATCGCAGTGTTTAATCCATACGTGAGGGAAGTTTCCCGCTTTGTTTATCAGTTTGACATAAAATATAAGAGGCTTAATTGTCAAGAAGATTCCAAAATTTTGACCATTCGTTTTTCGTTAAATGACTTATCATAATGATCAGCATGTCGAGGTCAAACTACAGTATCTACGGGTCTATTCCTTAATTCCTCGAATCAATGAGGATATTGGCGCCTTTTATTTGAGATATGTTCTCATGTCCGCGTTTCCATTTAAGAATTGTTACGAGAATGATCAAAACGCCGTAGACTGAGGACTACGGACTACAGAATGCTCCCCAAAGAGCATTTATTAATTAATAGAGCCATACTGTACTATTATTTTTTCTCTTTTTTCTTTTCAGCAAACATAATATAGTAATGGCCGTGGCTATCGTGTCACTATACCCATAAACAACGAACTGATAATGTATGGGTCAAATAAAGTGTCATTGCCTTTATTCTTTGTCGTCTTAAAGTTAAGAAATCACTGCAATTATGGCATAAATAGTGAGATCGGGAACGACATCAAAAGTGCAGCCTGGCATAAGAGAAAGATGAAATTGAAAACCGTACAAAACGCAAATGACCGCCATCTTTAGAATGGAGAGTTGACCTTCGTATCCATTTCTACATTAACTCACCCCGAACTCACATGTAATTTTGTCTTTGTTTTGTTTTGTTTTTCGAGGTGAAAAAGTTTTGATCGTCATCAGTGGGGACAAAAATTACAAAAGTAAGAGTGAAGAAGATCAGTTTTTCCTCTCCCAGTGGGCAAAGGATAATATATCTCCTCAGTTTCGTACTGAACTCGTCGATGGGAGGAAGAGTTTCATCTTCTCTTGGAACCAGAAACACAGGCCAATCCATGAAAAAGCGCTTCTGCATTACTTTGATCCCAACAAGAATGGTCAGAAGTTCGCGGTCTCTCAAACGGATCCAGCGGCAACGTCAACACCCCCGAGAGGACCTTCTGTTTCTCTGTCACACCACTTCGACTTACAGCAAGAGGTAAGACATGATTTTTTTCTTTCGCAGATTTAGTAGACCCTAGCGGTTTACGCTGCTTAAATGACGGTTATTCTGATAAGTTGGTGTGTTTGCTGTAAACGTGTGAACAGAGAATTGTCATAGAATGCAAGAGTGGAAAGAAAGGGAGTACCGTAATGATTCGATTTAGTGCTCCTTATTGCAATAACCACTTACTCTCTAATAAGCGTCCCCTTTATTTGTCTTTGTTGATAAGCGTCCCTATTCTAATGAGTGCCCCTGTTGATTAACCAACCCCATTCCAATAAGCGCACCTATCACAGCAAGCGCCCCTATTTCAATTAGCATCTCTGTTCTGTTTCAGGGATAGCACTGTTAGAGTACATGTACATTGAGATCAACCTTAGTTCATAATCCTTTAATTTCACATCTCATTACAGAGACAGTGCTCTTTCTCTCAGTCTCTCAGCTATTATATCCACGTGACCTCAAAGATCCTTCAAACAAACGATCCTGTCTTACAATTTTTCGACGATTGCATAGGCCCGAAGGTTGCGCCACAGACTTTACCGGTGTACACTGTCAAAAGCCTTCTCAAAGTCCACAAAGTTGATGTAGAGTTGTCTCTGCCACTCTGTGCACTGCTATAGGATGTTACGTAGGGTGAAGATCTGGTCTGTGCATCACTTTCCTTTCCAAAACCCTGCCTGCTCTCTTCTCAGTTGTTGGACCACCGTGTTGGTTATTCGCTGGATGATGATCTTGGGCAGGATCTCGCTAAGCACAGATAGTAAGGTGATTCCTCGCCAGTTGTTGCAGTTGTTAAGGGCACCTTTCTTCGGAATCTTCACAATGACTCCCTCTTCAAGTAACTTCTTCCCCCCCCCCCCCCCCCCAGATGTATATAAAGAGCGGCTGGAGTACGTCTGCTACTAACTATGGATTTGCTTTAAATACTTCTGCAATGAGATTATCTTGTCAAGGGGATTTTCCGTTCTTGAGGAACTTGATGACTGCTATGATCTCTTCTTTTCCTGGGGGATCGGTGTTGACATCCAGGTCTGTCTCTGCCTCTTGTATATCTGCCTCTGTTGGTGGTGGTGGTCTGTTCAGAACTTCACTGAAGTGTTCTGTCCCATCGTGCGTCTTGCTCGGCTTCTGTCGTGAGAAGTCGTCCCTGCTTGTCCATGATCGGAGCGTCAGTGCCTCCTCTGTACCTGCCACACACCAGCTTGGTGATCTTGCCTCGCTCTCCCCTGCTTGCTGCATCTTCTGCCTGGCTTGCAAGGTGGTTTATGTGGCTTCACTTTTCTGTTCTTGTCATCCTCTTCACTGTTAGATTCGCTTCCCTACATTGTTGCTTGTATCTCTCTTTCAGGCGCTCTGATTTGACTTCCACGACTTTCTTCTTGAGAGTTCTTCTGTTCGCAATGGCTTGCCAGGTATCCTCTGTGATCCACTCCTTCCTTCTGCTTTGTTCCAAGGCAGGCTTTGCGGGTCTGCTCGTAGGCTATCTTAAGCTGTTGCCACTTTGCATTGATGTCTCCCAAGCCTTCCTGCGTCTGGTCTTCAGCATCTGCTAGTACCTGGAACTAATTATTCAACTGTAGTATGAAGGCAGTCTTTACTTTAAGGTCTCGCAGCTTCTCCACATCAAAGTGTCGTCGTCCTCTCGGACTGGATCTGGTCTTCCTTAGCTTCAGCTTCAGTGTAGTGGTCACAAGGGGATGGTCACTTCCCACAGCAGCTCATCTTCTTACTCGGACGTTTGGCAGTGATTGCCTACACATCCCGTTGATCATCAGGTGGTCAATATAGTTCTTGTCTCTTCCATTGGGGGAATACCAGGTCAGCTTGTGGACGTCTCGGTGTGGAAAAAGTGTCCTTCCGATGACAAAATCATAGGTGGTGCAGGTGTCCAGTAGTCTCTCTCCATTGTCATTCATGGTGCCACATTCTTCTCTCCCCATGGCCCTTTCGCAGTTCCTGTTGTCATTTCCAACCTCTGCATTGAGATCTCCCATCACAATCTTCATCTTGTGAACGTGGTGTGTTCTCCAGTTCTGCTTGAAGCTGTTCGTAAAAGGTGTCCTTGCTGTCTTCCTCACTGTCGTTTTTTGGTGCGTAACATTGGATGATAGTTATGTTGATGTGTCCCCCTTTCAATCTCACTTTTCTGAGCCTGCTGTTGATTGGATTCCACTCCATCAGGCACTTCTCGAGACCTTTCTTGAGGATGATGGCTACTCCCTCATGGTGCTCGTCATCTTCTCTTCCAGAATATAGCACTGTCTCTCCTGTGTTGGTTTTGTGTCAGCCTGAACCTGTCCATTTGCTCTCACTGATTCCAAGGATGTGTAGGTTGTAACGTCTCATCTCAGCTGTGGCTTGTGCCAGCTTTCCTTTCTCGTACATAATTCTTACATTGCATTTGGCGCTCAAGACTTCCATCTTCCTGTCAGCGGTTTCCTTTCGGCTTTTACTATTGTCATTCATATTAGTATCTTTCGACAACTCTGAAAGCCCGTCTCGCTCAGTAGTGTTGATTTTCTTCGTTGCCGTTTCCGTAATGTGGGTGTTTTACGGAACCGGGTTGTTAGCCCTGTGCCCAAACCCCTAGCCTGGAGAACCGGTGGATCGCGCTTCGTCGGACCTCTACCCTTCAACCTGTCCGTCTTGGGTGGCCCTACCACGAGACTAAGCTCCCGCCGGCATAGCTCTAGGGATCTCCGAGGCACTCGAGCTCGCCGACCACGACAAGGTGGGGATCCTTCGGGGGCCTGTACCGACTAACCCCCCCTTGAAAAAAATATCCTTGAACGCTCACTTACAGGTAATTAAGTATGTGATTGTTTTTTTACCAATTTTTTGACGAAGGATTTAGAAAGATCTGAACCTGAATCAGCTGATCAGGAGAGGTCTTTACTGAAACAGAATGGGAAGCGAGGGCAGAGTCAGAGACGGGGCCAGAAGTCGTGGAGTCGATCAGAAGAAGACGGCGGACGACAAACTTCAGATGCGACTGAATCTGAATCATCAGGTAATGTAGAAGGATATCACATTCTTCTATAAGTTCAGGGATGCTAGTTTTTGAGGCTCGCGAGACTGAAATGATCGCTAAAAAATGGAGTGAAAGTGATTTCCTTATCGAATTTATTAAGAGTTAAGAACATTCTTGGGGTTGCTTTAGTCCGCAGTGCATTCCACCCTGGAGGTGTTCTTATCCACGCTTAGTTTGGATTTAAAGCTTGTATTTTGTCTTTCTTTCACTCGGTTAACTCATATTCATTGTTACAAGTTTCTAGCGAGAATTCAGGAAGGGGTGATTCACGGCCTATTTTAAAACTACAAACACGCCTGCGCCGTGGGAAAATTTCATACGATAGCGCAGACGTAGAGACCTGGGACCAAACCTGGCGTCCTCCTCACAGCGAGGTAGTGAAGTTAGAGAGAGAATGGGGGTCAACACCGGAAGCGTATTTGAAGATCTTTGCTGATGAAAATGGCACAATGTGTCGTGCTGAAGTGATACCAAGATCTTCCCTCTGGGACTATTGTTGGCCTTCCTGATGACCCCGAAAGTTTGGAGTAAGCAGTCACCTACTCTGCGTGAGTCTAATTTAGGTGCTGGATACTTGCAATTGCACATAACCTATGAATACTTTGAATCTACGAGTGTTGTATCAGAAATGCAAACTGTTTGCATGGAATAAAAGAATGTTCCTTGGAGTTATGGATGGTTTCTTGCTTGACTAGAAGAAGTCCTTTTATTTTAAACGTTTTAAATTAATTCAAGATTACCTCCCACCTTCAGAGGCCGATAAAATCGATTTTTCTTTTACTCGGGAGATAACGGGCTCCTGTTTTATTTGACTAAACTGAATTCAAACATTTAACCTAAAGTTTCCAATTTCTGCAATCTTTAAAAACATCCGAGTTATTTGGAGAAACGTAATTTCAAATAAAAGTTAATAAATAAGGAAGGTGTCATAATCTCGAACCAGGACGAATCCCCCGGGGAATTTTCGAGGCAACCGCTAATGTTGGGGCTCGATTTTCATGTTATTTCCATGTTTCGTTTACATCGCGCACTTAACAAAATCACGCGTAGAAGCTCTTTGTTTATAGAAAAGCCTTTGCTCATGGAAAAAATCAAAAGCGGAAGAAAGTCTTTGGTAAAAAGAAAAGATACAAAAAACAGGCCTAAAAGGAAACAAAGAGTACCATTCTGTCAAGAAAAGAAAACACATCCTTTGTAAAAGCGAATGGTATTAGCGGAGCTCTACGCTGGCATTCATATTTCGAACAAAGATGTAGCAAAACCAAAATTTGCCATACGTGATATTAAAAACGAAGTTTCCTTTTCTTCATGCAAGTACCAGCCTTGATATAAAAACATTAACAATCGCCTCGAATCGTAGTTTTGAAAGCTGTAAGTCGATTCCCTGTCTTGCTCCTCAGAACGTTTTCCGGTTTTTCCACTTCTGTCGTGGGTTTTGCCTTTGCCTTTTGCAGTTTTGCTCAATATTACGTCGTCCGCCTCATCGCTCTACTGAGCAATCGAGATAAAAAGAAAAAAAACGTGTCTGAAACTTTTCCCGGGAAATCTTGATCCATCGTCATTGACGCCAGGAGGTCCCGTTGTCCTATTGGTTTGCGGTTTCAGGAGGCGAGAAAATCTCCTGGTGTAGCGCGGGTTGTTTGCGAACCTTTAGGAGCTAAAATCTCGCATTTGATTTTGAGAGGAATACAACCACTTTGAGCGAATTTATAGGTTTGACCGATTTTCTTCAAATTTCGCCCAAACGTTCTCGGAATAATGATAAACGAAAGCGTGTCGGTAAATTTTGTAATTTGAAAAATTTGTCCCGTGCTGTCCATTTACGCAACACGCCTCGCATATTTTTTGCTACTCCAACTTTAGATGCCGATATCTAGACAACCAATCAGAATATTGAAAAAGCCCGTCACACATTTGCTGATTGATGCCTTGTGAATAAGACTGTGGAGCCATTTTGCTCGTGCTGCGGCAACCGATACCCAATAAATTTTATAGAAGAACCTTAGGTCGTTTCACGCCTTACCGGCTTTTGACTCTTCCTTAAATGAAAAGTCGCTTAAATTATATTTGTATCGTAAACTGCAGTTATTAATCTTACTTCTGATATAAAGTTTTCTAAGATGTTAGTGAAACTAGCGCTCTTACGAATTTTTCCCCATCTCATGCCCAACCAGTTACCTAATTGTGTTGAACTCTAGCTGCAAGGCAAGATTGCGAAAACCCCTTTTTGTCTTGGGGGTCGGGACGGGGAGGTAAACAGTAATGCTATAGGGTAAGATAAAAAGTACTCGTGAAAATAACTTGACAAGGCATCATGTGACTTCAGGTTTCCCTAAGCTGCACTGCTAAATTTGTATTCATGAGAAGTGGCTTTACTTCATCTCAGCGCAACGATGTATATATTGTATTGCCTCAACATACTATGCAGGGTGGGGTGGGGTTATTTTTAGAGAATACAAGCCCTATGCTTTACAATGCTTGCCAAGCAATTGCACTACATGGAAACCTCACAAAACCTTATATATTCATAAAGTCCATTAAATTCTTGTTCACATAAGATGCAAATGTTGTGGGATATATGAAATCACATGACATCACGGCGTACATAATTTGAATAATTATGCAAATTTTCTAAAGACAATGAAAAATTGCTCCTAAATCCACGATGTTGCAACAGCTGATCGTTTATAACCGACGGTTCAAATGATATCAGGCTGCGAAAGTGTCCTCCTACTAAACAATTTGCACGCTAATGCTTAAATAAGCTGCAAGGCTACATTTGAAAGGTAAAGATATGTAAATTTTGACAAAAGAAACAGTTTTAGTAAACCTTAATCGACTCATCCATACCATGTCCATGTCCTATTTCACAGATTGCATTGAAGCACACATCAAAAAAGATTTCCTTGCGTGACTAAGCCGGCCCATAATGAATTATGGATGTCTTTTTCGAAACCGAAGCTTACAAAGCCATTTCACAAAAAAAGCTATTTCATTTATCTGTGGATCTTTCCTATTTCCTGGTTTCATAAAACATGGAGCTACAAGTTCCAAACTGTAAGACTGTTCACCTTTTTAACTGTGACAATACTTTCAAACTGGACTCAATAGAAGCACTCTTGACTACAGTGAAAGACAAAGTTGAATTCGAAATATCGATCAAGAAGCATTGTTTCAAACTTTCAGAGATGTCCTCTGTAAGTGATAGCATAGTTCCCACTCTAAATATGGATTTTGCCGTATTTGTCGTTCATGCCAATGAATCTCGACTCTCTATCAACGAAGACAACGCTGGCATTGGTTACGCGAAGATCTACAAAGCTTTACTGAGAGCGACCGGTGAGTCTTGCGTTAGATTATTCGGACTGAAGTGTGAACGTTGTTTTTTGATAGAGAACCTGTACGTACGGAAAGATTATGATCAGCCACTTGATCGATCGGGTTATGTCATAGATAATCGTTATGTGAGTTTCGGCTCACATTGCTGGACTGTCCTAAGGTCAAACTTCTTAGCCCGTTCAAACCGCAATAGTTTCTATCGTCTTTTTATTTTTCAATTTTAAGCTTTTAGTTTCATTTGTTTATGTAGCCATTAATTTAGCATTAACTTAAAAAAAATTATTAAATTCTCTTCACAACTATGGTAGAACCCCCCTAACTCTAACCCGGTTAACCCAAATCCCCTCCCCATCCCCCACCACAGTTGCGAAATGAAGTATAGTTGCCCACTTTACATTGTTACGAATACTAGTGCTGTTTCGGTTTCGCGCGAAAATTCATATCAACGAATGTTCAACGTTCGATCGTTGAGTTTTACTATTTTTTATTCTGCTTGTTACCATTAGGCGAAAAAGTTTTAATAATTATAGGTGGTGACGACAACTATGTGGGGAGAGAAGAGGAAAACGAAGCTGTCATGTCACGTTGGGCTCGGAGGAAAGTTTCGTCACAATTCGAGGAGGAATATCTTGACGGACGAAAAAGTTTCATTTTTTCTTGGCACAAAAACCACCGAGAGATTCACGAGAAAGCTCTTCTACACTTTTTTGAACCAAGTAAGATGGGTGAAAAGTTTGATTATCATGAGCCAGAAATGAGTCTATCAGCCGACACTTCTAACGCAACAGCTGAGGAAAATAACCAAGGGCTGAATCCTCAACCAGAGATCACACAATCGACGCCGTCCAACGTTCCAGAGAATATTTCAGTGTATCCAACGGATGAGGTGAGTGTTTAACTGAAATTCTGTTCTTTTACACATTATACACGGCATTCTTGGTGAATCGACGCATTTGAATCAACACTGCGTTTGTGGTGACGTAGCTTATCAATTATGCTTCATTACTGTTGCTGATGCTCTCTTCTGTTGATGATGGCTAAGTTATTTGTGAATGGCTGTTCTACAAACCTATTGCGGCTTTTTTCTATTTGAAGAATACAGTTGACGTTATTCCTGGTTAAACTTTTTACAAAAGTATTCTGTTGCTATGCAGCGAAATTGTGAGAAATATCTTATTTATCCCATTAATAGGAAAAAAAGCGTTGTGAGGGGGAGGGGGGTGGGGGCATGGAATTAGTGAGACAAGCCTCCGTGAAGAATTTGGTCAATATTTAACCATAAATTTGCTAATTAATTATGGTATACAAACCGTATGCCACATTAGCTAGGTTGTGGGGTTAATCTATTTCCAGGCATAATTCTATGACGAAAAATAAATTAGCTGGAGTTGTATGTGCTTACAATCTCTAGCAAATTTTGGTTCAAAATCCCAACCAGACTATCCCCTGAACTGCTTGCGTAAATTCGCGATCCAGGGGTCCTTAATGCAACCGAAAATAAAACGATTCATAGAGAGAGAGCTGCCATAAAACATTTATTTCATGTTTACCAATAGAGATACTGAATCATTTTTGATAAAATCAGTTTACATATTATCTATGGGTGCATGTTACACAACTCAAGGAAATGGTATTCGTTGCAAAACGGGAAAGAAACGTTGTAAGGTTGCAACGTTTTAATTGAATATATGACTTTGAAAATATAGGTCGAGTATGTAAATGAATTTGAAGCATCTTACAAAAAGAACAAGGAGGAAGTAATAGTTGTTGTGGGTCCTCGTGATAAGATTCCGTCAGGTAAGGCTACATTTAATTAATCTTTAAGTTATTTTAAAATACTTTGGTTAGTGATCGGATGTAGAGATCCTAGTAATCAATTCTCTTTACGTCGTCGAACGCTTCCCTATTACGTATGGCGAGATAAATTCAATATCATTTTGACCCAATCATTTTTTCAAGCATAGAATGTTCGAAACAAATAATTTCATTCCCTTATCCAAGACAACTCATTCCCTGACTCATCGTGGATACCTCATGAGATGGTGTAGCTTTAAGGCACAGAGATGAGAAGGAAGGATCCCAATGACACTGTGACCCCCCTCTTTTTCAAAACGTGTAATTACTTAAAACAATGTTTAATCCTAGAAGGCTCCGAAATGGAGATAAGGCGTCAGAGTCAGCTTCCCCTTCACTTTACTTGAATACTAGACCTACTCGTGCTCCTAAGAATTACATGCAAGAGAATTTCGTACGGATGTTCAGTCCGTAGAGCGTGTTCGTCCCGTGTTTACATTGTCTGATCTACTATATCATCCCAATTTTGTCGTGTGTTCTTTTTCTTTCTCTACCAGGGTTGTCCCTGAATTATCCAGAAGGTTCAGTGCTTCTAGATACTCGGCTTCGCCATGGGGAAGTCTCAGACGACACGAGAGATGTGGTGCATAGAGAGGACGGATGGCAAGTACCGGAAGGCTACAGGGACCATCTAAGAAGTATGCACGCGGCAGAAACCAACCTTAGAGTAAAGTTTGTAGTTCGCCAAAACCAACTAACCACAATTATAATCCGAAACTGGTTTGGACCGCTTTTGGGGGGATGTTGCACAATACTCTGAGCCTTAACAAAGGCTAAATTTTTCAACAAATTTTCGTCAGCAACCCAGAAGTAATCTATATACATTTTTTTTTTCGGGCAGAAGGTTGACCACTCGTCAAAAAATAGATAATCTTTAACTGCGTTTTTGATGCATGGCAAAGTTTACTTTAGTACTGAGTTTGAAAGCTTGTGGAAATTGAAATCATTTTAATGACATTATTGATATAATACTATCATTAATTTCGAGTAAGGCCGTGAGAAAAGCTTGCAACGGTTGGAAAAAGGTGATTTGGCTTCCGTGATGCCTTGCATCAATGGCTGTACCAAAAATTTCCTCAAAAACCTATGTTTTGATGTTCAATTTATTACACAAAAAAAGTCACTCTTTCCTAGAGATCTAGCGACTGCCCGCCACTTTTATTTAATTCACATTGTAAGTTAATTAATAGCTTTTAATGCGAATGGTTCTGACAATCATTGAATGTCATCCCACGACCATTCTTTGAAATCTATTGTGTCATATTTGATTTTCAAAGTGTTTTAAACTCTCTTTAAAAGACGATTAAACATATTAATGGGTTTTATAGATTCACATAGTCATTTTAAGATCTCGAACGTAATCTGTTTCAACTCACCCGAATGTTCTAGCTCACGGAGGTTGCAATGCTCTGCAATTATGACTAGCAAACAGGGAACTTTGCATAATTCACTTCATTTCATTTACAGCAAACATATCTAAAATAATAATCACACCTTTTTCGATGGTTTAACCCGGACATTGCGCAAATTGACTGGTACTTTTTCCGAGAAATGTACGTAAGGTCGAGGAAAATACGAGCGAAGAGAAAAATGTTCCCTCGTTTCATAAGGTAACCCATCGAATTGGGAAGTTATCATTTCGCTTTTGTTTAGTTTTCTAGTATTTTGGCTTCTAAGTTCGTATTATCAAGCTTAAAGAACGTAAGATAGTAAGAATTTGAATCATAAGGTGCGGCAATTTATTGATCCGCTTTGCTTTTGCTTTCCGTCCGTGTTTTGTACTGTTCTGCAGAGTTATGTACATAACCTTGTTCTATTCTACCATACAAAATCTCAAGTTGAAATGTCCGCATGTTGCGTGACACGTGAATTTAAAGACTGTTTACGTTCTATGATTTACTAATAAGAGAAAAGGCCTCCATAATATTCACTTTGTTTAAGTATGATGAAGAGGTTGTGTTGATCTGTCCATTAAATAATCAAACAAGTGGCTGCTCTATCAGTTTGTACGGTGGTTCGTAATTTGCCTTCCGTGTTGGAATAGATGCTTAGCACTCCGTTTGCTGTCGTTGAATATTTGCACCTCAAACTTTCCTCTATATGTTTGGGAATTACAAAACCAGGATAACGAAACACAAGATCCTCGGTAGCATACGATATTATCCCTTGACGGATTCGTGTTTTGAGCACGAGAACATCGCTGGAATCCGTGCATTCTCCTCCATAAGATGTAGGATTATGACGCACTTCTTGTGATGGAAACTCCCCCATGTGCTTTGGTGTCTCTTGAAGCAGTCTCCTGTCAGATGAAAAACTTGAAGCAGCATTGGTTGGTCTGAGGGATTCTTCTGGGTGGCTCAGCTGTCCTTGTCTGTTCTTCGCCGCTATTGGGGCTCCAAGCATTAATTGTATCAAGACATCGGGTTCCACATTCAGTTTTCCATCCTCCAACCAAACGACAAGGCCCTTTCTTTTCGCTTGAAGCATTCGCTCAACGTTTTTTACAAATTTATCTTCCTCTCCAGTTGGAGCAGGACTTCGATTGCAAATCGTGAAGATAACCTTTTCAACTGCAAATTGAAACAAATAGTTATATTTTATTACCATCTTCTTGTTAATTGCCCGAAGAAATAGTGTTTAAGACCAGGTGTAGTACATGACCAATGTGCGGATGCCGTGATTTGTAAGTTATTTTCGTTTTCGTTTCAGATATAGCCACAAATTTGTTAAAAGACAAAATTGGCATCTAGCAAGAATTTTATTATGAATGATTTTTGACTTATTTGAACGTGAAAATAAATGGAAATAATATATTAGCATAAGCTATTCAGTAAACATGTAACAAGCCAGTTGATCATTTCTTATTCCTTTTGGCGGTCTCACCTTACATTAGAGTTTGGTCACCTTTTCCTTATTATGATCGTGAATTTGACATGGAGACATGTTTTTGCGTAAATTGCGGTTTGCGGCCAGATATCAGTATATTTCCATTATGTTGTTTAAAGATGATTAATTACTAAGAAAATGACTCCACCTTATCTGCTATTGAAAAGTTATTTTTAAATATTGTAGCTCACTATGATCCCTACTTTAAAATTTGTTAGAAGTTATTTTCACTCGTAGTTCAGTTGACTATTTCTTTTATTCTCTCTTTTATTACGCAAGTTATTGCAACGGATACTAGCTCTGATCTCCCTTGGAAAGTGTGGGTCACCGCTTATAAAGGTGACCCCGTAAAAATTGATCCCGTGCAGGAATTTCCTGGAAACAACCCTCCTTTATACCTTTACCTCTTTAATACTCTCGTTTTTAGGCTAAATCCATGTCGAATTCCCGATTCAGAAAATAGTGTTTAAACTTGAATTTAGCACGTTCGACAACTCTTTTTCTTAGAGGTGACTTAAGGTGTAAACATACAGTACTTTTCATCTTCCGCACTGAATTTGTAATCAGATAACTTATACGGCTAGCACGTAGCTCTTTTAGGGGCGGTACCTTAGGTACGCCCTTTCTTCTCCGAATTTTTCTGTTTATTCTGCCGATATGTAGCAGTCTTCAAGGGCTATTTTCTCTTAAGATATCTCTTCAAGTATGATTTCAATTCTGTTCGTAAGTTTATTATAATTTTTATATTTTCAATCTTGTTTTTGTTTCGCTCGACCTTGACCGTAAGACTAAGAAACTTAAGGTAGAAAGTCATTTTGTGAAGCGTAAACATCGCCAAGGTATCTACTTAGTATGCGAACTCCGCTCTGCGTAGTTTAGCGTGATTCGCTAGTTAAGTGTAAAAGCATGACGAAAGTTAGAGACTGACAGCTCACTAAGCGTGTCTATTGGCCTTTTTTAATTATTGGATGATGTTCTCAAGTAGTTTATTTCATCTACACATTTGCTATTGTGAGTATTTGCTATTGCGAGTATTTGCTACACTAAAATATTTCAACTACAAAGAAATGATTCTCTGAACTTTTATAGACAGGCTACTGCAACAGATCCTCTTACCAACAACATCAGCTGCTGTCTTGAGAATTTCTTCCAACTCAGGCTGCTGGTATTTTTGAGACGCATCTGTATCCACCACTAGAATACAAAACCTAGGAGTGTATCTCGCTAAGTATGATTTGATGTCAGCTAATGAATAACGTTCCACTTGGGGACATTCTGGCAGCCTTATCCTACGATAAAGGTCATCGAGTACTGATTTCACAGCCTGGATTGTTGCCGGTGACACATCACAGCCAAGGACTACTAAGTCTAGAGAATAAAAGCAAACAGTAATTAAAACTTCGTTTTGCACAACCCAAAACCATTTTACAACACTTATTTTTAAAAGATCAATCAGTTTTAGTCAAATAAATGCTAAACTTGAAATACTTGAAAAAAAGCCTCAATTCCGCGTTTGCACTTCCACTTGTCTAATTATGTTAACTTGAACGTTAAATTAGTAGATGCCTATAAGCTTCACTTCGTTGTTCGCACTTCCAGCACAAAGTGCGTTGTCGTGCGTAATCCCAGAATTTTAGGTTTCTGGCACTTGCTGTAACCATGCATGTACGACTCAAAGGAACCTAATATCATTTTATATGTAAAAATATATGAAGTTCACAAAAAAAGCTGCTATCGAGTCAGGATTAAAAATTGATTGATGAGGTTAAAAATCGTGATATGAAGACTACGAGACACCAATGAAACAGCCTCTTTAGGACTTATTGTTGCTTTTGTTGAAGTCGTTGTAAAGGTACATATTGCTCTCGTAGTGGTCGTTCATTGGTGTCCAGTGTTGTCTTTTTTCAGAGAGTCCCGTTGTTCTTACATTGTACTTCACGTTCCTCTTATATGGTGGTATCTCTTCGTACTGAGAGCTGTTGCGGTTTGTTGTGTAATAGTGCCAATTCAGAATATGCAGCCACATCTTTTTGTGTTTGACGTTATTTTTAGGGTCAAGAATTAAAAGGAGAAAAGGTTGTAAACCTCTAGAAGGTATCTAAGAAATTGCCACCACTATCTTACAAAGCTTTACTGATGTTCATGTCATAATAGATTTCAATAGTTCAAATTATTTTCGCAATCTTTTTTGGTTTTTCTTGAGCATGGTTTTAGATGCCACTGCTGACATCGCCATCGGTCATTTTTGGCTCAGGTGGAATTTCCTCTGTTGTGGTTAATATTGTCAATGTCTCGTGGTGCTAGCGTTGTTTTTGTAATTGTTGTTTCTTTTGACAGCTTCGTTTTTGTTATCTTTGTTCTGGTATTAATACTTATTTTGTGGCTATTGTAACTGTCTTGATCATGATTCTCGTTCATGTTTTTTTAAATGTAATCTGTCGTAGTAGTTCTCACCTTTGACCAGACGTGTTTCCTTCGTGGTAGTATCCCTTTGCACTCTGCTCTGTTCAGATCGGTCCCCTAGTGATGAGCATCCATAATCCGAAGCTGAAACAGCGGTTGCCGCAAGAGGATCGAGGTGTACGTTCAGCTTAGGTTGCTGACTAGCGTGAAAATCCACACTTCTTTGCCTTGTCACTGTGTAATCTTTTTGCAAGAAACTTGGCTGATCCCACCGGTCTTTTATTTCTTGTCTACTTCTCCCTTCGGGAAGGGTGGCGGAGCGTTGAAGCTTGAGCTGGTGCGCTGGTTCTGTATCTCGTGCTGGCGGAGCTGTTTGATCTCTTAAAGAAAGCTCGGAATGCCCTGGTGGCTCATACCCAAACTTTTGTCCTTTCTTGCTTTGATCAAAGAAGTGTTTCAATGCTTGCTCGTGAATTTCTCTGTGTTTCCTGTTCCATGAAAAGATGAAACTTCTTCGTCCGTCGAGGAATTCTTCCTTTAACTGGGAACGTACCTTCATTCTTGCCCAACGCGAGACTACGGCTCTTTCCTCTTCCTCTTCGTTCCTGTAATTGTCATCCCCACCGATAACAACAATCACGTTTCCGTCTACTTGACAAGAAAAAAATTGAACAAATCACATAATTATATTAAAATTGCCTTGTAATAAATTAAGTCTTGCTCGCTCGTCAGAAACGTGACTTTCGTGGTCACGCTACTGTTTCAATCCGGCCCTGTTGTTAAAATCTGCGTGTTCGGAAGCGGAATCATAAGTCAACGCGGTCAAATTAGAGAGAATGGTAAATTTATTAAGTGTTTAAAACTTAGAAATCGTAAATGGTCTGATATAGCGAAAACATGAGTTATGAATTTTGAAAAAAGTTGCATATGGATCACGAACCATTAGGTTAAGAAAGAGGTAGGAATCACAAATATCGAAAGTAAGGTCAAATGATTCTGCATTTGTTGCACAACTTTCATATTATCTGACACGGCAAAACTTTTATTTGTATCATTTGTTGGTCAATATTTTAATCGCTAGAACTTACTTACGGCAACCTGCGAACACAGCCGTCACAGCTTCCTCCAATTTTTTTAAGCAAAGTTTTCAAAATATTTAATTGAAATCTATATTTAGAATACTATTTGTATACCGCAGTGTTCGTATCATGAAACACAAGCGAATCCTGTCAAAGACATAGTGTGGCCAATATTGTCGTTAAAAAGCATGTGGGTAAAACAATTGAGGAAAGGTTGAAGATAACGCTATGTTCTGTTTGTCAATAACATAAATTTCGTGGCGTGGACCGTCTAAATTTCAAAACACTTCACATTGATATTCATTGACAAATCAATGTGCCACATTACAAAGGTGAAGAACGCAATGGTACCTGAAAAATATCTGGTATAAAAATTTAGGAAACCCTAGTGTGTGTATTTTACAGAAACTACGCCAATATGACTTGCAAAAGACTTTTTGAAAAAATAATTCTAAGAATTAAACTCTTATCGTGTTCAACTTCCGGTTTCGCTTTACCTGTCGCTTGAAGCAAAGTTCTATAAACCTTCGTGTAGCCTCCCTCTGTGTTTTCGTTGATGGAGAGTCGAGATTCGTTTGCATTGACAACTAAAATGGCAGCATCCATCTCCAGTGTGGGAATCGTTTGATCGCTGAACTCAGTTATCTCGGAAACCGTGAAATAGTGTTGCTTCACAGATATCTCAATGCCAAGCTTCCTTGTCGTTGTCAACAACAAATCTTCGATGGAGTCGAGCTTATAAACACGGTCGCAGTTGAAGAGATGGAATTTACTAGGCGATGCCATGATATTTCTTTTGTCATGGAGATACTTTTGAAAACTGAGATGTCCCTTCACCTGAAGCTGAATTGAAATAATTTCAGGATGTCATTGAAGCGCGTATGAAAATTGTTAATGGCGGTTGGTAATATATTCGGAAATAACATTCCATACCTTCCAAATGAAACAAATTATTCCTTTTGCAGTGATCACTCAGAGCCTGTAACAATAACGATCATGAAAGAAGTTGTCACGATATACGAAGACGATTTCTAGGAAAAATAGGAACTCGGGCAGCAAATGCATGACGGGTAAAGCTGTGTGGCTGTCAGGAGAATTCGTGACGAAGGGTATGTAACGCAACGCATATGAGAATTTGAAAATAATTTCAAGTAAATTCTTCCCTTGGCCCAGTGCGAAGTGCCGACTCGTTGTCTTCGCTTTCACCCTCCAATCACGACGATAGCTTTCTCTCCTGGTGCAGATACGAATTAATTATTAGTTCAACGAGAGACAATAACCCAACGAAATTTTTTGCAAGAGTTTTCCGTATTCTGCATGTTGCATATGCACCAATTTAGCGGCCAATCTTAAACCGTATACTCAATGAAAAGCACTCCTAAATTCTACTTTTCTGTCCCAATTTACCCTACGATAGAACCATACTTATGAATAGACCTAAACCCCATTAAAAGAATCAAAGTTAGATCTAAATTCTAGGAAACAGTACCATTTGTCTCATTCTTCGTTTCAAGAGCATTCGTGATATTTACTTCTGCCTCAATTGAGGGCGGAAAAAAAACTGTGCTTCAGGGATCCGAGCTCGACTTTCTTCGAAGTCGTCACTTGAAGAAGTAAAATCATTTAAAAAAGGTCGCCAAAGAGAAGTTGGTCGCTAGGAATAAAAAAAGTTAACAAATTCTCGGAAACAGTTGACATAGTTTCCGCTTTCACCGTCTGTTCGCTCTGTTAGAAATATAAAACGCGTAGTTATCAAACATTCGATACATGTACTTAAACACACACAGGATGAAATGACTAAATTAAGTTTCCTTAAAGGTAACTTAAAGGTTAACATTAGAAGTATTTAAGGCATCTTTAGGTGACATACGAAAGTTCTGAAATGAATCTTTAATTGAACTTTCAGAAGTCAATTAAAGTCTCCTTATGAACCATTTCGTGAACACTTTAGGATCACATGAAAGTAAACCTAAATAACCATTTAATTGACTTTAAGAATCCTCCTAATTCTCGTAAACTCGTCTTTAATTGCCAAAACTTCTACTTGTAAAGGCAACTTAAAGGTTTCTTTAATCTTTTGTTTCCCTTTAAGTACTACTTAAAGTTGCAGGTTTTGTTGTAATTCATCTTTAGTTGTACTTTCAGGTCCTCTTAAATTTCAAGTTTTGTTAAAATTCATCATTTAGTGACCTTTAAGTGCCTCTAAAAGCTGTAGGTTTCACCTTAAATTGACTTTTGATTTGCTTAATCACACCCACATTTATATTATGATAACTTATAATATTTTGGGAAACTTCTAAATTGTTAGAAAAAGAGACATCACACATACAAGTAATTACAGAATGTTTGAAATTGCAGTGATGAAATAGTTTCGTTCAAAACTCACTTCCTCCCCTGAGATAGAGTAAACCCACAATAAAGCTGAGGATATCTCATTTGAGGCACATACATAATTAAAAAAGAGACATCCAAATGTTTGAATTACTAATTGTCATACTTTATTAAGATTGTTTCTCTTTCATTAATGTATAATTCATATAATCTCAGTCATCTATATAGAATAGAATAGAATAGAATCTTTATCACTATAAAAATATAAGAACTACAGAATATAACTAGCTGTAGCAACACACTACACAAAAAGCTATTAATTCACAAATTTCACTCTCAAATCCAGCCACTAAGAAATGCAATTTGAACTGATACTAACAATAAAAAATAAATTCAACCTATCAATCTAAAAAATCAGTATATTTTTCTAAATCAATTTAAATTTGTGATAGCTATCAATTATTTGCCGACCTGTACATCAATATGGAAAAAAGTATCTCATAAGGAGGAAATTAAATACAAAATTGAAGAATTCACAATTACTTACTTTAGATAATGAGACCATTAAAATTGCTAATTAACATATTCAATGAAAAAGAAGTCTCACGCAGGCATGTAAAAGACCTTCATTCTAGACATGGCTGATTAATACTTTTTTCAACAATCAATTTGTCACCTTAAATTGATAAAACAATTTTTTTTACTGCCTTATTGCCCACCCTGGAAAATTTTCAGTTGGTGGGCATCTCAGGGAAGGTTGCCCATCAACTCTGGGTAGGATTCTCTCCTTAGGTCTTGAAGTGAGTTTTTTCTTATAGGCCTTATCAAGTTTTTTTTTTATTTTTTTCATTCTTCTACTCTCCCATTGAAGGCGATGGACAGAGTATTTTGTTAATTTTGAGTTATTTATATTATCATCCTCGTAACAGCTTTCTTCACTGCTCATCGCCTCCATCACAAGAACCTCCGCCACTCTCCCCTTTTCATGCTGGTCAGCCCAGTTGACCAGCTCCATGGCTGTAGTTCGTCTCATTAACTTCTGAAAAAACAAAAATATACAACAAGCATGAGAAGGGTATTATAAGACCTCAAATGGAAAATATGATCCAAATTACTAATTTCTCTTGATATGCATGTGCACACAGTGTAAGAATGGAACTCCTAAGCATGTTATACTATAGAGTCTCCTTGTCCTTTATTTTTCATCAAATGGTCCATACAAGCTATCATTGATCTCAAATCACATCTTTATATTTTTCATTCTCTTCCTCAACTACAGACTACTCAACTACATCCATCTTTAAAATAATATTATACAATTACCAAATTTACTTTACAAAGATTTTCTTTGTAAGGAAGGCTCTAGATACAGACTAGAATACATAATTCATTTAACAATTGCTCTCATAGGCACAAAACAATTTTGACAGGACACAGTCCCTTAAAAGTGTCTATACGCTAAGCCATCCAATTTTGAAGTGGCAAAAAAAAATGCATTCAGTGGGAAACAGCAGGGTATATGAAAATAAAATGGTAAAATAGAATATTAATAAATACCTCTCTTTGGCGACCACTCTTTCTTGTTTTTTGTTTATGTGCCTCATAGCGATTACTGCTCTTCAGCTTATGTGTTTCTAGGCACGTTTTAAAATATCTTTGTAAAGCAGCTGTTCAAAGAAATAATTATTAAAATGCCATGAGAAGTTGATTATAAAAAGATTCCCATATAAATAAATGACAATGTTCAAATTTATAATCATTTATGGCTGGCCGCATAGGAATATTTGCCAAGTTATATAAATTTGCAGTATGTCCTTGGTGATTCATTGCTAAGGTGTGAAGTAAGCTTTGTTGAGGATTTACACTGAGTTTAATGTTTCAGAGACAAGAAATTAACCTGAAAGTTCTAGTTTGCAACATATTTAAATTTCTGCAACATTTGAGAAAGTTATTATGTAAATTAGGAAAAAATTAAAAATATACCCTTCCTCTTGTCCCAAATTTGAAACATATAATGAGGGTGCTCATTAGAAGTTGCATGATATCTAACTGTGTTACTGAATGCTAGTTCTATGATGAAATTTTTGTTGAGGGAAAAGTGGTTAAAGACACTAACTGATGGTACAGACTAAAAGCAGGGGTATCTTTAAGGACTGGGCTCTAGACAAATTGACCAACTGTGAGCGCGATTTTGTCTGGATGTTTTTAAGCCAAGGCCTTCAGTGAAACTCAACTTGTTATAAAAGAGATATACATCAATACGCTTAAGTGCCAAATTCTTATGCCCACCTGCAAAAAATCATAATGACACCCCAATGAAAGTGAAATGCATGTGCTATGATTATTGATAGCTACCTTCAATGATATCCTTTGTCCAGGGACACTTTTCAGGTCCTCCCTGTTGATGTACAACCTGCTCTACTGTGCGCTCAAAAATTCCATAGTTGTTATCAGAATTTACTCTGAGACAAGAACAAACACCGTGATTAAGCCATGTATTCTGTTTTAACAGTATTAACACTTAGACAAAAGCAACAACAATAAGGTATTCACATAACATCTCAATATTTCTAGCAGCAGCTTAGACTCTGATTTCACGGTTTAATCAATATAAAGTAAAATATCTTTGAATATAATAACATGTTACTCACTCTTCGTCAAGATAAAATCCACCAAAGTCGTCTTTTTTTAAAAGAAGTTTATATATCCTTCTCACAGCTCTCTAAAAGATTGAAATAATTTCAACAATCAATTTGTCACCTTTCCCCTATTTCTACTTCCACTCTTTTTACACAAGTACAATTAACCTTACCCATCTGTGTGATTAAAACAGGGAAAGTCAAAAGGGTTCAAGAGAAAAGATAATAACATGAATTTTCGTACTGGATTATTCTCGTTGAAAGAACAGGGAGGAAAAAACCTTTCTGGTAGACCTGTTTATGGTAAAGGGGATTATCAAGTAAATGTAACCACACATAATTATGCCAAATTATTACTGCCTAAATAATTGAGTTATGCATATAATTTGCGCGCCAAACACGTACTCAACATAAAAGCAAATCTTCCACGAAACAGAACTGAATTCAGCAAATCATGAACATATATATGCTCATCAGTTAAGTTTTTCTACTCACTCGACAAGCTGGTGGAACTACTATCGTCCTTCGCTTCTGTCTATTTTGGCGCCGACGGACTTTGGCTCCATTATCACCAGTTTCAAGACGGTTCTCAATCCGCTGAAGAGCCTCTAAGTTTGATTTGTTGCTGCACTCTTGCTGCTGCCGCAGCTTTTCATTTTCGTTCGCCAGAGCCCGGTTGCTGCGGATCAATTCCTCCAGCAGTACGATGCATTCTTCGGACATGTTACTATTTCTAATTGCCGCTGGAACCGCATTATCATCTTGATTTTGTCCACGATCGTTTACTCGTCTTTCTGCCATTTCCTTCGCTTACTTTCCCTAACCCTGAATTAACTGTAAAATAAACAGACAACAATCGCTTCGTTCGGATGCTTTGTTAACAGAGTCGTCAACGGAATTGAGATTCAAAAAAGCGCGCGATTATCCTATAGCAAACCTGGAAGGACCTCCTGTTGATATTGTGCCTCGTTGTGATATACACTGTACCGAGTGTACTGGGCCTAGCTAACGCTGGCGAGTACGAATGAAGACTCAAGTGTAATTGGAAGCAAGGAAACACGGAGGCCTTTTGTGGCGGGAAAACTTCTACTACACGTTCGATCTTCACTTGTTCAAGCAAACAGCTTTGTACCGATACCTAAATTTCATCAAGGTAAGTTGTTCATATATCTGAAAATCTAGCCGTGTGAAGGTAAAGGATATCTTGTAAAAAAGGAAATTTATCTAAGCGGCAAGTCACGGCATCGACGTTAATTAATTCGATGATATTTCTTGTGCAAGAAAGTGATTTTGTTGTGTAATGATATGTGATCGACGCTTTATACAATTGCGAATTGTTTTCTTTTAAGTGTGATCAGAACAATTACGATAGCAAGCTTGTGATAAAAAAGCTTGTATGTATGGCATGCAAACAGAACTCAGTCGAGAACAAATATGTAGGGGCAGGGGTGGGAGGTAATATACTTTTTTGAAATAGCGGGTTACTTTTCAACAGTGGAGGATATATACATTTTTATTTTGACTAGAAAGGAATGAATAACAAGATAAGCTCAATTTAATACAGTCAAATCAATAACAATACAACCAATACTGTAGAATTTTTCTTTCGTGGGAGGAGAGAGGAGTGGGCTTATTAGGGTAAAGACATTTTAGTCAGGAGGCCTTGATAGATATGGGGTACCTAAAGAGCAGTTGTGGCATTGAGCTCGCATGAATACTGGAGTATGGTCATTAAAAACCTCATGTCAGTGCCATTTAAGGAATGTAAGCTTCATTCCTTGATTGTATTTTGAATTTAAAACTTTTAAGTAATCATACATGATACTTGTTATGAACATAAACATCAAGGACACTTTTGAAAGTTTGGCAATGGGAAAAATTTGCATTGCAATTAGGGATTAAAGTATGTCTTAATTCTTAACTGATTGTTATCTCCCTAATAATAGCTGGTCTGGTTGACCATTTTTTTAGGTTGTGATGAGTAATATCAATCAAATATGCTGAATCTGCCTGGTGTTGCAAAATGGTGACTAGTTTCAGAGTTTCAGGCAACATTGTTTTGGGGGGGGGGGGGAGGTGGGACTTGCAAGAAACTTATTAAGGAGTTTATTTCAAGATTTAATTTTTACTTTGTTAAGTGTAAGGTTGTCAACCACCAAGTAAGGGGAGAGCAGGGTGCTGAGTACTTTGGCCATGAGTTTTAGCTTCTTGAATGTCAGGTTTTTTCCAAATTGTGGAAATTCCATACAAGTTGCAGATTACAAGTGAGAGGTTTTTAGTCATCTTAATGCTCCTGGATCATTGTGAGTGACCACATTCTTTTTACTAAGCATTTTTTGGCTTTCTGATAAACATTTACTCAGTCCAAAGTAAAATAAGATATGCTTAAGGATATATAAAGAATATAGAGTATCAATGCTTGGTTCAGGCTCCAGAGACAAGTGTCAAAAAAAATTTTTTGACAAATTATACATAAGTAGACAAGACAGGCTTTACACACAATTTTCATGCATTTGAATGTATGGCTTCTAAACTGAAAGTAGGTTTGAGTATGTTAGGTTTTTCAAAATGTGGAATCTTTCTGCAAGGTTTGGGTTGTGAGTGACAGAGTTTTAGTCAGATCTTAATGCTCCTGGATCATTACAAGTGACCACATTTCTGTTACATTTACATTTTTTAACTTTGTGATATTGTTGTTTCCTTTGAAAGTGGGTATAGACATGACAAAATCTTCCAATAACATAGGCTCTCATCACTTGGTACAGTCCCAAACTAACAACTGTTCATATGTAGACTAGTCAGTTGTTACCACAATTTTCTTGTGCTACAATTGTTGAAAGTAGGTTTCAGCCTGTCAGGTCTTTTTCAAAATATGTAATCTTAATGCATGGTACAGCTTACAAGTGACTGCTTTTTGGTCACTGGGCAAAACCAACTGTTTTGTACATGTATTTTTGTGCTGGCTTTTCTTCCCTCTGCATTTATTTCATTACCCAAAATAAGGGAGGGGGGCCCTCCCCTAGATCTGCCACTGGGTTATAAGCACACGTCATTTACTTCAAGCACTCTTCTTTTTCAGCTTGAGGATCATGTTTCAGAAGAAGACATTTCACTTCCAATGGACAAGTTGGATCCCAGAGAGCTAATGGTATCTTGTGTAGGATAGTGAAAGAAAAAACATTAGAATTTGAGTCCCTTGTGAGGATTCAAACCTCATGCAGCCAGCCCAGAGAAGGCAATCCCAGCTGGGTGGAGAGTTTTGTGCGCTCCTCTCAGTGCTTGTTTATTTTTGCGTCCCGAGGAGAGGTGCAGTGCAGATTGCCCATACTTCGGTCTTACCCTTTGGTACCTCGGCAATGATATGCTCGTATCGTTTTTATTTTTATGCTTTATGGTTCCTACTTTTTTTTTTATTTGATACGTGCACTGAGCCGTTAAATAGGTCTCAAACCTGGAGGCCAGACCCATTTCGGTTGTCGGCTGTAACCACCAGAGGACTGTGTCTGTATTCGAGCAGGGATTTACTTTTCTCTTTTCTCTGGCACACTTGACATTCAGAGTCAAAGGAATGCAAAACAACTATAGCCAAGTTGAAGAGTATCTGCTTCTTAACTGAACAACATCAAAAAATTATGGCATTAGCAGAACTGAATGGTGACTGAAGCTTTCAGAGCTTATCTTGAGAGGGGCCACAAGAAGTAACTGTCTATATTATATCAGTCAAAAATCAGTTATCTCTCATACATACTGGCTGTAAGGTTTTAAAAATGTCAGTTTTTCAGTAAGTGGAATCTCAATGCCTAGCACAAGCTGCAAATGTCAAAATCCATATATTGCCAGGCTCCAGGAAGATGTAAGTGGGTATAGACATTCAACTCTTTCAAGAACAAACTCTCTCTCTCTTTATTGTCATTTTTTTGTTTGAGACTCTCTCTACATACATACTTGTTGTAAGGTTTTAAGAATGTCAGGGTTTCAGTTAGTGGAATCTCAATACCTAGCATAGGCTGCAAAGGTCAAAGTTCATATATTGCCAGGCCTCAGGAAGATGTGGATAGGTTATGACCACATTCATTTCTCTAAACCTAGATATTTTGTTCCAATTTATTTTGTTTAGTATTGTTTTTGGAGTTCGGTACAGACTGCAATTGACAACTTTCTGAGTAATTTTTTTGAGACAGTCTTAATCTGTGGTCAATTTAGGTTCTTTCCTATAATTGTTCTTTTAATACACTGTATGTATGAAGTCTTTTGTTTAAGGCTCTTTGTCGCAATGCTCATTCATTTTATTTTTCAAGGCTTTGAAGTACATGTAACAGAATCTGAAATTTGGAACGTTGAATGATGCTGTGTAATATTTAGGTTAATGCATGCATACACAGACTCTCTGGAGTCGCAGTCTTTTAATCTGAAGAATATTTCATTTGTTATTATGAATCTACCTGTTCACAGATGAATTTCAGAAAACAATATTTAACTTGTATACTATGTGCCCCTGTTTACCCATTTCACCCCCTAAGATCTCAATATTATTTTTCTAAATGCCTTTCATACAGTTTTTTTGATATATTTGTGAGAATATTGATGTATTGCTAGTGTGTTAGGGAGAGTTGCTTATTGACCAGTCCATGAAGTAAAAGGGTTGGGAACTCCACGTGTTGGGTTTCCAACTGAAACAAAGGCCTCATTTCACTTTATTGTAATAGAATGTAATTATAAACTGACTATACCTTGCCAAGGTCACATTTTGTTCAATTTTGTACTGGAAAGCATACTACTTACTTGTACTGGAAAGCATACTACAGAATCTACTTGTTCATAAAAGATGGAAGCTGGAACCTAAAGTGGAATCTTTTGAGGAAAGAGATCACAGTTAATCTAAAAGCAATCTTAACTGTATGAAATTATTGGATATTTACTTAGTAACCAGCTGAAGTTTAGAAATACAGTCGAATATTCTTATTACCACAAACTTTTAAAAGCAATTAGGACTTTCCTCTGTGTAAAGATACTTACTATTTCTAATACGATGCTCCCTTTACTTGAAATTTCTTGAAACAAATCACGGGAATTTGAAGTCGACCCGAAAGTATCTGTCAAGTTCGACTTGTTACGTTTTCGCTCATGCCTTTCGAAAGTTGAACGTGACACGAAGTCATTACAATGAGCGCAGTAAATATATCCTTTCTTGTCATCGCACTCCATGCGTTCTATAAAGGAGATGCGAAAATGAAAACCCGTTGCTTTCAATTCAGATATTTTGACAAAATTTGCCGCTGCACATGGAACAAAATTTGCTGTTCCTGTCCGACGCAAGTACTGGCTAATTTGTGATGCATTTCCTATTGACAGTTCAGATTACAATTAGACTATCTTTAATGCGTCAATTAAAGATGTCAAAACAGCGAGACTCGTTTAATTCTCACCTCAAAGGTTAACTAAATGTATATTAATTAAAAACCTTCTTTTGTGCCAAAAAAGAGACCACTTAAAGGATGCTAAAAGATTTACGTTATTAAAGTTCACCTTATGTTCAATTAAAGATTCATGAAAGGTAACTGTTAGCTTTTGGATATTTCGGTTTACAATTAAAGACGCCTAAAGCTTAAGTCAACCTTTAGGGATGCTTTCGGTTTCGCCTAAAGGCACTGAAATAAGAGCATTCGTCCTGTGACAAGTTATATTCATGTAAATGTTTTTTTTATTTTCCAGTAGAGATTAACGCAGATACTATCGACTTTTCAATTAAACTCGAACAATAAGCTAGGTGCCTCCGGCAAAGCTCTTTATATCTTTGTGTATCAAGGTTCGAAGTTACTGTGCTTAATAAAGAGACCAGATTCGGGTGCATTTACAACAAACATTGCAAAATTAACAAGTTTTCCTCTATTGAAATCCCCTATCTGAGATAAACTTGAATCAGATGATGATAAACTCACTCGTTTTCCGTTTTACAGGTTCGACGACGATAGCCTCTGCCTCGGCAAACTGAGGAAAGGAGCAACTTGCGCGATAAAACTGCCCAATAACTACTGGGCGAAAATTATCGTGCCCCGTGGTAAAGCTGATTCTTTCGATTTTGCCATCAAAAGTTAGCTTTTCGGTTACTAAGAGAATTTCTCTCTACGGCAACAAAACTTCAGAGCACTGACCACGGCATCAGTGGAACATTCTCTACACTTGGTGCGAAGGAATGATAAGTTGTGGTAACAGAAACGAACACAGCTTCCCATTGTAAAGATGGATTTTGCCACTGAAACAAGACACAGATGCAACGAATGAATCATTCGGTAACGGCATATTTTTTCTCTAGTCTTGACCTAAACACCGCAGGCGAGCAACCGTCTTTGTCGGTCTTTGTCGAAATCTTCGCTTGATACACGCGGTTCTCCTTCGTAGGGCTCAACCGTAATCGCAACTTCTATTTCTTTTTTATTACTAGAGTACGATGTATCACAACTCTCAGTAGAGACTGTAGAGACTACTGAAGGAAGGTATACATCGCTAATCGGACATTATTTCTAGAGTATTTCAACGCTAACTAATGCAAAATTGTCAATCGAAAGTTTTCACAGTCTACGGAACCACTAAACCCAAAATGAGAGTGCTTTTAGACTAGAAAATAAAACGAGTTGTAATTTTTTTAATGTTTCCTCTCTGGATTGTACACACGATGAGCGGAACAAGTATGCAAAAGTATTTGGTACCAAAGGCACTCCAACTAGCTCCGACTTACAAGCAGAAAGTGTATTTTCTCCAGTTCTAAGGAACGAGACATCAAATGAAACTCGTTATTCACAGATTTTCTTACTCTCTTAAAAAAACTCTCCCTTTTTACTATAAGTCGAAAATTCTTTGCGGCTCCTGAAATGACGTACAGGTCAGCACTACCTTTTTCTTTGAAACCAGAGATAATGTCTTGAGGAATATGAACATTTCCAAACTTAAACTGTACATCAACGTCTTCAAAAGACACCTTTCCGTGGCGGATACTAGTTTTCAATACGAGAAACTCTTCTTTAGCAAGCTTTATATCCTCATCCAAGGAAAACTTTTCAAAATTTTGATAACTATGACACTCAAGTGTGCCATCACTATACCTAATAAGTCTTACTCCAGTCTCAGGGGTTTTACAGTGTTTAGTAAGCAACTTATCTTGAATGTCATCTGGAATTTTAAATTCAGGGTCCCAAACTTGAAGGTCACCTAATTGATTAGATACCTTTCCATAACGAGCGATACTTCTCAGCACAACTACGGGAGAAGGGTCTCCAGGGAGTTGTGTCGCTAGTACAGGCTGCGGGGTATTTTGGGAACGCTCCCTATTACAGCTTTTCAATTCTAAATATTCAGTTTGTAAATGATCTGTGGTAATGTTGTGTAGATGATTGGAAGACAAGTCAGCGTTAATATCCGGTTCTTGAGAGTCTCTTGGGCGGATCATATGTGTGTTTGGTGTGTAAGCACTGTCTCCCTGATTACTGAGAGAAGGTTCCGTCCTCACCGATTCTCTGCTGCCGCCCGCGGCAAAACTGACGCCACTAGGGTGTGAATCAGTCGGATTTTCTTCTTTATCAGCTGTAAGTAAATAGGTGTCTTTACCGTTATATGAGTAACTCTTGGATGTGTATGGATTTTCCAATTCTGTAGATGTTTCTTGCAATTGAGGTTCTGAGTTTAATTGTTGGTTTGGAGTAGGCGGCTGATATTCAAACTTTATTCCTTTCTTGTTTGGATCAAAGTAATGCAGCAAAGCTTGTTCGTGAACAGCTCGATGTTGTTTGTTCCAAGAGAAGATGAAGCTCTTTCTGCCATCAAGATACTCTCCGCCGAACTGTGAAGAGACTTTCCTCTTCGCCCAACTTGAAATAACCTCTTGATTCTCTTCCTTGTCGTCTTTGTAGTTGTCATCTCCCCCGATAACGGTGATAACATCTCCTCCTGTAGATCAAGCAGATGAAAATATAAACAAGTGTAGCATTATTATCTCTCAATAAAAACACAATTTCGGTGACCAGATATTAAATATTGAAGAATACCCTTGATTGACTAGCCGCGTATTGGCGCAACTGACCATTTTCAATCAACATGTCGACAGGAAATTACTAACCGCATAGAATGCGTATTACATGAAATGCTAGATTTGCGTTACGCAAGGGCCTTGCAGACCCTCCGGAATCGATTTTCGTACATTTTCTTGAACTCTTGAAAATTAAGCTAAACATCACTTATTTACCAAAAGGAAGATAAAATTTAACATAAAGTCAAGAGGCACATTATGTTTTCCTGGAACAGTTATGACCAATTTAAGTCTGTTTCCGCAAATACATATAATTGATTTCAATTTACCCATCATCAAGTATTTGTTCAAATGGATTTTATGTGTTTAAAAAAAGCATTTGACGCCATTTTGGTTGTTATAGATAACTGCTGGTAAAGTATCATTTTTCAAAGGTAAACAGTTAACTGTTTCGTCTTGTCACAAGCAAATTTTCTGAAGAAATATGCTTTGAAAGCTCAAAATATCCAAGGAGAACTCTTGCTGATTTGATTATGATAGTTGAATATTTTTTTTCTCTTTGAATATCATTCACTCTTGTTAGGGAATAAATTCAATGTTACCTCAGCTTCAGCAAAATAATTCTTAGATACGCTTCTCGTTTCAATTCGTCACACACTTTCCTGACGGTTTGTGACGGATCATTTGCATGTTCTCGCCGGGAGTCACGTTTAATAGAAATTTTCAATATACTTCAGGGATATACCCAACAGAGAGCTACCGTTGAACGCGATCAAACAGAAGCTATCAATCTATGATAATCTACTTTCGATTTCAACTCCAATGTCTAATGGGCTTTTGTTGTGGAACATATGTCGCTTTTTTACGAAAAATTTTACAAAGTTACCAGGGCCTTTCCTAAAGAGAACTTTAGGTGCCAAACAAAGCGTTATGGAACAAAATTAATTGTGTTTGAAACAAGGAAAGTTAATGTTAGTTTAAATCATACGTTTAATCCGGTAGCGACATGTAAGCTTATCTTTATCAGTAATTACTCAACTTGAACGTGTTGTATCCAGATAAAAAATGCAAATAAATTACAGTATTTCCGGACCGCGGAAGACGACTGGATTTAGACTTTAAGCTACTGAAATTTCAAAAAGTGAGGTCAACCCCTTTAAACAAAAAGCCTTTGCCGTAGAAAACAAAACGGAGACTTCGGACAGGAAACTCACTGCGAGTGATTAAGACTCTAACGCAGCGGTTTAAAACAAGTCTTCGCATTTCGCCACTTAGGGGAGTAACCGTCGACCTTAATCTATGCTTATTTACTTTCGCTTTCACGTCTGATGTCTAATGTGCTATTGTTTGGGAAATATAGAAAAGGTTTTCACTAAGTCTCCACTACCTTTCTCAAAGATAGCCCAGCTTGCCGAAAAATGAGCGATTAAGAGTAACGAAATGCGTTCGAAAAAATGACTTCAAGTAAAATACTTCCGCTTCTCACCCGTTGCTTGAAGTAAAGCTCTGTATATCTTGGCGTAGCCGATGCCAGCGTTGTCTTCGTTGATCGAGAGCCGAGATTCATGCGCATGAACCACGAAAAAGGCCATATCCATCTTTAAGGTTGGAATTGTGTCTACCATTTCAGACATTTTGGCAAGTCTGAACGAGTGCTTTTCTACACTCTCAACATGGATGCTGAATTGCATTTGGTCAAGCAATTTCTCGACAGGCTCTAGCTTGTACGTATTATCACAGTTGAAAAGATGAACTCGCTTTTTCAATTGCGACATCTTCTATCGATAGCTTTTCTGTCGCTTTGAACGTGGCTGTTTTATGATCCTGGAAGAATACGTCTGAATTTTCAAAATCGCTGAGAGAGAGGAAGACGACTGCTTGCGCAATGTTTCCGAGAAAGCCTGTCATTTTCCTCATCGATTGAGTCACGCAATCCCAACACAACATTGGACCACTAGAAACCCATAGTGAGTCCTAAAAAATTTATTCTCCCAGAGAAATACAGCTGCTTCCGGACCTTATAGCACAAAAAACTTTCGCTTTTAAGCCTACAAACAGTTTGTCTCGTAGCTATAAGCTTTCAGTGCTACTCAGTGCGGTGAGATAATTACTGCAATCTTTTTATTTGTTATTAAGTAAAAGGCAAGGAAATCTTAGTGCCCCGTGCACGAGAAATGGTATCTGGTTTATATAATAATTCCATTCTTGAATCCTCGAGTAACAATTTACCACACCGCAAGTACTTAAAGAGGAAGTTAAAATAACAACGATGCAAGTCTACATAATAATGTGAACATAGCTAAATACCTTCATCATTGTACTTGTGCTAAATTACATCTGATAAAGATTGATTTCGATAAGCATTTCAAAAGGACAGTTCGCGAAAAATAAGTTGTATGACGTTACCATGAAATAATGTCATCATAATTGATATTAAGTTGTTCTTTATATATGCAAAACTCACAACAAGTAAGACAGATTGATTGCTGAAAGCCGCAGTTATTTCTTGAGGTATATAAGTTCTTGCAGTTGGAAGGCGCAGACTGACTTTTGCTCTGCCTTCAAAACAGACATTGATTTACTTGATCATTACCCAATGACTTGGTAACGGTGACTTAAACATGGAAGACCTAGATCTTCCAATGCTATTCTTATCACTTTTTTAAAATCAATTCCACTTTTTATTACACATCGAAAATTTTCCGAGCCATTTGAAATAATGTACAGATCACCATTAGCCTTTTTATCTTGAGCTTTGAAAACATCGATAATGTGTTGCGGAATACGCACGTTTCCATTCTTAAACTGTACAGCAACGTCTTCAAAAGACACCTCTCCGTTGCGAACACGAGTTTTCAATATGAGTTGTTCATCGTCAGCAAGCTGTATTTCCCCGTCCAACGAAAATTCTTTTAAATTTGGGTCAGTATAACACTCAATTTCGCCATCACTGTGCTTAATGACTATCACTCCAATCAAAGGTGTGTTGCGGAGTTTTTTGAGCAGCCTCTCTTGTATGTCATCGGGAACTTTAAATTCGGGGTCCCATATTTGAAGGTCGCCTATCTGATCAGGTACCTTTCCATAACGAGCGAAACCTCTCAGTAAAACAACGGGAGGAGATTTAACTGAGAATTGTGTCGCCCACACCAGCTGTTGGGTATTTTCAAAATGGATACTTTTTTCTTCTGGAAAATTCCTTTGTGAATAATCTAGATCTCCTTGTGCGTCTCTCTGATTACTGAAAGAAGGATCCGACAACTCCCTGTCTCTGCTGCGCTCAGAGCTACAGTCGCCACCACGGTGTGAATCAGTCTGCCTTTCTTCAACCGTTGTCAATTCAGGAGTGGCTTCATCATTACGAGGAGGACTTTTGGGTTTCTGCGGATTTTTCAATTCGGGAGATTTTGCTTGAGATGGAAGTTCTGGTATTGATGGTTGGTTTGTAGATGGCGACTGATGATGGAACTTTTGTCCTTTCTTGTTTGGATCAAAGTGATGCAGCAGAGCTTCTTCGTGAATTGCTCGATGTTGTTTGTTCCAGGAAAAGATGAAGCTCTTTCTTCCATCAAGATACTCTATGCTGAATTGTGAGGAAACTTTTCTCTTCGCCCAACGTGAAATAAGCTCTCGATTCTCTTCGTCGTCGCTCTCGTAATTGACATCTCCTCCGATAACGATGACGACATCTCCTCCTGTAGACAAAGGAAATTCAAATGTAAAGAAGCGTAACAATATTATCCTGTGAAATGTAATTTCCAATATTTTGTTGCTGATTATTGGCCTTCCAGACCTCTTCGTCACTATTTAAATTTTCATCCTTTTTTTTGCAACCGTGGCATTAACGCTATTAATACATAACATATCTACCAGAGGGTAAGAAAAATGCAACATATAATGGAGAAAAAAACATTTTCCCTTTGTTCAAAAAAAGAATCTAATATTAGGTTCGCCCTCTGTTACGTAAACAATTTAAAAAAATAATCTTAGCTATTTCACTGTCCCTTAAAATCGAGCAATAAAATGGCAAGGGAGTTTCAGGTGGCTTAAGAGAGGCATTTTGAATCTATTGTCGGTTGAAATGATAACTGCTGCCTAGAGGCTTGCTTTGTCAGAGTTGAATTCTTTCTCCAATCCATTTAAGTTTCTTGAAGATGCCCTGACAGCTTTGGAAGACTCAATTATTATTCAATGAATTGATCCTTGGAATAACATTTATCATTGCTGGCCAATAACTTTAATATTCCTTAAGCCATAATACATAAAAGTCCTTAAGCAACAATACATAAAGCATCAGAATTTTTAAGCATAGATCAATCTCTATTTCCAATACTGCTCGTTTTTCCCTGAAATTTAATGTTAGTTTAAATCTTTTGTTTAATCCGGCAGCAACATGTAAGTTTATCTTTATCAATAATTTCTCAACTTGAACGAGTTGTATCCAGATAAAAAATGCAAATAATTTACCGTGTTTCCGGACCGAGGAAGAGGAATGGTTTTAGACTTTAGGCTAGTGAAATTTCAAAAGGCAAGATCAACCCCCTTTAGCCAAAAAGCCTTCGCCTTAAGAAACGAAACTGAAGCTTCAGACAGCAAACTCACTCCAAGTGTTTAAGACTAACGCAGCTGCATAAAACAAGTCTTCGCATTTTGCCACTAAGGGGAGCAACCGTCGACCTTAATCTATGCTTATTTACTTTCGCTTTCACGACTAATTAGCTATTGTTTAGGAGGTTTCATGTCTAATGAGCTATTGTTTAGGAAATATAGAAAAGGTTTGCACTAAGTTGACACTACCATTCTCAAAGATAGCCCAGCTTGCCCAAAATGCGTGACTAAGAGCAATGAAATGCGTTCGAAAAAAATACTGTGACTAAAATACTTCCGCTTCTTACCCGTCGCTTGTAGTAAAGCTCTGTATATCTTGGCGTAACCAATTCCAGCGTTGTCTTCGTTGATCGAGAGTCGAGATTCATTCGCATGAACCACGAAGAAGGCCATATCCATCTCTTGGGTTCGGATTTTGTCGACCATTTCAGACATTTGAGCAAGTCTAAATGAATGCTTCTCTACAGACTCAACATGGATGCTTAATTTCTCCGACAATTTCTTCTTCGTTTCCTCGAGCAATTTCTCAACGGGCTCTAGCTCGTATGTGTTGTCACAGTTAAAAATATGAACTCGCTTTTTCGACTGCAACATCGTCTCTGTGTTGAACACAACTA
Source organism: Pocillopora grandis (assembly GCA_964027065.1). Lineage (NCBI taxonomy): Eukaryota > Metazoa > Cnidaria > Anthozoa > Scleractinia > Pocilloporidae > Pocillopora > Pocillopora grandis. The sequence goes on from OZ034739.1 coordinate 19,683,104, forward strand.
CTGGTGAAACTCTGGCAGATTTCATATGAATGTCCAAATTCGAAGTGAAGAATGGAACTGCGCAATATTTCCGAGAAAGCCTGTCACACAAATCCCCCCCAAAAAGTCACGCAACAATGCAGTCTCATAACGGGTCGTAACACATTACTTGTCGCAGATGATAATAAAAGACAGTCGAAAACTACATGAGGATGCTGGTAGTGATTGGAAGATTGAAGAATTATTAGGAGATCGTACGCTTAAAAATGCCATAAAAAAGAAAAGGTATGCTACCAGTTCAGTAAGCATACACAACTTTATTGATGAACTCAACACATAACAAAATACAGGGCAATGTAAAATTTCATTCAAAAGTAAGTCAAAATTACACACCATGAAAAGTTCCCAGGTTTACTTAAATGTACCAGGTGAAACAGTGAAATAAGCTGTGGTACACTTAAAAAGTTTCACCCTTTTTTTCATATATTTTTGTAGTAAAGTTTGTTTGACGCAAATTTTATGCTTTTGTAGTAATAACTTTTCAAAATTTGAAAGTGCGAATTAAATTGATAAAAAAATTTTGTAATGTAATGTAATGTAAGTACTTGGGGTGTCTGGAGGTCAGGGACCTCCCTTCCTTTCTCCTGGATCCGCCATTGATGAATAAAGGAACAATGTAATGTGGGCTAAGTAACACAAATGGCTAGGTACTTGTTTAGTTTTCAATAAGTTCACTTGTTTGTCTGGCTCACTGCAGTGGCGGATCTAGGGGAGGGGCCCGGAGGGCCCCCCCCCCCCCCACTCCCCTTATTGGCGAAAATTTTGAGGCCTGAAGGCAGGAAAATTTTTTTAATGCCCCACCTTAACTTTAAGGCCTGGAGGGAGGGAAAATTCTTCAGGCCCCCAGCTTAGAATGAGGTCAGGATCTGCCACTGCACTGTATATGTTTATCTCTTAGTTGCAATATAATACTCTTTAAGCAGTTTAATGGGATATCAGATAATGATATCTGACAGTCTGTTGTTTTGACGAAGCTGCTTATAGGAAGATTAAAGAAAGTCAATTTGGGAATGTTTTTATGCTGCATTGATTGCATGATCACCTGAACATATAACTAGTTTTGCAAACGCTTGAACGGGTGGTTATGATGCATTTGCTACAAATTACAGTTTTGCAATGGGTTGTAATTTACTGATGATCATAGATTTACCGTAAAAGTAAATATTATTGTAGAGGCAAGAACTGTGAAATTACTTGGGTTGTTTTGTCTGCTATAATTTTTCTATCACCTGCTTGCAACACGATCTTCTTTAAATCTTGTAGTGAGATGTCAGATAATGATGTTTGACAGTCTGTTGATTTAAGAAAACTACTTATAGCATCGTCAAAGCAAGTAAACTTGAGAATCTTTTTGTCATGCCTGGTTTGAGTGACAAGTTGACCAAATAATTTTGTATTGCACACACTTGAAAGAGTAGTTATGTTGCAATTGATACATGTTACAGTTTCTTCTCCTAGCTGTGTCTCAGTAATTCTCACGTTTCACACTAAGCAACTCGCACATCATTTGATATGGACACCGATGCAGCGGCCTTCTATTGTGTCGTCTGTTATTTCTGGGCTAATCAAATCGATGCAGGGTAGATCATCAATTTCTTTAAGGTCAGTGGCTTCAGTAGTATTTAAATACTTGAAATCATCAAAAAACGCAACTTTTAATGTTTGAAATGTTATGTTTTCCCTGCATGAACTTTGTCAATTTGGTTTCCCACAAGGCCAGTTTTACTGAGTTAGTTTCATCAGCTATAAGACAATAAGTTTTACATTTGGCTTTCTCACATCCTTTATGAGAACCTGTTTATTCTCCTGCTTTTTGAGGACCTTGGCCTTGATATCTAAAGTTTCATACAAATCTTTTCCAAGTGCTTCAGTATGGTGCATAACTGGTTGCTGAAGGCTTCAATAAAAGAATATGAGAGAGAAGTTGGACTGTCATTTTTGCATACTTTGGAATAGTATATTCTTCTTGTTGTGTGCGGAACCTTTTTGATGGTGTAGGTTTTACTCCACTGATCTTTACTGGTAACTTATTTAGGTATGCTTGGTTTGTTCGCTTTTGAGGTGAATAAGACAGTACGTACTACTTCTTCTAGATCTTTTCCTGTTTGAATGCAACAATTTAAGTAGTTGGTTGTGAAATTTCTTGCTGTTTATACCTCTGTTAACAAGTGCACATATCCCTCAATAGCTTCCTCTAAGAAAAAAATTTGGAAAACAAGTAGTAATTTTCTGCTCATTGAGTTTTGTAGAAGATCTTGTATTGACACTGATCTATTCAGGAACCACTTCTTATTAGGCACCAGTTAACAAATTCCTGAAATAATTGACATAGTGCTACTGTAAATAAAAGTGATATAAAATGGCCAGTTCTATATTAATAAGCGTCGACAACCACTATTTAGCTGTCCTGATGAGCATTGCTCTATTGTTTTTACTCCTCTCTAGCAGCCAGCAAGATTGTAATTTGAAAAGTTTGGCTTTCATTTTTTTTTCTTAACAAACTTAGATAAGAGCCTAAAATTAGAAGTGATGAGTGATAAAATAATTCAAAGACAAGTTTGTTAAATAACCTGACCTTTCTAAATGGGTTATTTTATTTTTCTTTCTGAAAAATTCCTTTTGAGGAGGATCAAAAGGGTTATTAGCCGCTGGCACAAGCAGTGATTGCAGTTGTTGTGTAGATGAGAATGTGTGTACAGTCATGTGAACTGGAAATAAAATATTCAAAAAACAATTTTCCTTCTGTCTGAAATCTGTTTGATGGCATATATATGGATTTTTCAATAATTTCTGTGTATGCAATCAATTGCATTAGTTTTCAATGTTTGATGATTTTGGCATATCATTGAAGGAGGAAAGGTCTTTTGAGCCTCCTTGCACCAGGTATATCTCCTTGAGCTGTCAACATCTGTTACATGGACACTTGTAATTTCTTTTATGTATGTGCATGTTGTACTGTGCAGGTTTATTTGTTTTTACCTGACTCTACTTTTGCTAGTCTTTGTTGTTGTTGAGGAACCTTTACTCAAAAAAAGAAAAATAACAGATAATTAAACTTTGAGTGCAGTTGAATGTACTTGTAATTGATAGTGATATAATTAGCTGTAATGGCAATATGTATTTAAAGATTGATAGGGTCTTACTTGGATACAAAAACTTACCTTGAGTTTGATGTCATGTTTTGAAATGTCAATTAATTACTCCAAAATAAAAGTAACACAATTGAGAAATTTTTTTATATTTGCACTAAAATGCAGTACTCTGTAATGCAAATGATTTTCTTTATGTATGTGCAATATTTATGACCACGCACATCTTTTGTGTTAGTTAAACACAAAAATTACTTGGAGGTAAGCTCATGGTAAAAAAAATAAAGTTATGCTCACTTATGTTCATATGGGTGGTGTACCAATGTATCGAGACAATAGATAAATAGAATGCAATGCATGTAGGAGCGATGACGTTACAAAATAGTGTTTCAAGGTTTCAGTTAAATATACTGTAGTCTCATGTATTTGCCACTGTTGTTCAGCAATAATGTTTTATTCATTAACTGATTATAAGGAGCCCTGTTGGCTTGGATTTTATTTTATTTGAATTTTTAGATTTCCTGGTATATATATTGTGGCTAACAAACATTACAAAATATTGTCATATGAGACAAGATACAAGGTTATCTTTTTATTCTACAAGTAAAATTGTACAACAGACCTACAAAGTAGAAAACAATTTTGTAAACTTTACAGCTGTTCTTATGGGAGGGTGACTTGCACTTTTCATTTGCATATAAAGAAGGACTTTTATTTTGCACCAAAAATGAAAAGAAGTAATGTTTTTTAGGAGGTCCAGTAATTGGGAAATTTAAGAAATTAAGTTATGAAAGGAAACTCGGTTTGTACTTCTCACTATTAACAAGTCTTGTTAAAAAATATTTTCAGATCAGAGTTTCAAATAAAGCAAATTGAAAAAGTCATTTAAAAGGTGTTTTTTCTCAAAGGGAACATTGACCACCTCTGTGTGCGGATGATCCATAAATATTGGAACTCTTACAAAAATGTTTTGTAAGAATAAAAACAGCAAAACAAATAGCAGCAATCAGTCACGAAAAAAAACAGTAACAACAATCATGAAAAGAGAAAGATTAATTTGGTGTTGAATTTGTTTGTCTAAGGCATTAAATTTCTACTAAAAATAATCTGAAAAAAAATGTCTGTGACACTGTGTTTGAGGCAACTGAACTTGACTTTTCCAAGGCTCTCTAACACAGGCAACCAGTAATTTAGATTAGGGAAGTAACCTATATTCACATCTAACAAAGTTCTTTAAGTGTAGATAATCAATGCAATTATTGTTACACATGTGGAAGTTGTGTACCAAGGATCAGCTGATGAATGTTTGATGATTTTGGTACGTCTGTGAACATGAGACGTTTTGCATCACAATAAAAACTATTATGATCATGGAATTCAAGAGTGCTTTGAGGAGAGAAAGCAAATCTGTGATACGAGTAAATTGGATTAATTGGCAATTTGCATCGAAAACTTGGTTGGAATACTAAATTTCATGATCTTTAAGTTATAAACATATACATGTATGAATATCTCTCAGTAAATTTTGTATAGCATATCCTTTATTAAGCCAAAGTTTTATATAAGCCTCTAAAATTACTCCTTGTCCTAAAACCCTCACATTCAAGGTAGTGAGAATTTCTTGGAATTTATTTGGACTTCAGGGTATTTAAATCGCCTCAAATTCAATTCCCAGAAATTCCCAAGAATTGCACCCTTCTTAGGTAGTTTGTAGCTGAGAATTCCTAGGAATTCCAAGTTCTCACAAAACTGGAGTCTTCCTTTCCCAGAAATTCCCAGTAATTCTAAGCTTTTAAAATCAGAGCTCATTTGCATACTTGGGAATTTTTTAGAATTCTTAGGAATTCCTAGGAATACCCAGAAAACTGGGAATTCAGTTCGCAAGGGCAGGTTAACAGTGTCAAGTTCCAGTCTGCTAGGATAAGGTGTTGAAGACTGGCTGGGTGCTTTTGTGTATAGATGTCTTGTCAATCGGCAATCATATCTTAATATCACTTAGAGGCTTTGAAAGGTTTACCCTCTCACTGGGAGGTGAGGTATTTATAAATACAACTTGCTGAGATGCTTTACGCATTGGAAGCTGTAAAACAATGTATACAGCTTCTTGTGCACTTACTTCCACAGTATTTTAAAATTTGCTTCTGACAGCTAATATACAATCACCTTCAGCGTGATTTTATTTCATTCAGCGATATTTCATCTTCAGAAAATGGGTAGAGAATAACTGGTTCTCTCATGAGGAGGCTGAGGATAATCGAACCTACATTCAGTCATAGTTTTTTTACGACATGTATGAGAATGTTTATGAATTTGTCTATTATCTAGTTCCAATAAGTCAGCATCATCTAATGGCTTTTCACAAGTGATTATTTTATCCAATAAATGAAGTCACTTTGCTATCACTATCTTCCCCAAATACAGGTGCATTTTCTATCCATATCATCATGTAAATGTGAGGAGAACCTCTTTGTTGATATTCAACTCTATAAACCAGTCAGAGATTTTTCCTAATGGCTCAGCATTGCTTTGAAGAAAATGCCTTTGGAAATTGTTGACCTGATAGTCAAAATGTCTGGCACATGTAACAGGATCACTTTGGATCAACCTACACTTTTCATCCCGGTTTAAATTTTCTAGTTTGTCATTGCTATACAGCTTCTGATCAACCAGTTGACCAAGAATTCCAAGAAAGTGAATCCATTGTGTTAATTCTGCTGATGAGAAACTACAAACAAAGAGGCTTTGTACAGTTGTCGTATCATAGCAAATAGAACTCTTTTAGCATTTTCAAAATATGCAGGGGATCCCCTTAAAGCTTTAGGGAATTTGTACCCTTCAACATAATATAATAGGCTTTCTAGTCCTCCATCTTTCTTTAAATGCCCAGCTTTTAAGGCCTTATTATTGGTGTGGCATTTTCTTAAAGCAACTTGTGATTTTCCTAAAAGAATTTTCATCTGCAATCTTTTGGATTTATAAAAAATTTTCTCAATATTCACTGTAGCTCTACAATCTGACCTTCTCAGTTCTGATTTACAAATGTCACAGTAAAAAACTTTGACTAAGCGATCTTTGTGACCAGGCCTTGTTTTGTCCCGGGAATATTTCTGGATATGCTAATTCTTCAGAAAATTCATCTTTGAATTCAGTCAATGGCTTATTACCTTCTGCTGGTGCTACATTAAGAATGCACTGTCCTTCATTATGATTCACAAAATCAGGAGGTGTCAGCAATGTATCAGTCACACCAGCACAAATTTCTGCTTCATCTTCACTCCATTTGTCTTTATCATCTTGGGATGATTCTTCATTGTTTTGTCTATTTTCAGTTACGAATATACCCTCAGCATCACTGGTTTCGAAATCTTCAGATAATGCTTCATTGTAGTTGTTTACCTAGTTTTACTTCAGTATAAATTATACCTTCCTCTTTACTCAGATCACTGTTGTTTAAAAGCCAAATTGCCGCTTTGATAACTCAGTATTTGGTCTGACAGTTAATGACAATGTACTACTCTGCTATTGCAGCTTCCATTTCAAATTTACCTTAATTGTTGCGGTTTCATAAGGTAGCAGTTGTAACATACTAATAGTACTGCTCACATCTGCTGATACATTAACAATATTACCATACATATTAAGTTGCTTTCCTCTTAGTGCCTGTATAGGTTTCTGAAAAGAAATTCTGAGTGCAAGCGATCTACGCTCAAGGTCATTTAAATCAAAGAATAGTGGTTTACACAAACATTGCATGCCATTAACTATAGCACATGATGGCTTTTTTTTTTTTTTACTCAAATAGATCAAACATGTTTAACGCACCCATTTAACACTGTTGAAACTTTCTTACCCCTAAGGTACTTATCAACATCAGGAATCTTTTTTCTTAGATTACTAGTATGGAGTACACTATGTTTGTAAAACAGCTGATCATAGCAAGTACAGATATACAATACCTCTTGAGAAACCATGTCATGAAACTTTGAAATCCAGGACTGGATATTTTTTTCTTTGCTCGATAACTCTTCATGTATTGATTATTCTTTTCTCTTTCCTCATTAGAAATACCCTTTTCTGCTTTTCTTTTCTGTCCATATTCTTTCATGTAGACACTGTTCTTTCTTTTACGGTTACAGTTATTTATGTCATTTTCATGAGGTGTTAGATTACCACAACAGTTATTAGTGCTAGTTTGATATGACCTTACTGTGAATTCAGCTTGTAAAGTTGACACATAATGCATTTCACCAATGTGACCTAAATATACAGATCTAATATCTCTACTCTCAGTATTGATAGATTCAACTAGGGTCAAAATCTGAAACATTTGCATTTGATTCTAAAATGTGAATTCTTAAGTTCGGTGAATCTGCAACAGCTTGTATGACAATGTGATCAGCCCAAGTTCCTTGCATAGACATATGTGATAAGTACCTCAACCATGAGCCATCCAAATTGCTTTCAATAACTCGCCCAGGAATATTTCTCAAACACTGCACAGCCAATGCTCTAACTTCTAAGTGATGGTTAGAGTTCCCATATAACTGACAGTTGTGATACTGACTTAAAAAAGCAGTCACCTCCTCCACCTACATCAAGTGCTCTTAATCCATGTCTAAGTAGCCTTGAGTTCAATAGGAATGCAGGTGTGGTATCGCATACTAATGCTACTGAACTAATTTTGCAATCTAGAACAGGACCTGGATTTAATTCGACATCTCCAGAAAGTAAACGATTTCTTTTTGATGCATTAAATGCAAGCGACCTTGTTGTACTCTTAGCTTGGAAAAAATACTTACTGAAGAAACTAGTTTGCCTTACAATTAATAGCAATGTTGTGTAAAACAGATGAAACGGGAACTGAGTTTTTTAGAACATTTTTCACTTTCACTCTCAGTTTTCGAATTTCCGAGGACTGCATAACTTTTCGTAATGATATTCTAGATCACGAAATTTCTGTGATTTTACTGCTGACTGCTTGAACGGTAAACGTGATCGAAAATGCAGATTGCTTTTCACACTTTTAACTATGTTGCCATTAATGACTTTGTCATATGTGAAATTAGTGTGCTTCGTCTCCCGAAGGAGGATCTTTGTCTACACAAAGAGGTTCTTTATCTCCTGAAGGAGGTTATTTGTCTCACAAGGGAGATTATTGGTCCCACGAAGGACATTTTTTGTGTCCCAAAGCATCGAGACAATCCTTAAGTCGGTGTACATCACTCCTTTAACGTGCTTTTCGATGCCAAACAGGCCAACATTTTGAAAGATATAATGTTCGACACGTCCTGCATGGTAACCTCCAAACAAACACGATGTATGATCATCAGTTGTGCCACCAAAGATTGCGGATTGCCAAACTTCTTGACAATATTTCTACGGGCCTGTTTACATGGAGGTGGGGGACCCCAGGTAGGTGAGATAACCTGCCTAGGTGGGGTAACCCGCCTTTCCATAAAATCTCTCATTTTATCTTGATCACGTTTACATGAAAGATGGAGTAACCCGCCAAGGCGGGTTGTCCGGCCCGGTCTGCCAGGTAGGATAACCCTGTCAGCCGGGGTGATAATTTGCCATCTAAACGTCTCAAGGTGGGGTAACCCACCCAGCCGGGGTCGCGATCATGTTACATCTGCAAGCGCGCCAAATTTGAACTACAACATTATGCCATCCGCGCTTACAAACCCGGCGAGCTTTTTCGCTGGTTATATTGGTGTTTAGCTGTTGATTTTACTGAAGAATTTGGTCCCGAGGCTGTTACTGAGCCTGTTAAATTTCTGAAAGAAATGAATGAGACGGAATACAAGGCCTTCAAGAAAAAGCGAGATGATGACAGAAGTTGTATCAAGAAAGGGTAAGATAGAGTTAAAGAAAAGATAAGAAACGTGAGGAAGATTTTCGGGCAGCAGTCAACAAGAAGCGGTAGTGGGAGGATCGTTCAAGACAATTTCGTATTGTCGACAGAAATATATGGGGGGGGGTCACCAGCTACTACATCCCTTTCCTCTGGCATTGATGGAAATACTGTGGATACAGAAATCAGCTCCCAAATATATTACGGAAGGCGCTAAGATATGTACTATCAAGTTATATATTCGTTTCAACCTTTCAATCCACAATGTTAACCTACAAGTACCTTTCTTTTCCTATTGTAAAATTTGGTTTGCAGTAATTATTCATGATGATGTTTATTTAAGAGAGCCTTGATCCTTCAAAAAGGCCAATTGTTTTTCAACAGACAACACATCAAGTCCCCTTGGACTCCTACCAGGTCGAAGAAAGGGTCGTAATTCGTCTACTACAGACATGAAAACTGCACGGTCCATTCTCAAGTTCTTCTTTCACTCTCTTTCCGGCAAAATTCTATTAAACAAGTTAAGCCACCGCTGTTCTGTCCTTCTCGAATTTCTTCACATTCTACCTCGACGACGGTTAATTCTTGTTCATGTGTCGAAGTCGTGCAACAGCGGTGTTGCCTGGACAGTTAATTGCCTTAGGCGGAGGCTTTGCCGTAACCTTCCGGAAAAATTCTATTAAAAAAGTTAAGCCACCACTGTTCTGTCCTCAAATTTCTCCACATTCTACCTCGACGACGGTTAATTCTTGTACATGTGTCGAAGTCGTGCAACAGCGGCGCTGCCTGAACAGTTAATTGCCTTTGGCGGAGGCTTTGCATCATTCAAAAGTGACAATAAAAAGCCACAGAATTGAAAAGTAGCAGCAAGAGCACCTAGTGAAAAGAAAAGTGCATTGACAGCCAAGATGCGTCGTTTGCCCGCCATTTTGTCTTTTTACATGCTTTGCGACAATGGAACAACCTCTCGTTACTTCACACTGGTATCTCGGGGTTCTAAGATTACACATGAACGCGAGCTGTTTTTCGACCACGATTAGGTGGGTTACCTCACCAACATGCGGTCCCCCACCTCTATGTAAACAGGCCCTAAAATACGTCACTCGATAGTTATCAAAGAAACATCTTCGTCCGTTCACCGCCTCTCGTTCAAAAACATCACACGTAAACTATCGAATACTTCTTCACAAACATACGATTTACGCATTCCTCGAAAGCTGTACACGATTGTGTGGGTGAAATAGAGAGAAAACATCATCTCCTACTTACCGACTAGACGTCGTCACCAAATACGCCGATAAATTGTCTTCGATGACAACGGAAAAATCACAGAGCGTTTGCAGACATTTATCGAAGGCCATATTTGGAAGATAAAACGTACCTTACAGACCCGTCCAACTCGAGTTCCATCGAAATGTAATAGACCATAAAGGATACGGATACGGCATCCTCAAAAACGGACTTGAACATGAAAAACAACTGAAGAGTCAGTAATTAGTTCTAGGTATATAAACATTTCCTTTCATACCAACAATTTTGCAGGGCTGCTCGGTGAGATCAGATTTTTATCGCAAACGTACAAAAATAACTATTTTTAATTACATTACTTTTCATTTGAGAAGGCTTATGATTATCAAATAACATCATTCACCGGAAGTATTTCCAAAGGAACGATATTTCTGCTTTTTAACTGTAAAATAATGTGAACAAGAGGACTGATACATAAAAAAAATTTGGGGGTTTGACGTTAGCGGGCTTTGCTGACAACTGAAGGTCTTGTGTTTTTGACGGTATACACCTTATCTTATTGAGACCCTCGCTCGACAACTAACGGAGAGGCGGCTAACAAAGAAATCTGTTGGCATCCAACGCAGCGTAGGGACTGGTCAAGTTTATCTGACCTTTAAGACTCTTAAAAATGTATCGAGGTGTTGGCTAACCTGAGAGAGACTGTGAAAAGAAATTTGGAGATTTTATTTTTAATTTCATTTTTCAAAATTACTCGGGGGGAAACTTAACCTACAGAAGGGTTGCAACAATCAGGTCCCAGACAGTCTATAGTGAGTGTAAGCTCACAACTCTTCTGTTCCTTGATCTCAGGTGTTACAAATTTATAAATTCAAGAAGGTAAATACATGTTTATGCTATGTTACATCTACAGGTATGAACATCACAATAAATGTGAAAATCAGATTTGTCGGTAACAACTACAGTCGAACTTCAGCTGTCACTCATTCCAGGGCAGCAATTTAATTTCAGCACTGACTTATCTACAAAAATATTTATTTAAGTCCTAAATCGTCTTCGAAAAAGAGATGTAGTTATTCGGTTGTTCCCGAAAGACGACTAAAAGGAAAGTTATGAAAAAAAAAATTCGCTCTCGGTTTCTAAACACCATTCTTAAATCCTCGGGGTGACCAATTACGACACGGCAAGTAGTTGTTGAGGAAGTCTAAACAACCATGATTCATATGAGCACGCCTACATACAAACAATTCTGAGAGCAAAGCAGGATGCTTTGAAACCATTTATGTGAGAAATTACATCCGAATAGGCTGATTGATTACGATGAACATTTCAAAAGGAAAATGAACGGAAAAGCGACCGATTCAATGTCACATCACGTTGCATCTAATTAAAAGATAAATCTTACTACAAACAAATTAGATTGAATACTGACACTTAAAGCTATGTCTTGAGGCATATTGGCTCTCGCTATAAGTCTTCGAGTGCCCAATTCAACTCTTGTTTCATCTCAAAAACAGAAATAATATTTAAACAATTTTATACCATTTATTCGTCAACAGTGGTTGAAAATCTTCCTCTGCCGTTCTTGCTACTTTTTTAAAATTATTTGGACTTATCACTACACATCGAAAATTGCCTGAGTTATCTGAAATAATGTACAGGTCACCATTACACTTCTTATCAAGAGCTTTGAAACCATTGATAATGTGTTGCGGAATACACTTGTTTCCATACTTAAACTGTACAGCAACGTCTTCAAAAGACACCTCTCCATTGCAAACACGAGTTTTCATTATCAGTTGTTCATCGGAAGCAAGCTGTATTTCCCCGTCCAACGATAATTCTTTTAAGTTTGGATCAGTGAAACACTCAATTGTGCCATCACTGTGCTTAATGACTATCAATCCAATCAAAGGTGTGTTGTGGAGGTTTTCAAGCAGCTTCTCTTGTATGTGAGCGGGAATTTTAAATTCGGGATCCCATATTTGAAGGTCACCTATCTGATACCTATCAGGTATCTTTCCATAACGAGCGAAACCCCTCAGTAAAACAACGGAAGGGGATTTAACTGAGAATTGTGACGCCCATACCAGCTGCGGGGGATTTTGAGTGACTTTTTCATGGATGCTTTTCCTTTCTGAATAATATCTTTTTAGAGACACTTCTCTTGACGTATGCGCAGCGTTTGCCTCCATTTCTTGAGAGCCTCTTGACCGGACTATCTGTTTATTTGTTATGGATGCTGTCACTGAAGGCGTCAATAGTTCGACCATGATATCTTCATCGACGGCCAGCTCTCCATTGTTCACCTCCGCAACAAACGCCTTTTCTATTCTTCTGATTTGTGCGATGAAATCGTTGTATGTACTGTCGCCTTTGAAGGATGAATTAAAAGAGTTGAGATAGCAAATCAAGAGGATGACCCACAGGGCAGTGAAAAAGAGAGAGTGGGAAAGGATTTAAGTTCGCATTAGTCTATAGAAAGAGCTCAGAGCTTTAAATTTTTGTTTCCACAGCATTTTTGATACTGAAAAGCTCACCAAATAAATTGAGGTGATCTGGCTTGACGACAAAACGATTACAGCAGGAGAAAGAAGGAAAATAATAAAGCAAGAGGTTTTGTGACAAAGGACTACACATAATCACTGCAGGCACTTAGATTACATACCAACTTTATCCTTTATATTTTCTACAAGTCGTTGACATTCCATCCATCTTTGTTTGTCATAAGAATCACTCGTTGTAGAACCGTCCATGACCAGCACAGAGAATATGAAGTGATTGTCCCTCAGAAATACTTGGACTTTCGTACTTTGAAGGTTGTCAACAAAAGGTTCTTCTGAGAAGTGAAGGCTGGGACGAAGTTTGTTAAAAACTTTTTTCGCATCTTCTAAGGACTCACGTAACACATTACAGCCAAGAATTGCCAAATCTAAGGAGCGGACCACATATTTTAACAGTTTCTTAACTATGCGAGGTACGGTTTCCAAACGGTCATTACGTTGGACACGAACTGAGCAAACAGAATTTCATTGGTCAATGATTTATAGAGAACGTCACACTTTAGCTAAGTACTAGTATAGTTGTTCTATGTGAATTTTAAAAAACGAGTGTTGCACGATTGTGAGACTTAAGTTATTTAATTAATAGCATCGTGTAATCTTAAGTATATTTCTCTCGTAAATGTGTTAACCACAGATGTGTTTTTTCGTGATCTGTGCCTGAAATGAAAAAATCTCCCCCTGTACACGGTTAATGACGTTAGTTCTAACCTTTGATTCCTCCAGGAACTGACGGCAGGGTTTCTCCAGCACAATTACTCTGATTATTGAGTGAAGGTTCTACCAACCTCCTGTGTCTGCCACCGCAGGAACTTTTGAGTGTGCATGTAGGGGACTTTTCGGTTTTTGGTCCCTGCGGGATTCCTAACTCAGTTAATGTTGCTCGCAATTCAGGTCCAAGTTTTGATTATTGGTGTGGAAATTGCCGCTGATAATGGAACTTTTGTCCTTTCTTGTTTGGGTCAAAGTGATGCCGCAGAGCTTGTTCGTGAATCACTCGATGTTGTTTGTTCCAAGAAAATATGAAGCTCTTTCTACCATCAAGACACTCTTCGCCGAACTGTGAGGAAACTTTCCTCTTCGCCCAACGTGAAATAACCTCACGTTCCTCTTCGTCTTCGCCCTTGTATTTGTTATCTCCCCCGATAACGATGATGACATCTCCACCTGATAATAAAACAGATTCAAATGTAGAGTCGTAACGGTACTTATTTCCACACATGATATGTAATTTCCAACGTCAGACAAACTTAATCAAATTCCTTTCTAATGACCAGAAGTAAAATACGGAACAATGCGCCTCTTTAACTGAGTACACAGTGTTACCAGCGTGCTGATATTTTTAATTGTAGTAGTTATTTTTGTACGTTTAGTTTTTTATTTTTTTTTGTTATTATTATTATTTTTTTTGTTTCTGTCTTTTTAATTGTATTTTGCTTACTGTCATACATCTTATACATGAGCCTCTGGCTCGGATACACCGGGCAACCTTATCCCACGCATTGACATTAATTATAAATTGATTGATATATATATATAATCCGTATTGCACGAAAGGGATCTGACATATGCTATTTAAGCAACGAAGTGTTTATGCAAAGGCCCTTGAGACGTCTTCGTAATCTCATTTGTTTATTATTTCTGTACATTTATTTGCACTCCTGGAAATATAGCAAAATATCACGTTTCTAACAAAGGGCAAAGAAAATTTAACATATCATCAAAATAACATTATGATTGGTGGTTCAATGATGGTAATTGGAGGTCCGTTTCTTCTTATCAACAAGATTTCCTTACATAATTCGAATGATTATTCAAATTAATCTGATGTGCTTTGAAAAAGCATTTTGAACCAATCTGTTCCAGTGACCCAATTATCTCAAAAAACCCCTCCACCTCCAATGACCCAATCGACCCAAATGACCTGACTGCCTCAAATGAACCAATCTGTTCCAGCTACCCAATTATCTCAAGTGACCCAACCACCTCAAATGACCCAATAGACCCCAAATGACCTGACTGCCTCAAATGAACCAATCTTTTCCGGTGAACCAATTATCTCAAGTGACCCAACCACCTCAAATGACCCAATCGACCCCAATTGACCTGACTGCCTCAAATGAACCAATCTGTTCCGGTGAACCAATTATCTCAATCTGATGTGCTTTGAAAAAGCATTTTGAACCAATCTGTTCCAGTGACCCAATTATCTCAAAAAACCCCTCCACCTCAAATGACCCAATCGACCCCAATTGACCTGAGTGCCTCAAATGAACCAATCTGTTCCAGTAACTCAATTATCTCTAATGACTCAACCACCTCTAATGACTCAATTGGCTCAAATGGCTCAACCAGCTTGTATGACCAAATAACCTCAAAATAACCCAACCAGTGCAAATGACCCAATCAGTTCCAGTTATCCAGTTGCCTCAAGACAACCAACCGCCTCAAATGACTGAATTGGCCAAGTTGTCCAAGCTACCTAAAATTTTCTATATAATCTTGTCATCTCGAAAGCATGAGAATATTTTAGTACAGTGATTTATTGTATATCTACGGTTCATATATAGTAAATACGCATTGTTAGGTTGGTTCTTACCAGGCACACCCTATAGGCATATGGGCAGATAATCTAGGCAGATCCAAGGGGTTCCAGTGGCACGACTGCCTTAAGTAACCCAATTGGCTTAAATGACAGAAACTGCCCAGCTCATGCAAATAGCACAACCCGGTGGATGGGCCAGCAACCTTAAAATAATGATCATAATTTAATCGCGGATCGGTTCCAGTGATCCAATGTTTCAATTGACTCGACGGCCTCAAATGTCGACCCACATTGACCCAAACTGTTCCAGCGATCCAATTATCTCGAATGACCAAACTGCCTCAAATGACCAAATTGATTTCAGTGAACCAACAGTCTGATATTACCCAATCAGCTGACAAAGAATAGCTATGAGTAGAGAGCGATGATGGTTCGTAAAAAAAGGGTGTAAAGATTCATAAAGATAATTGGAGAGGCGACAAGACTAGCTGTACATAAAAACCGTTTAAGGTCCGTAAAGAACAGCGCGTAAAAGATTCGTTGAGAAAAGTGAAGACGCGTAAAGAACAGTGTGTGAAGATTGGTAAAGATATTGAAAGACGCGTAAAGCCTAACTGTGGGTTAGCTAAGAGAGCTAGAGGTCCGTATATAACAGTGGGTAAATATGAGAACCATCCAAAGTCTGTAAAGAACAGTGCGTAAAGATTCGTAAAGAGAATTAAAGACGCATAAAGACTAGCTAGCTGCGCGTAAAGAGCGTTAAAGGTCCGTCAAGTACAGTGCGCAAATATTCCTAAAGAAACTTCATGAGTTTACGAAGAAACATCCAATTGCAAACCACTCGGTAATTCGCTGATCGCTGGTGAGACACATTTATTTCACACATTTTGGTAGTTGTTTCAATAATGATCCGTGAACTATAACCATCCCCGTCTACACCCTTCACGCGCCTTTAATATCGATTACAGAGTCTTTGCAGTCTCTGCGTCAACGCATGCTTACGGAACACGGAATTTGTTTTTTACGCAGGAAATGAAGAGTAAAGTGGCGATTTCATGCTGCGTTATGATATTAATTTTATTACTTTGCAAGCCGTATCAGCAGCCGGAGTTACTAATTCATATTCAAACGTACGATAGTTGTTGAAAATCCATATTTAGAATTTCATTGATATATAAGTGCAATTTCCTAACGTTTCAATTTCGTCAAAATAGTAAAAACCGTGCACAAAACCATAGTCGGCCTGTTTTCACTGCAAAGATTCAACAAGGATATTAAAAATTCGTTGCAGAAATATAACGGAAACGAACAACAGCGGAAACGCACTGACCTAAATATGACGGAAACATGACGGAAACTTGATAGAATCGCCAAGACTTGGTATAACACGTTTCCGCAAATCATAAATGTAGCGGAAACATGAAACTCTATGTTTCAGTCACATTTAAGAAATGCGGAAACGTGGGATTTCGTCCTGTGCCATTTTAGTGGTATAGATAACTGTTGATTGCAGAAAAATGCTTACTTTTCCAATTCGGTTTCATTGGTAAACTGTTTTATCATAACATACAAATTCTCCGTAGATATATGTCTTGGCCGCTTAAAACCTGTGGCCGAAGAGAGGCACCTCTGATTTGTTTAGCATTCATGACTGTGAAGAGTTTATTCGATATTTCTTCAGCCGTTACTCATTGAAGCAAAATGGCTTTTGAATATAAATTTGCTTTCACTTTTATTCATATAATCCTGACAGTCCCTGACGGATTCGATGGCAATTGCATGTAGTTGATTAAGTCTACTTTAACCTAACTTGAACGAGTGGCATGCTAATGATTACAAAATATTACAGTATTCCCAGACTCTGTGCGTTTTTCAATATCTTTCAGAACAAGTATTAACAACTTTCAAAATTCAGTGACAAGTGATGAGTCATAGAAATCTTCTATCTTAGTGGTCTCAATGACGCATGACATGAATCTTAAGGTCAACATTAAACCACGTATTCAAGGAAACACACAGGCACACACAAATTGTGTTCAACATTGAAAAACGAATTGAAATTGTCATAAGATTCTTAGAAACTGCTGTTCCTTTTGTCTAATCTGTCATATCATAATCATTCGCCAGAAGTTTGCTTCTGTCTCGATTTAGGGAAGGGAAAATAAAATAAAAATTCAGAAATAAATTAAAAATGCAAACACATAGCCTTACATTGCCTAAAAAATTTTGATCGCCAACAAAAGAAGGAAAACATATCGGATCAATATCAGTATCTGATATTGATCCAACATATCATCGCAAACGGTTTTTAGTCGCTTCCGCTAAAATTGTCCGCCGCCTCATTCACAGAATCACATCGCGTTAGTTTCATACAGTCGATAACTTTTCTTAGCAGCAAATTTAATTATAAAAGGCAGAGATTTTTTCTTCTCCTTGCTCGGCAGCAAATACAAACGGGTTTACAACTGAACTAAAAAGAGACAAGAAAAAACAGTCACAAGCCGATTATCTCTTGCCTTCAATTAACCATTGTGTACTCTTGTTCCAAGTTATTATAAAGAGGCATTCGAGTGCAATGCTTTTTTGCTCAGCGCAGGTATCTCAAAGAAAGTGAAATTGTATTTCTGTACCGAGAATTCGAAGCCGGGTTTCGATTTCCTTGCTCGTAACAGATCCTCGACGACGCGTGAAACAACTAGTCGCAGTTTACCAATTCCCAGAGCAAGCGCCGAGAACTTCCAACCTCGATGTACATCTACGCTAATTTACTTTCGCTTTCGACTCATATGTCTAATGGGCCTTTGTTAGAGAAAATGTACAACAGTTCCGCAGTAAATTTGATAAACTTGCCATTGCTTTGTCAAAGAAATCGCTGCCTACTGAACAATGCATCATTGAGCAAAATTAAATGTGTTTGAGACAAACACATTTAATAATGATAAATAATAATAAAAAAAACTGAAAATGTTTTTGCTCCTTACCCGTTGCTTGTAGTAAAGATCTGTATATTTTGGCGTAGCCCATTCCCGCGTCGTCCTCGTTTATCGAGAGTACACATTCATGTGCATGAACCACGAAGAAGGCCATATCCATGTCTAGGGTGGGAATTTTGTCGATCATTTCAGACATTTTAGGAAGTCTGAAATAGTGCTTCTCAACACGCTCAACATGGATAACAAATTTCTCCAGCAATTTTTCAACGGGCTCTAGCTTGTATGTGTTATCACAGTTGAAAAGATGAATTCGCTTTTTCAACTGAGACATCTTAGCTTTTTTGAATGTAGTCGTTGATAAAACCTGGCGCAATTCGCTGAAATTGGAAGGAGGAAATTCAACTGCGTAATATTTCCGAAGAAACCTGACACTATTCTTGATTGACCTATATCATGCAAAAATATCACGCAACCGACTGGAAACACAGAACAGGCCAACTTTCAAAATCCGATGGTCCTTTGCTGAGCCGGTCAGCGGTACTAAGGCTTTACATATTTAGTACAGAGGTAAACTCTTCACTATTCTGTGATTTTGCTCATCAATCCCATTAAGGTTCAATTTGTGACTTCATCGAACTGTATTGAACAGTGATGAACCAAGTGTATGTATCTATTTCATTAGCTCGTGTTATAAAGCGCTTGATGAGCGCCAAATACTCTTGATCAGTGTTAAGCTTGCTGCCTATTGTTTTAAAATTGAGATGTTGCCAAAAACTGTCTGTTTATTTTTTTGGTTTGTAGATCTGTGTTGTAAACCCTCTGTGAGCCCCTCTGTTTAATTTATTTTTGCTTGTGTTGTAAACTGCTGATAGCAAGTGTTATAAATTGGTGATAGCTAAAAATTGTGCATGGGTGTACTGGCCTGTGTCGTAAATTTGTAATCACTGAAGGTTGTGTTTCGATTGTGTTCACATTTTGGTCGTTTTGTATATTGGTTATTGCCAAAGACTTGTTTATTATTTAGTTGGCTTATGTTGTATGCGTGACTTCCTCTATATCTCCATTTTCCTGTTGTTGGCTCGTTCTTTGCCTCTCACTGGAAAATATACATTGATTTTAAAACATCTGCAATCAATTTTTATTTTGTTGAAAAAAAATAAATGACATCCTGAAAAAAAATGAAACCAATGGATTGAAAATAACATTAATCTTAGGGGAATGTTGACAGAAAATACATGTTTAACGATGAATAAACCTTTGGTGGTGTCCAAATATTTTGTAGCAGGCTTGTTGCTGTATGATGTCTTTATTGACATTTCATGGCTTTTTCATCCACAAGATCACAAGTATTTACCATTTTGTTATGACTGCCTTATCTGCTCATGTTGTACTTTCAGTCCTTTATTCTACTTTCCGAACCTTGTCAAAACTGACGTATTCTACATATTCCGTCAAAATTACATGAGGAGAGATGAACTTGTTCTCATTGGGCATATCAAACAGAGTGTTCCTCAATTTACATCTGGTAGTTGTAACTGCAGTAATCACTCGGTCATTATCTTTTCTTTTACCACAACACAAAATAAGATTTTTTTTTAAAGCATTGACCAGAGGCTCACCTCTACTGCCCTGATACTTGGGAAAGTTTTATACAGGATTTTCCTTACCCTGTAACCCCTAAGAGTGATTAGTATCTAATTACCCCCTACAATATCACCTCTTAATCAAACATTTAGGTCACACAGATAAAGGAAATGATCACCAACTAAAGAAGGTCTTGATTATTAACAAATCATCAGCAGCACCTTAAAATTTTGCTTTCTGTTTCTAAACATTCCATTCTGTAGCGATGGCGCTGCTCAGCGGTTAGGTCACATAACTACTGCGACAGCATCCAAAAAGGCTGATTGAATTTGATAACCATTTTGGAAGGAAATTGAATGAAAAAGCATGGAACTTCGAAAACATCGACCGATTCAATGTCACATAACGTTACATCTAATTCAAACATAAATCTCACTACAAACAAAACAGATTGATTGCTGACACCTAAAGCTATGTCTTGAGCCATATTGGCTCTCGCTATTGGTCGTTCGAACGCACAATTCAACTTTTGGTCTACTTTTGTTCCACCTCAAAAACAGAAAAATATCTAAACAATTCTATACCATTTATTCGTCAAAAGTGGTTGAAAATTTTCCTTTGCCGTTCTTGCTACTTTTTTTAAATTATTTGGACTTTTCACTACACATCGAAAATTGCCTGAGTTATCTGAAATAATGTACAGGTCACCATTACACTTTTTATCCTGAGCTTTGAAACCATTGATAATGTGTTGCGGAATACACTTGTTTCCATACTTAAACTGTACAGCAACGTCTTCAAAAGACACCTCTCCATTGCAAACACGAGTTTTCATTATCAGTTGTTCATCGGCAGCAAGCTGTTTTTCCCCGTCAAACGAAAATTCTTTTAAGTTTGGATCAGTGAAACACTCAATTGTGCCATCACTGTGCTTAATGACTATCAATCCAATCAAAGGTGTGTTGCGGAGGTTTTCAAGCAGCCTCTCTTGTATGTCATCGGGAACTTTAAATTCGGGATCCCATATTTGAAGGTCACCTATCCGATCAGGTACCTTTCCATAACGAACGAAACCTCGCAGTAAAACAACGGGAGGGGATTTAACTGAGAATTGTGACGCCCATACCAGCTGCGGGAGATTTTGAGCGACTTTTTCATGGATGCTTTTCCTTTCTGAAGAATATCTTTTTAGAGACACTTCTCTTGACGTATGTGCAGCGTTCGCCTCCATTTCTGGAGAGCCTCCTGACCGGACCATCTGTTTATTTGTTATGGATGCTGTCACTGAAGGCGTCAATAGTTCGACCATGATATCTTCACCGACGGCCAGCTCCCCATTGTTCACCTCCGCAACAAAAGCCTTTTCTATTCTGCTGATTCGTGCGATGAAATCGTTGTATGTACTGTCGCCTTTCACAGATGAATTAAAAGGGTTACGATAGCAAATCAAAACGATGACCCTCAGGGCTGTGAAAAAAAGAGAGTGGGAAAGGATTTAAGTTCGCATTACAATCGCTACCGTATATTTCACTTTAGTTTAGAGAATGTTAAAAGCTCATTCTCTCCCGCCAATTTAGTCAAAACTGATTCAATACCAAACGTACTGCTTTGTAAAGAATTTAGTTTTAGTGGTTCGAATATGCATGAAAAGTACTGACAAGCCGCGTAGACAGCTGACACAGGATTCGTATTAGTCGTGTTTCGAAGAATTTCTTCAAATTCTATAGTCTATAGAAAGGGCTCAGGGCTTTTAAATTTTTGTTTCCACAGCATTTTTGATACTGAAAAGCTCACCAAATAAATTGAGGTGATCTGGCTTGACGAAAAAACGATTACAGCAGGAGAAAGAAGGAAAATAATAAGCAAGAGGTTTTAAGTATTTGATGATATAACGATTGTGACAAAGGACTACACATAATCACTGCAGGCACTTAGATAACATACCAACTTTATCCTTTATATTTTCTACAAGTCGTTGACATTCCATCCATCTTTGTTTGTCATAAGAATCACTCGTTGTAGAACCGTCCATGACCAGCACAGAGAGCATGAAGTGATTGTCCCTCAGAAATACTTCGACTTTCGTACTTTGAAGGTTGTCAACAAAAGGTTCTTCTGAGAAGTGAAGGCTGGGACGAAGTTTGTTAAAAACTTTTTTCGCATCTTCTAAGGACTCACGTGACACATTACAGCCAAGAATTGCCAAATCTAAGGAGCGGACCACATATTTTAACAGTTTCTTAACTATGCGAGGTACGGTTTCCAAACGGTCATTACGTTGGACACGAACTGAGCAAACAGAATTTCATTGGTCAATGACTTATAGAAAACGTCACACTTTAGCTAAGTACTAGTATAGTTTGCATCTATCTACGATGGCGAGAATAGTTGTTCTATGTGAATTTTAAAAAACGAGTGTTGCACGATTGTGAGACTTAAGTTATTTGATTAATAGCATCGTGTAATCTTAAGTATATTTCTCTCGTAAATGTGTTAACCACAGATGTGTTTTTTCGTGATCTTTGCCTTAAATGAAAAAATCTCCCCCTGTACACGGTTAATGACGTTAGTTCTAACCTTTGATTCCTCCAGAAACTGACGGCAGGGTTTCTCCAGCACAATTACTCTGATTATTGAGTGAAGGTTCTACCAACCTCCTGTGTCTGCCACCGCACTCAGTACTGTTGACGCCAATACCGTAAGTACCAGTCTGCCTTCCTTTTACCGCTTCTACCGCTGAGGTGGCTTCATCGCGACGCGAGGAACTTTTGAATGTGCATGTAGGGGACTTTTGGGTTTTTGGTCCCTGCGGGATTCCTAACTCAGTTAATGTTGCTCGCAATTCAGGTCCAGATTTTGATTCTTGGTGTGGAAATTGCCGCTGATAATGGAACTTTTGTCCTTTCTTGTTTGGGTCAAAGTGATGCCGCAGAGCTTGTTCGTGAATCACTCGATGTTGTCTGTTCCAAGAAAATACGAAGCTCTTTCTACCATCAAGACACTCTTCGCCGAACTGTGAGGAAACTTTCCTCTTCGCCCAACGTGAAATAACCTCACGTTCCTCTTCGTCTTCGCCCTTGTATTTGTTATCTCCCCCGATAACGATGATGACATCTCCACCTGATAATAAAACAGATTCAAATGTAGAGTCGTAACGGTACTTATTTCCACACATGATATGCAATTTCCAACGTCAGACAAACTTAATCAAATTCCTTTCTAATGACCAGAAGTAAAATATGGAACAATGCGCCTCTTCAGTGTTACCAGCGTGCTGATATTTTTAATTGTAGTAATTATTTTTGTACGTTTAGTTTTTTTATTTTTTATTGTTATTATTATTTTTTTTTTGTTTCTGTCTTTTTAATTGTATTTTGCTTACTGTCATACATCTTATACATGAGCCTCTGGCTCGGATACACCGGGCAACCTTATCCCACGCATTGACATTAATTATAAATTGATTGATATATGTATAATCCGTATTGCACGAAAGGGATCTGACATATGCTATTTAAGCAACGAAGTGTTTATGCAAAAGCCCTTGAGACGTCTTCGGAATCTCATTTGTTTATTATTTCTGTACATTTTATTTGTGCTCGTGGAAATATAGCAAAATATCACGTTTCTAACAAAGGGCAAAGAAAATTTAACATCACTATTCCTAATAATTCTTACTTCAATATCACGGGTATGACGGTGTTTTGTAATCAACCTTTCTTGAATGTCATTTGGAATTTTAAATTCAGGGTCCCAAACTTGAAGGTCACCTAACTGATAAGATATCTTCCCAAAACGAGCGATACTTCTCCGCACAACAACGGGAGAAGGGTTTCCAGGGAGTTGTGTCGCCAACACAAGCTGTGGGGTACTTTGGGTACTCTCCCTATGACAGCTTTTTAATTCTAAATATTTAGTTTGTAAATGATCTGCAGTAATGTTATGTAGATAATTGGAAGACGAGTCAGCGTTGATATCCGGTTCTTCCATCCCCGCCAAGTCTCTGCTGCCGCCCGCGGCACTACTGACGCCACTGGGGTGTAGATCAGGCGGATTTTCTTCTTTATCAGCCGTCTGTAAAGAGGGGTCTTTATCGTTCTGTGAGTAACTCTTGGATGTGAATGGATTTTCTAATTCTGTAGATGTTTCCTGCAATTGAGGTTCTGAGTTTGATTGTTGGTTTGGAGTAGGTGGCCGATATTCAAACTTCTGTCCTTTCTTGTTTGGGTCAAAGTGATGCAGCAGAGCTTGTTCGTGAACCGCTCGATGTTGTTTGTTCCAAGACTTAATCTAATGCCAGATGTAAAATGTGGAACAATGCGCCTCTTTGATTGAGCACCTGGTGTTATCGCCCTGCCGATAGTTTTAATTAAAGCTTTTTGTAGGTTTAGTTTTTTATTTTTTGTTTTTGTTTTTTGTTTTTTAATTGTATGTTGCTTACTGGCCTACGTCGTATACACGAGCCTCTGGCTCGGATACACGGGGCAACCTGATCCCAAGTATTGACATTAATATTAAATTGATTGATACATGTTTAATCCGTATTGCACGAAAGGGACATGATTTATGCTGTTTGATTAACGAAGTGTTTATGCAAAGGCCCTTAAGACAAAAGGCCCTTTGGAATCTCGTTTATTTATTATTTCTGTATATTTTATTTGGGCTCGTGGAAATAAGGTGGCATAGGGTAAAATATGGACGGATTTTGGACTAATTAATCAGGGAAAGAGGCAGACCATTAGTACTTAGGGAGGGGTGGGACGCAGTTTACCGGCACTCAGGGAGGCGTGGGAGGCAGACTTGCCACTGAGGGAGGGGTGGAAGACGAACTATTAGTATGCAGGGAGGGGTGGAAGGTGGTTGTATTAGTAAGTGTTACTGATTAATAGTTTTTAATGGATCATTCAAATTATTTTGAGCGGTTTTTCGACTGACTATTTTTTTCCTTTTTTTGCATAACATTTTGATCTGGCTTGCAATTAGCAGACAATTTTCAACTTTGACTGTTTTAGAAATTGAAAAGAGATTTCATGTTCTCTCGAGTCATTGTAAAATATAGAAGCCGTTTTGTTCTAAGGGTTCGCTGTAATTTGCGAAACAAAACGGAATGAAAAAATGTCATTTGCGAGATTAACTTAAATCGATAATTTGCCAAGGAAATTCGTAATTTGTGAATTGCAAATCCGAAATTTTCGAAAAACGTAATTCTGTAATTTGCACTTGTGTGGACTTAATGAATCAATGCATCGCCTATGTGAAAGAACAATTGTGCCATTTCGCTATAAAAGAGAGTCTCCAATAGGTTTTTCGTGATCCGTTTCGTGCACTTGTTGAAATTGTTATTCGCTTCTTTGATACTGACATGTCTGTACCCATATGTTTGTCCGTGATCGAAGTTTAATGAAAAGAAGTCATCACCGTGACTAGCGTACTTTATTCGAGCAAAACTTTGAAAACTTCAAAATTGAACGATATCATCATTTGATGAAGAGAGATAAACTTACTGACCATATGCTTCTACGGATCAATGCTGGTTGAGAAAATAATCCCCCACCAAAAAGGCCCTCCTAAGTTTAGGAAATGGACTAAGACAGAATTGTTAGATTGGGATCGGGATTGGCCGGTATAAACCGTCGGGATCACGGGATTAAGAGAAAATTTTAGTCGGGATCGCGGGATTGAAGAATTCTTTTGGGGACCCTCATAAAATGCAAACATCTCATTTAAAAAATGATCCAGCGCTGAAACTGTGCTGTTTTAAAAGTCACTTATAAAGTGAAATGCGTGACATGATACTCAAATTCAAGCGTGACTTGAGTGTATCTAATAGGGGAAAACTATGTATATGAAAAGAGAGAAGATTGCTTTGTACGAAACTACCAACGATTTTTTTATAGCTAAGGTGTAAACGTTAAAATTACGATGCGCTGGTGAATACTGTGTTAAAGACCGGAAATTCCGTGATCTTAGCCGTATGATAAGATCAATGACAAAAGGAAGGTGGATAAATTTAATAATGATATGCTGTGTTCACAAAGGAAAACGTGAAGCATCTGTTGGATGATTCATGCTAACCAGTGAGTATCATTAAGAGCTGGCACAAGTCGACTTAAAAGGCACACCCGTGACCTAACAGTGGTGGATCGGAACGGGAATTGGCGATATTTTCAATAACAATTTTAGTGCAGTGTCTAGACATAAATATATATCATTGTAAATCATGTTATGTTAACTTATTTTTTATGTAAACAGTGTGAAATAATAAAACTTGAAAACTTGAAACTAGGCGCCAGTTTTGCATTCGCTTGACAAAAAATAAATAAAGGCTTCGGACCAGCGCAAAATTTTGATATGAAAATTATCAGTCGAAAAACCGCTCAAAATAATTGGAATGATCTATTGAAAACACCATCAATCAGTAACATTAACTAATACAACCACCCCCACCCCTCCCTAAGTTCGTCTTCCACCCCTCCCTGAGTAATTAACAACAGTCTGCCTTCCACCCCTCCCTAAGTACTTATGGTCTACCTCCCCCCGATAAATTGGTCGGAAAAAAGGTTCAAAACTAGTCAAAAAACTAGTCTAGTGGTTCAATGGTCCATTCAATATTTTACCTTATGCCAAATAAAGCAAAATATCACGTTTCTGACGTGATATGAAAGAGCAAATAAAATTTAGCATGTCATCGAAATAACATCATGTGTTTTGGTTCATGTATGGTAATTGGAGGTCCGTTTCTTCTCACCAAAAAGATTTCCTTACGTAATTCGAATGATTATTCAAATTAAATTGAATTGCTTTGAAAAAGCGTTTTGAACCCATTTCAGTGCTATAGATAACTGCTGACAGCTGACAAATGCGCACCTTTTCAATTCGGTTTCAATGGTAAAGTGTGAAATCATCACATACAAATTTCCGTAGAAATATCCCTTGACCGCTCAAAACCAGTATCCGAAGAGAAGCGCCTCTGATATGTTTAGCATTCATCATAGTGAGTAATTAATTCAATGTTCCCTTAGCCGTTACTCATTGAAGCAAAATGACTTTTAAACATAAATTTGCTTCCACTTCCAAGGTCAACATTAAACCATATATTCAGGCCAACACATAATAACACAGTCAAGTGTAACTTTTCTTTTCCCTTTTACCTAACGATAAAGCCACGCGCATTTTTTAAACCTCTAAACGGTTGAAATTGTCGCAAGATTCATGGAAACACTTCCCCTTGTCTTGTCTTACCCGATAACGATGATAACATTTCCGCCTGTAAAAACATGAAACGGTTTATTTGCCATGCAAAACCAGTTACACTTGCCGCCGTGACGGAATTTGCGCACGCTCTTCCATGAATAACAATAGGCAGCCGTCAGTTAAAAGTCGATTATCTACTGTTTTATTTCAAATATCTTTATAAATATCGTCGACCACTAAATTTTGGTCGTGGCCTGGCAACATCCCACTCGTAAAAACATGTTAAACAGAACGTTATGTTTAACATCTTTTTATTACATTACCGCCGACAAAAGTCAATAGAACCTCGAAGCCGAATAAACATTCTAGCCTTGTAGGTTTTTTTTTTTTTCAGCGAAGATTCTGGGTGCACATTAATTACTGACCGTGGCTTTTCTTCCGCTGGTGATACACCTCGATTGGTAGTCGATAGGTGGCGTTAGCTGACCAATAATCAACTTGAACGAGAACCCAGGTATCTCGAAATTTAACTAAGAAATTTCACGATTATAATCAGTAGTCCCAATACTAACTATGATTTTGGGACGTATGTTCGGAAGCTGTGTCACCGTTTCCTTCAGCGCAGACAACGTATTTTATCAGGGCTGAGCTTCTCGCTAAAAATTTACGTCAAACGCTAGTATATAAGATTCGAGTAAACGGGAAAATATAGTGCGCGGCCGCCAAAAAAAATTGGCGCGATTTCCACTTTTTCCATCCGTAAGACGAGCGACAGTTATCTTCACTTTCAGTCTATTGCCTGAAGAAGCTTAGTTGGTAGATAATGTCCAAAATTTTGCATTACATTTCGCTTATCTCTCTCTTTAGGAAAACTGCGAAAGAATACAGTACTTATTATCACATAGACTCCAGCAAATCTTAGTAGGGGGAAATCTACAGAGTGAAAGTGCTTCTTTTTCTTACCCGTTGCTTGTAGTAGAGCTCTGTATATCTTGGTGAAACCGATTCCACGGTTGTCCTCGTTGCTTGACGGCCAAGATTCATGTGCATGGACAACAAAAACAGCCATATCCATCGTCAGAGTTGAAATTTTGTCAACTATTTCAGACATTTTGGCAAGTTTAAATGAGTGCTTCACCACACACAATTGGCGGCCATCGAGTTCTGCGATTTTATTCAGTAAATGCTCGACAGGCTCCAACTTATATGTGTTATCACAGTTGAAAAGATGGACTCGGTTTATTGACTGCGAGATCCCTTCGCTGAACTGAGAGGAAACATACCCCATCGCCCAGCGTAAAATAAAGTCTTGGTCCTCCTCGCCATACTCCTTGGACTTGTCATCGCCGCCGATAACATTGATAACATTTCCCCCTGTGGAAACATGGAGCAGTATATTTCTTGTAATGATGACAAATGATCTGAAACCTTGACAATCAAACACTGCTAGTAGCACTTGCCGTGCTACTAGCATGCTAAAAAATGGAGAATCTGGTCAGAACTGGACGCACAGCTTTTTGAACCTTTGAAGAAAAATATTTTTTTCTGCACCGTTGCTATGACAATCCTAATTTTTGCTACGTAGGAAAATTAAAAAACTTATTAAGAAATATTTGAGCATTTCTCTCATATCAATATAAAGGAAAACAATAAAGTGTGGAGCCTAGGAACCATGAAAGAATTGGTGTGTTTTACCGAAAGCATTAGGAGTCGTCTCAAGAGCAAAAACCGCTGCTTATGGCCATGAAGTTGTTTCGAGAAAGATTGTCGGAAAAAGAACAAAAGTGCACGGGACGATATCGAAAGATTATCTGAGTATCCGGTAATTATATTACTACATTAATCAAACCCGCTTTGCCTTGTCTTTACAGGAAGGATCCAATGGGATCAATCGTTAGCCGTAAAAACAACAAAAAAATTGACATATTTGGGCCATTAGTCGTGAAAACGTTACCGTAAATTATATCTATTAACCATACAAGAAAGACATGTGACGCTTCCTCAGTTTCCACTGAAAAGGAACCATAACCTGAAAACTACCCAAAATACATTTCGGGGTTGCTGCACCTATTTTTATACTTTTTTCCGACAATTTTTCTCGAAACAGCTGAATACGCTAAGTCATTGGATTCAATACTTCGGTTCAAAAAAATTACCTTCGTTGAATCCCACAAAGTGTTCTGGTCTATTTTCTTGGAGTTTCTGGCACTGTTCAGATTTTGATGAAGCGACTGATTGTTTTTCTTCTATCTCTGATATCACAATAGGGACCTCATTCAAACTCTGTGAGGGAGCAGCAGTAACTAACGTTTTCATCTTGCTTCCTGAAGCTGCAAATGTTATATAATGTATTTCAAATGAGAAAGATGTTCAGTTTTCGTCTTCTCACAAACGTGGGACAAATAAAGATATCAGAGTCCTCATGTGGAATTGAACAACAGACCACAGGATCTAATCATCTGAGGAAATGTAAAGCCTCCTTTCCAATATTGTTCATTCAAAACGGAATAAAATGCTAAGACCAGAGCAGTAATGCTTTGTGTTAGTAATAATTTTAGAGTTAATTACCGATACGAATGTAATTCTCTAACCTTTGGGTCTTGCAAGACTTGAGGAAAGATTTTTTTCAAGCGTAATTCCTTGATTACAAAAATATGATGACTTTCTTCCACTGGTCGTTTCAAAATCATGAGCAGTGAGACTTTCTCGTCTTCCTTCACGTTTGTCCTCGAGCCTTTGTTCAGTCAAACGCTGGTCTTCAGGTAAAGGACTTCTTGCACTCAATGCCAGTCCAGACTCGTCTTTCAGTTGTGTATTTTTCACTTCAGGGTGCGTTTTGGTACTTTGTTCATCTGAACGGTACACAGTAGAGGCCCCATTCAAACTTTGTGAGGGAGCAGCAGTAACTGACGATTTCATCTTGCTTCTTGAAGCTGCAAATGTTACATAATGTATTTT
Source organism: Pocillopora grandis (assembly GCA_964027065.1). Taxonomy (NCBI): domain Eukaryota; kingdom Metazoa; phylum Cnidaria; class Anthozoa; order Scleractinia; family Pocilloporidae; genus Pocillopora; species Pocillopora grandis. Next base: position 19,713,109 of record OZ034739.1, read on the forward strand.
AAATGAGAAAGATGTTCAGTTTTCGTCTCTTCACAAGCGTGGGACAAATAAAGATATCAAAGTCCTCATATGGAATTGAACAACGGACCATAGGATCTAATCATCTGAGGAACTGTAAAGCCTCCTTTCCAATATTGTTCATTCAAAACGGAATAAAATGCTAAGACCAGAGCAGTAATACTTTATGTTAGTAATAATTTTAGAGTTAATTGCTGATGCGAAAATAATTCTCTAACCTTTGGGTCTTTCAAGACTTGAGGAAAGATTTTTTTCAGGCGTGGTTCCTTGATTACAAAAATATGATGACTTTCTTCCACTGGTCGTTTCAAAATCATGAGCAGTGAGACTTTCTTGTCTCCCTTCACGTTTGTCCTCGAGCCTTTGTTCAGTCAAACGCTGGTCTTCAGGTAAAGGACTTCTTGCACTCAATGACAGTCCAGACTCCTCTTTCAGTTGTGTATTTTTCACTTCAGGGTGCGTTTTGGTACTTTGTTCATCTGAACGGTACACAGTAGAGGCCTCATTTAAACTTTGTGAGGGAGCAGCAGTAACTGACGATTCCATCTTGCTTCCTGAAGCTGCAAATTTTATAAAATATATTTCAAATGAGAAAGATGTTCAGTTTTCGTCTCTTCACAAGCGTGGGATAAACTGAGAAATCAGAGTTCTCATGAGGAATTGAATAACAAACCATTGGATTTCGCGTTTCGACGCTCTATCTTCGAGTCATCGAGATTGAGCCACCAAGTCGATAACAGTACTATTCTGAACACTCCTCAGACATTACATTATAATAATTTAGCTCACCCTAGAGTATCAGTGGCTCAGTGTAAGAGATTCATAGCGCGAAATTCCTTGGTATGAGGTCGATTCCTTGTGGCAACTCAGAATTATTCTTTGCGCCACGCTCTTTACATGATTAAAAAAAAACATCTCTCTGTATTTCTATATTACTACGCTCAAAATTCACCACTGACCTTTGATATGAGATTAACATAGTACTTTGATGTTATCACGTTAAAAAAGTAATATAGAGAAAAACATTTACCATGGTCAGTTCACAAGTAGCTAAGCAGAAAAGAACACAAAAATGTAAAAAAAAAAACTAGCAGTGATAATAGAAATGAATCATCAGGACGGTGTAGTAAGGGAAAGTGTACATGAGTTTTCACGCAGCAGAACGAAAACCTTTTGAAACAAAATGGGACACAGGTAAGTTGGCTTAGTTTTGCAGCCAAACCTAAAATCACTATGACCGTGACAAGAACGATTCACAGGAGATATACTGAAAAGTGCTTACCATTAGCGAGGCTGACCATCTTTTCCACAAGATCCCTGCATTGACTCTCCCAGATGTACTTCTTGCCATAGCCTTCCCGTAGAGTTTGACATTCTGCAATTGCTGCTTCGCGACCCTTTTCTCGGACACTTTTAATAGCTTCAGCCCACTTCTCTGGTTCCTCAGAATCCACAACCCAAGGGGTACTCTGAGGAAGAGCATCTTGCAGAGCCTCTCCAAATCCACTAGCTTGGGTGACAAGAAAAGGCAGACCAGCAGATAACGCTTCCAAAGCGGTTAAACCAAATCCTTCCGATCTTGAGGGTATGATAGCAAGATCTGCTGTAGATAGCAGGGTTGCAAGATCTCCCCGATTTTCAAGAAATGACTTCACAATCAGCTGCCTTTTGTTCAAGCCGTACTCAAGCAGTTGCTCTGCCACTTGTTCCTCGTTTCCACTTGGTGCACCCACAAAGACGAGCCAATAACTTTTGTCATTCAGTTGAGCGACTGCTTTGGCCGCTATATCTAAACCTTTGAGTTTAAAATCTTCTGAGTCGCCTCGTCCAAACAACAGAACATTGAACCTCTTACCTTTGACTGTGGAAAGCTTTAATGAGGAGAATTCAGAAAAGATACCTGGCGTAAGATTGAATACCTGTTTTCCGGAGGAGCTAAGGTAACGCGAGTAAAACTCCCAAAGCCTTGGTCCAACAGACACCACTAGATCGGCAATCTGGCACAGTTTGATTTCATTCCACTGTTTTTTGTCGCCCTTAGATATGGCATTGTCACAATCTGAGTACGTTTTCAACATGGAAAGTTCCTCAGGGGCAGTATGTACAACTTGAACCCACTTACACCGATGGCTTTCCCTTATTATTTGAGCTTGTTTACCAAGTTTTACACCATGGCCAATGATTATGTCTATGGAGAGATCATCTGGTGGAAAACTTAACCAATCAAGCGGATCGAATGCATGCCGCTCCCGTGCTTTAACGATACGCACGTTACAACTACTACTTGCATTTTTGTCGTCTTCAGTGCATTTTGGGACAAAGAAAGTTACGGACACATTGGGAAGTTTAGCCAACTGTATCGCCAATTCTCGATTTATGGTCGACAGGCCACCTTTGGAAGACTTCCATTCGTCCGCGAGGAGAGTAACTTGTAATTTGCTATTGGACATGTTCCTCGAAATGTAATTCAGCATACACTGTAATGTTTCAGTGGGGGTGATGGCATTCACGGCTAATGAATAAATTTTGGCAAATTAACGGCTAACAGTTAATATCTTTTCGTTGTGGTTACAAGAATTTTTTTAACGATTAACTTTTTACAACTAACTATTAAAATTTATCAATTTTTACGCCTAACGGTTAACCCCATTGAGACCCTCTTATTCCGTTTTACTTTTCTGCATTGAATTGAAAATTGCTTCATACACCATTAAAGAGAATATTTATTTGTGGATCTTGAGGGTATTGAGGTGAGAAAAATGCCTGCTAGCTATGTATGTCAAATGAATTCATCCCTTTTACGATCATCACACAAATGAGTGCTCATTCAGAAAAAGGGAAAATACTAAGAATTATGATTAAGAAAAAGCAAACGTAAAATAAAATTGTTTAACTCCCGTTTAGTTTTCCGAACATCATCTCTTATCCCGTCACGCTAAGAATGTACTTGTCACGCAAGGAAATTTTTCAGGCATCCCTTCAAAATAATTTCATCTTGACTTCGTTCGTTCAGGACCTGGGGGAGCGTGCAAGATTACTTTAACTTTGCCTGGCTTGAGTGCCGTTGTGCAGCTAGCCCAAGCAGAAATGTTCTTTTAAGTATGCCAGGAAACTATGCATGAATAATTAAGTATGACAACATAAAATACCAAGTCTTACAACAATGGAATACTTTTCGCATCGCCTGAGGTTACTCTCGAAGCGATGCGATTTCGTAAGCACTCCTCAAGCCAATTCTCTGCAAAGATCTTTCAATGACGGGTTGATCAAACCATAGTTCCTGCTGTTAGCTATGATCAAATAACTATGGAAGAAATTAACTGCTCACAAACTCAAGATTAAAATCCCCCTTCGCACGCGTGCTGAGCACATTAAGTAAGGCGAGTGGATTGGCTTCCTTAGAGAGGAACTACGATCTGAAATAAAGCTTCGTACCTAGTGGTATTTGTAGACTACATTTAGAATTTCTTCTACTGAGTAACGACATAACCCGCTTCGCCCGAACTTAATTTGCCGGAGTTCCGTTTACTTTGGCTACACAGAACTAAGAAAGAAAAAGGAAGCCGATAGCCAGCGATTCCTTTACAAACAAAGAACAAGTGTTTTCAAGTCTACAACTTGTGAAAATATGAACATATATTTACATTATTGCGGTTACATGTATGACGCACTTACCCTGCCAGTGCTTCTTGACTCCTCTCGAGCGGAAGCAGCATTCAATCGACAAAATAGATTTGCCATCGTCCGAGGGACCAACAGATCATGAAGTAAAACATGAAAGAACTAGACTGGGTACGAGGAGACTTAATGGAATCGAAATAGTGGCTCAATTTCAACAAGAAGAATCAATTATGCGATCCAAAAGCTCTCGCCTCTCGCGAATGACGAAACCAAATTGAGTCTTCGCATAATTGAACAATCCCGTTGCTGAAGTAAAGGATGTTGGGATACCAAGAGTGTCAGGCTACAAAACAAAACAATTGTATTGTCTAAGGAAACTTATATGTGGTTCCTAAACATAGGATATAGGCCAAGTGTTCTTTCTCACTATTCCCAAACGGCAGTGATGGTTAAGATTTTATAACCTAGCTCCGACAAATACGATCAACGAATTTATCAGCGAAGTTATTTATCACCTCATATTCGGCGCGCCCTCGTAGAGTAATTATTATTATAATAAAGTTCGGATATCACGCGCACTGTCATTGGTTGAGAGAGCGTGCCCTGTGAGAGTAAAAAGCATAAAGCTAAGCTACAGCTGTCACGTCATCTACCAAATTGTACTATGTCCGACCTTTTCCGGGACTTCTCTCTGGCCTTTTTCGATAATTGAAAATGAAATTTCGGAACAAGCGATCCGGCAAGTAGCGACAGGAGAAACAAACCAAGGTCTGTAAATATGCCAGGTGCCATAATTTACGCTATTAAAACGTGAGCAGAGACGAAAATCCTCAAAGAGGAAACAAAATGGACAGTCCAAGTTTTAAAGGTTTTCTCGCTCAGTTAGATTGCAAACTTACGTAAGGTAATAAAAATCAAACACAGCTAACGATCGTATAGTATATAACGTTTCATGTTCAAAAACAAAACAGAACAAAACAGGAATGATGAAAAAAATTACCAAACTGGCCTAACTGTTAAAATTCATTCTAATCATGACGGCAGCGAATATGTTTACTTTGTGACAAATTATTCTTGAAAAATTAATTCCAGGCTTAAAACTGCCATCTAAAATGAATAATCCCACATACTCTTAAATAATGTTTGGCAAGGCACTTTGTACTTACTTAGAATTACTTTATTAAGATTTTTATAACTATTGGTTACTAACAAACTCATTTACACAATTAAAGTGGAAACATTTCAATCTACTCCCTCGGATGGTCCACATTTAAACCAAGAAGGTGAGTACTAGTTTTACAACAGAATGCTAACTCACCTAAACCACAACTGTGAAACTAGATTAAGATTTAAATGTTCATAAAATTTCATATGCATAATGAATAATATACTATTCAAATAATATATTCTGCAATCATATATCAAAAAAATAATTGAGATGATCAATTTAGACAAAATATTTTTCATAAAAACACCTGTTCCTTGATTTTAAATAAAATACCTTTTTTTTTTAAATTCACAATTCCATAAGGGTACTGTTTATACTACAGATGGTGAAGATCTACCCATAGGACCACCTCCTTCAAGTGGAGATTTGGGTAAGTGTTGAATGGAAAATAATATATTCCCTTTCTTCCATAATGCTATTATTCCTCAAAATGCAGCGACACAACGCTTTATACGCTGCTTGGTACGAAAACACGAAACTCAATCAGGGATAAAAATTGGGAACGTAATTGCCAACCACATGCAGCGGCACAAACTCTGGGGGTGAGAGGTGTAAGAGTAAAATTGTGATCAATACATTTTGAAAGATTGAGTATTGAGCTAAATACAGTAAAACCATCGATCCTTGTGAAAAACCTTTACAGCGATCGGACAATAATTAGGGCTCCAATACTTATATGTTATCACTAACTGTAACCAGTATTTTGCTAACATCCATTTCAACAATGTTGTCTTGAAGTAACTCTTATAAGCAGATCTTAAGTATTTCATACCACTATATAATTTAACAACATTTGTATGTGATATATTGCTCTACTGATTCCTTATTAACAGATAATGATATTACCATTTTTTAATAGGAGGGAGGTTTAATCGTAGGAAAGCTTGAAAGTATCTACAGATTGTTTTTTTTTTCAGCAAATTTCATCATGGATATATTGCAGTATACTCATGCATTAGTTATTATTAAAGCTGACTTCCTGTACTCATTAACAATTGGCTTATACGTCAGCGTGCGTTCATCGAGATATGAAGCACGCGGGAAGTTTGGAGAGCACGTAAGAGTTGTTTCCCTCCAACAATTAATTATGATCTAACTACGAAGGAAACCAACTTCTCTCTAAGTCAAGGTTAAAGTTCACTTTAGACCTGAGCTGAGTGACGACCGGAGAGGTGAGTAAATTGGCTCTTTATGAGGCACTACGATGTGAAGGTAAGCTTCTTTTTTACCGTAAACAGAATCTAATTTGTTTAGAATCTAATTTGTTTTGATCAAAAACACAGGCGGTATTTGTTGTCTGGAGGTAAAGTTTCCTTTTCTATGTACTGACATAGCTTGCTTCGCCTATGGTTATTTTGCCAGATTCAAATAATTAACTCTTTCAAATTCATCATACGCTTAGTTCCGCTTACTTTGATCACACAGAGCTTAACAGAAAGATTTAAAAGCTGATATTAAGGGATCCCTTCACAAACAAAGGTCAAGTTTTTCAAGTCAACAACTTTTGAAAATACAAAAGTGACTTGGAATCTTTAGGTTATTTGTTTGACGCACTTACCCGACTATTACCTCTTGACGTCACGAGTGTCCGCTTTTTACTCAAACTTCCTGCGGATAGAAATATTGACTTTTTTTCTCAAATATCAGTAAGATCACTTTATGATGTAGTATAAATACATTCTCAAGATACTCATAAGAATTTTTTTTATTGAATTTTGCTCAAAAGAGGATGAAACTCATCTTCTCTTGATGTTGCTGTCATGTGAATAATACCTACATTAGTTGGGGCCAAACTTATAAGCATTGATACTTGAAAGAAATAGTTACTAATCATCCGTTTAACAATTCTTCGAAGGGGACTTTTAGTCCTCTCAACTTTGTGCGATTTCATGGTGGCTCTGAGCCTAATCCATAGAACGTGTCTGAAAAAATTTGCGTAAAACTGCATCTGAATCAGTTAATCATTAATCGAAAAGAAAAGCTGAACGATGTCGCTTCTAGTTATTGGTGCTTAAAACACTCTAATGGTCGTTTGTGAAAAATAATTCCGTTGCTATCGTAACTTAATACGACCTCTCATTTCTAACTTTTGCAGACCAAAGACTTTGTGAAGTTTTTCAAGTCATCCTAATTGTACATCCAATTATTTCACCTATCCTATATTTCTAACATTACGTACAAAGTAACTAACGTTATCTTATCACGTGAAAGATAACCAGAATTTGACAAGTAATCCAATGAAACAATGTCTACTTACACATCTCCCGTGTGTTCATTAAAAATTATGTAGAAAGTTTTTAATGCTCTAAGAAGCCAAACTCTTTACATCAACTTTGCCAAACTATTGTTATCTTTTAAAGTTTTGGATATGCAAATACAAAACGACATGTTAATTGGTAGGCTTATTTTCCGAACATCATAATTGAACCTTCCAATAACATTTTGATGCCTACTTTTTAAAATAGTCTCTAGCAGATCTTCTTATTTTATTAAAACTACCAAGTACTTTGTTAAACGCTCCAGTGATATAATGGCATCTTAATTCCCCCTTCTCGTTCCGAACAATGAACAAACTAACTTTTGGGTACCTTTCAAACACACTTTTTAAATTGTCAGCAATCCCTGGAGGTAAGTTAAAATCGACACGATGAAACTGCATATCCCCGTTTTCAAAAGATACGTTCCCGTAGCGGACAAGTGTGCTCAACAGCAAAGTTTCATTGTCGGCAATCTGTACTCCCTCTACGTCTGGGTCTTCAGCGCTCCTTATTTCGACGGTATATCTCAGGTAGCCAGAAGTGTCTATAAAGAAGTGACGAAGGCCAGCGCAATGGTCTTATATTTCTCAAAAAGATTTGCATAGATGGAATCTACGACTTTGGAATCATGAATCTTGTTTAAAAGATCAAACCGAGATTGAAAATTCTTTCCGTAGAAAAGCTACACTCTAGAATAACAGTTTCTTGATGGGCTCGTCCTCTGGTGGCAGGGTAATTTGCCGTCGCTCCTAGTGGCTGCAGTGCTTGAACTTGTCGGTCCGTTTCACGATGCAATCCCCACTCTGAAGAATTTCCCTGATTTGGACCTATTCGCGTTACATCTGAACTCGGAGTCAAAAGCTGAAGCAATGCATCTGGTTCTAGATTTACTATTCCAACCAAAAACCATCCAGCGACGATCTTTTCCGTTTCATTTACGTAGTTTTCTCGACCCTTAATTCGTCTTGTTTGGATAGGGACGAAGAGCCGCAAATCAATACGAGAATTCGTGCATCTGGACAGAAAAAAAAAGCCACCGCAGAAGTTACTTCAACAAATAAGCTGGCAACTATTGTTTTATCACCTAAGTCAGTTGATAATGTAAATTGGCCACCGTTAAGTTTCAAAGCTGATGTTTCAAGCGTTAGCCCTTCGTCAGAGCGAATGGGGGAATTGTGGGTGGTGTGTATTTATATGCAGAAAATGGAGCAACTTAAATGGCGGGAACATGGTAACGAGTAAAACAATAATGAATTACTTAAATAAAAGCGTTCGTTGAGATCGTGGAAATAAAGAGTGTCGATTCGAGAGATAAAATTTTGTTACAGCCAACACGCACTTGAGTGCGTTGACATGTAAGACAATTTATTGAAGAAGGTTAAGAAATCAATGATGTTTACAAAAATAAAGCACAGCATAATAAATTTTCCCTTTCACCAATTACATCTCATACAAACCTTAAAAAAAATAAAACCGTTGTAACGCAACAGCTCCATATGCGAGTTGGGTATTTTCGATTAACATAACTTCGGAAATAGGAAACTACTTTAGGAAACAATTTGGAGGTCAGGAAAACAAAAACTTCCCTTTCTCCTCTCTCCCCCTCCCAGCCCCCCCCCCCCCCCCGGCTAAAAATTAGCCAATCCCGGCCAACACCCCGATTTTACCTGTCAACCCATTTAGAGAGCTAATAGGGATGTGTACCGGGATTGCACACCAAGGTTCCATCGTATTGATTAAAATCATGGATAATAACGAATATCCTACAAAGGATTAATGGAGGTCTAAATATGTCTGAACTGGAGACGGCGATTAAAAAAATCGGCAACCATCGCTGAATCTTCACATAAACAAAATAGAGCGTGCAATCTAAAGCCTCTCAGTGTACTGAGTTTAATCATTGTCTAACTTTCTCTGATGGTGCACAAAATTTCTCGAGTTTGTCTATTTGGGATTACAATTCTTAAAAGAATTTTTCGAATCTTACCAACATGATTTGCCACTGTTTCGAAAAGTTGTCGGTAATCCCTGCTCTCTTCTGACTGATGTCCACGACCAAATTTTATTCGATCAGCATCAATCACCAACACCTCAAATTATTTTTCATCAAATAGTTCTTCATTTCAGGGACTGATTGAAGGTTTTACATGGGTGGAGATTCTGAAAGGTTTAGCTTACGAGCAATATCTTGAAAAGCTTTCTCAACATCCTTCGTGGAGCGTTCTTTCAAAGAAACACCAAGGACTGCTAGGTTTAAAAAAAAAAAAGAAAAGAAAATCTCAAGTTTCTAAATTTATGCCATGTGGGACTAAAACATGAGCTTTTGACACAACAAATCTGATCATCTTCATTCAAAGCTAAATAACTAAAAGGTGTCAACACCAGAGTACTAATACTTTTTGTTAGTAATACTTTTAGATTTAATTGCTGACGAACATGTATTTCTCTAACCTTTGGGGCTTTCAAGACCTGACGAAAGATCTCCATAGTGACGCAGGGAACGTTCTGGTTTAAGTGGCGGCTCTGATTCATATTGTTGTTCGCCTGACAAGGAAAAACATCTACGAAACGGATGTATCACCTCCTCCAATCTTGATGGCGGTGGTGTTGCTGCCTCTGGTTGTTCCTTTCGCTGATCCGGCTGATATTCGAGCTTTCGTCCGTTCTTGTTTGGATCAAATGATGCGACAGAGCTTTTTCGTGAATCTCTCGATGTTTTTTGTTCCAAGAAAAGATGAAGCTCTCTCTGCCATCAAGATACTCTTCGCTGAACTGTGAGAAAACTTTCCTTTTCGCCCAACGTGAAATAACCTCACGTTCCTCTTCGTCTTCGCCCTTGTATTTGTTATCTCCCCCGATAACGATGATGACATCTCCACCTGATAATAAAGCAGATTGAAATGTAAAAAGGCATAACAGTACATATTTCCATACGACATGCAATTTCCAATGTTTTGTTGCTGGCCAGTGTGTTTGTATCTCCCATGTTAAACACACTTAATCAAATTCCTTTCTAATGACCAGATGTAAAATATGAAACAATGCGCCCCTTTGACGGAGCACCTGGTGTTACCGCCCAGCCGATATTTTTAATTGTAGCAATGATTTTTGTATGTTTAATTTTTATATTTTTTTGTTTCTGTTTTTTCAATTGTATTTTGCTTACTGTCACACGTCTTAAACATGAGCGTCGGGCTCGGCTACACAGGGCAACCTGATCCCACGCATTAACATTAATTTTTAATTGACTGATAGATGTATAATCCGAATTGCACGAAAGAGACCTGACATATACCATTTGATTAACGAAGTGTTTATGCAAAGGCCCTTGAGAAGTCTTCGGAATCTCATTTGGTTACTATTTCTGTACATTTTATTTGTGCTCGTGGAAATATAACAAAGTATCTCGTTTCTAACAAAGAAATGACAGGGGATTAAGTTTAGATGATAAAACAAAGGATTATGTCGACAGAAATACCGAATGTATAGTATATTCGTTACATGAGGTCACACAACTCGGGTAATATTCACGTTTAAAACTTGCACATTTGAGCGGTCGAACGAAAAAGACTTTCTAGAAAACTAAAACATGTTTTCACAAAAAACTACACCACAATTATTCGAACATATTGGGCTAAAAAATATGAAAGTAGGAGAGAAAACGAATTTTGGGCGACTTTCCAAAATATTTCAAATTTGTTGGATGGATGCTGACATCCTCTCCTAACATGTCATCGAAATAACACTATGTTTCTTGGTTTATCTATGGTAATCGCAGGTCCATTTCTTGTTACCCACAAAATTTCCTTTCATAATTCGAACGATTATTCAAATTAATTTCATTTGCTTTAAAAAAGCGTTTTGAACCCATGTCAGTGGTATAGATAACTGCTGATAGCTGACAAATGTTCACCTTTCTAATTCGGTTTCAATGGTAAACTGTTTTATCATATCAATTCTGCGTAGGAATATTCCTTGGCTGCTCAAAATCAGTATCCGAAGAGAGGCGCCTATGATTTGTTCAGCATTCATCGTTATGAGGAATGAATTCAATGTTCTCTTAGCCGTTATCCATTGAAGCAAAATGGCTTTTAAATATAAATTTGCTTTCAATCTTTAACTCATACAATCCTGAAGGTCCCTGACGGTCTCACTTACAGTTGTTGATTTTCTTACACCCAACTTGAACGAGTTGCATGCAAATGAAAATGTAAATAAATTACGGTATTCCCGGACTCTGTGCGTTTTCTATTACTTTTAAGAGCAAATACGAACAATCTTCAGAATTAAATGACAAGCAATGAGTCATGTAAATCTTATATCTAACTGGTTTGAACGATCGACGTTAAACCACGTATTCAAGCCGACACCTACGCACACGCAAATTGGGTTTAACCTGAAAAAACGAATTAAAATTGTCCCAAGATTCTTGGAAACAGTTCCTTTTGTCTAATCTGTCTTATCATAAGCATTCGCCGGAAGTTTGCTTCCGTCTTCATTTAGGAAAGGAAAAAATAAAATCAAAATTTATAAAATAAATGCGAGCACGTTACCTTACATTGCCTAAAATTTTGATCGCCAACAAAAGAAGGAAAACAGATTATCGGAAACGGTTTTAGTCGCTTCCGCTTAAATCGTCCGCCGCTTTATCCACCGAATCACATCGCGTTAGTTTTATACTTAGTTGCCAAATTAATCATACAAGGAAGAGATTTTTCCTTTCTTGCTCGACAGCAAATAAAAAAAGCGGTTCACAACTGAATAAAAAGACACAAACAACCCAGTCTCAAGCCGATTATCTGTTGCCTTCATTAAACCATTGTGTACCTTGTTCCAAGTTATTGTCAATAGGCATTCGAGTGCATTTTTTTCCTCAGCGTAGGTATCTCAAACAAAGTGAAATTATATTTCTGTACCGAGAATTCGAAGCCGGGTTTTGATTTCCTCGCTCGTAACAGATCCTCGCACTTTACCAATTTCCAGAGCAAGTGCCGAGAACTTCCAACCTCGATGTACATCTACGCTAATTTACTTTCGCTTTCGACTCATATGTCTAATAGGCCTTTGTTAGGGAAAATGTACAACAGTTCCGCAGTAAATTTGACAAACTTGCCATTGCTTTTGTCAAAGAAATCGCTGCCTGCTGAACAACGCATTATTAAGCAAAATTAAATGTGTTTGTGACAAACACAATTAAATAATGATAAATAATGATAAAAAAACTGAAAATGTTTCAGCTCCTTACCCGTTGCTTTTAGTAAAGCCCGGTATATTTTGGCGTAGCCAAATCCCGCGCCGTCCTCGTTTATCGAGAGTACACATTCATGTGCATGAACCACGAAAAAGGCCATATCCATCGCTAAGATGGGAATTCTGTCGACCATTTCAGACATTTTAGGAAGTCTGAAATAGTGCTTCTCTACAAGCTCAACATGGATGCCACATTTCTCCAGTAATTTTTCAACAGGCTCTAGCTTGTATGTGTTATCACAGTTGAAAAGATGAATTCGCTTTTTGAACTGAGACATCTTAGCTTTTTTGAATGTAGTTGTCGATAAAACCTGGCACAATTCGCTGAAATGGAAGGAGGAAATTCAACTACGTAACATTGCAAGGAAACCCGACGCTATCCTTGATGACTTTTATCATACGAAAACATCACGCAACAGACTGGAGACGCATAACACCAATGCCAAACGCTTTCAAAGGCATTCAAAGGCATTCAAAGTCCAAGGTTCCTTGCTAAGCCGGTCAGCGGTACTAAGGCTGTGCATATTTAGTGCAAAGATAAATCCGTCACAATTCTGTGATTTTGCTCATCCATCCTTTTAAGGTTTAATTTGTTACTTCATGGAATTGTATTGAGCAGTGGTGAACCAAGTGTATGTATCTATTTCATTAGCTCATGTTATAAAGCGCTTGGTGAGCGCTAAATACTCTTGATCGGTGTCACTCTTGATCGGTGTCACCCTTGCTGCCTATTGTTTTAAAACTGTCTGTTTATTTTTTGGCTTGTAGATCTGTGTTGTAAACTCTTTATGAGCCGCTCTGTTTAATTGATATTCGCTTGTGTTGTAAACTGCTGAGAGAAAGTGTTGTAAATTGGTGACAGCAAAAACTTGTGCTTATTTGTACTGGCTTGTGTCATAAATTGGTTACCACTGAAGGTTGTGTTTCGATTGCGTTCATATTTTGGTTGTTTTGTGTATTGATTATTGCCAAAGACTTGTTTATTATTTACTTGGCTTGTGTTACGCGTGTTGTTGGCTCGTTGTTTGCTTCTCATTGGAAAATATACATTGATTTTTAAAACATCAACAATCAATTTATATTTTGTAGAAAAAAAAAAAACATCCTTAAAAAATAAAGCCAATGGATTGAAAATAACATTATTCATTGGGGTATGCTAACAGAAAATACATGTGTGGATAAATAAATGAATAAATGATGTGTGAATGAATAAACCTTTGGTGTTGTGTACATATTTCGTAGAAGGCTTGTTGTTGTATGATGTCTTTATTGATGTTTCTTAGCTTTTTCATCCACAATATCACAAGTATTTACCATTTTTTTTATGACTGCCTTATCTGCTCATGTTGTACTTTCAGTCATTTATTCTACTTTCCCAACCTTGTCAAAACTGACTTATTCTACATACTCCTTCAAAATTATATGAGGAGAGATGAATTTGTTCTCATAGGGCATATCAAACAGAGTGTTCCTCAATTTACTTCCTGTAGTTGTAACTGTGGTAATCACTCTGTCATTGTCTTTTCTTTTACCATAACACAAAGTAAGATTAAAAAAAAAAACACATAGAGCAGAGGCCTTCCATTTACATATCTATTAACTGCCCTGATATTTTGGGAAAGTTTTATACAGGATTTGCCTTACCCTGTAACCCCTAAGAGGGATTAGTATCAAATAACCCCCTACAATATCATCCCATAATCAAAAATTTAGGTCACACGGATAAAGCAAATGATCATGGATGAAAGGTGTTGATTATTAAGAAAATAATTAATTATCATCATCAGCACCTTAATAGGAAATGTAAGGGGAACAGTATGAAGAATACACATACTGTATGATGTAACCAGCTGGGTGTAAAGGGTTAAGGAAATGTTTAAGTTTTGTGCAACATTAAATCTCTCAACTTGAGGTGCTCTTTACTTCTTGATGTTGTCACTCTGAAATTTGTTTTTCTTTCCTTGAAACAGTAGATAAAAATATGTTAAATACAAAGTCATTGTTCATATGTTTACTTATGAATCACTTTTGGAGTTTAACTTCAAAAATTTTTTCTTTCCAGCCTGATGACCAACTGCTTTTTCTTCATTGAATGTTGTTAAAATTGTGTGCAACTCAACATCACTTGATATTGGAAATTGTGTATTATGCTGCTCGTGTTTACCAGGTGTTTATGCTATTAGTTAGACTGCATCTTGCAGGCCTGTCATACTCTGCATGTGTCCACATATGCAGTACAGATGAAAGGAAAAAGCTTCGATGTTGGCTCAAAACACTCTTTAGGAAATACCAGTCTATTGTATCTTTGTTTTGGGTTGTTGTTATACAATACAATACAATACAATAATACAATGAGAGTTTATTGTGAAAATACACTTAGCTACAATAATGGTGTGTTATGTTATCAATGTGCAAAATTAGTTGAGTTACACAATCCAGGTTTTCTATTCAGCATGATGATTAGGTCAAAAAATTGGCACCAACCATGTATTCTTTTGACATGATAAGCAAAGTCCATATATTTTCTTTATTGATTGCAACAGATTTGGTTAATTTAGCATGACATATATGTGATTTGTCTTTGTTATCATGTGGTGGCAAACCTTGATGTCACAATCTACGTTTGATTGAAATTTTTCATGAAAGGTTAATTGGAGCTATACAATAAGGCTGTTTGAAGGGTTGTAGAAATGAGGCTGGATCTCAACATTTTTCAGCAAGAAATAAAATACACCCCTCATGACTAGCAATCTGACCTTGAAATTCTCAATAATTTAAGAACATATGATAAACATTATGATAGTCTTCTATTCAAGGAACTTAATCTTGCAAAGAGTAAAAGTTCTCTGAGATCATGTGGTGATGCCCAGCAAGGATTTCTCAGGACGCAACTCCTTGCATTGTGACATTTTCACACTGTACCATTGAGGATTGCCTTGCCAGCGAAGTTCCCTGCACACAAACAAACGAAAATTTGTTTCAAATTTATTAAATTATCAAGACTGGTTGACAAATAGGGAAGCCTTGACTGTACTCTGTTCTGTTGGAAAGCACACCGGAAGCAGAAAAACATTAGGTACAAACACAGGCATGCGTATCATGCAAGAATTAATTTTTAACTGGGTGTGTTGCGGTAGGACACTTTGTGAACCTATTGTTTTCATTTTTGGAACAGAAAAAGAGCATAACTTTAAAAAGAACGAAAATATTGTTACTTCACCTTACGTGTGTCTAGTGCTGGGTTTTAGCGGTACTTCCATGGGGTCTTGTTTTGTGTAGGTTTGATTGCAAGTTCAATTCAACAATTTGAACAATAATTGATTAAAATAATTTTAGCCGCAAGGCTAGGTGGCTAAAATCTGGAATACAGAGACTAGAACATAGACATCAGGGATGAACAAGTTTATTGTAAAAAACAGCCTGCATTACAAAAGGAACCATAACTGTATGTATTTGATACAATAAGTAAGAACAAAACATGGTTCAAGTTAGGAATTGTGATTTTTTTTCTTTTACATCAGAAAATTTAATGAACATATAACTGTAATATAAAAAAGAAATAGAAAGTTTAACAACAGGAGAGTATGAAGAAATGCGAACAGCTCTACTACTTGATAATTACTGAAGGTTTCAACTGAGACGGGTTACTGTTGTAATTGAAAATTATAAGTGGCAACATCAGTAATCTGCATTAAAAGCCTTGAGTTCCTGTTGAAACTTTCTCTTCTCAATGTATAAGCATTAAAAATACTGTTCATAAATGTACTTCAGTTGCAGTTTTCAATTGAATGTACAAACTTAATAAAATATATAATATCTAAATACTTTTAAATACAAAAAGTCACTTGGGAGAAGGGGAATGCTATAACAGAACATTGTCCCAGTGATGATAACATGAACATTTTTGTCTTTAGTGAAAGATACAACAATGGCTTTGGTATCCTGTTAAATGGTAATATAGAGTGGATGCATTCTGATCTTTACCATTATTTTGGTTCTTGCTGCAGTTTAGTTCTCTGCAACACTGACTGCAGCCACAACTTTAGTTTTCTTATCAAAGGTAACAAAGAGCATTGGTGCATTTAGGAATGCTTCAACAACAATATCTTCACTTAATGACTACTTAGTGTCAACTTTAAACAACTGTAAGGCACTGAGCAAAGTATCATTAAAAAATGTTACAGTGGTGTTAATGTCATCATGTCTCAGCAATGCTTGCAAGTGGTACTGACTGCTGCAAGCAGACACTTTCTGCCTGAGGCCACATGTTTCACACTTTACTACAATCCCTGGTGTTGCTGGAAGCTTTTTGTTACATTTGCAACATTGGCAATAGCACATGAAATTTTGAACACCAAGGACTTCAGCATTTGTTGATGTTTGGGTGAAGTAGTCTGGCAAATCACCTGGTGAAGCTACTTCCTCTCGGAAGGGATCAGCTGGTGAAATGGAACAGTCATGCTTTGGTGTAGTAAGGTAAATGGAGTAGTTGTCATTATCCTTCGTCACTTTAAGGTTACAGAAGTTATATGTGTTGTCGTCTGCAACTTCTGTAGTCAGGTCCTCCCACAGGGTTAGTTTGATTGATCCAGATGGATCTAGGAGGCAACAATCAGCTTTCGACTTCGTGCCATCTCTCGTGATTATTTTCTTCACTCCAGATAAGTGGACCACTTTGGCTTTGAGATTAATAAGTTGGTTATTGGTGACATTCAAGAGCATTGAGATGTTTAGAGTCGAGGGAATCTCTTCTCGTAGAAAAGTGACCTCCTTCAGTTCTTCTATTTGGACTCTTGCATTCATGAGAAAACTGTTATTTTTAATAGCGAAGTTGCTAATCTCTACTGGGGACTTTTGTTTGCTGCATCTTTCAAAATCGAGATGCTTGCTTGAAGAGAAACAGACTCCATGTACTTTTGGTCACTTCTGTTTGAATAAGCATGTCAAAATAGCGAGTCTTGTTGGAGTGCTTAACAGGGGATACGTTATGAATGTATCCTGTTAGGTTGTCCATTGTTGTTCAAGTCCTATTACAACTGAGGTGTGTCTACCTGGAGAGCGAAGAGAAATAAATGGTATCAGTAACTGTGGGTTGTAGAACAGGTATCAAAGAAAACTGCAATCTGTATGTACTACAGGGCACAAAAGCAATAATCATAAAATAAACATACCTGGATGTGTTGCATATCACATATCTGCAGGTTACCCCTTAGATGTCAATCACAGTGCATGATTGGTATCTAAGGTGTACATTTGAGTTAATTTCATTTTTTTGTACTCATTAACTATGAATATTCTCTTTAAGACAAAAAGAAAAACACATGGAAATTACAGTGAAGGTGACAAGAAAACCATGAAGGTCTATTTTTGAATCAATGCACAGATTGCTTTGTGATCAGAAAAATAAGTTTCTAAAATGTGTACATGGATTTGTGATTCAGGTAAATTAGTGTAGACATGGTCTATAGTGGTTCTGTTATCAGTAGTAGAACATGATACCATTTTTATGTAACTGTGATCTCTTATAAATAGATTATAAAGAGGAATCTTGTCTTTTTCATTTAACCAATTGATATTGTAATCACCAATCAAAACTTTGAAACCTGAAATATCAAGGGTAAGAAGTCCAATCAATGCTACACACATTTGTCTAATTGGCACTCTTGGTGACCGATATATGCCTATCATGGTAATGTGTGGAACTGTTGTAACTTAAATGATAGTTATTTCAACACCACCAGTGTTGTTGTAAACTGGATATCCTGGTAGAAAAGGAATTTTACTGTACACTGCAGTTCCACCATAAGGTATTGTATTGAAAACATCAAGTTGACTGTCATTTCTAAATAGGGTATACCCAGTGATGCTGTAGTCAGTATCACTGTCTAAGTAACATAACCATGTTTCTGAGAATACATTTACATCAATGTTTGAATAGTTTAAGTCTTTTCGTATGTCCTCAATATGTCTATGCAATGACCTTGAATTAAGAAAACATATCTTAAAAGCTGTTGGATCTGTTTTATAAATTGGAATTATGGAAAGCTTGAGGTGCCGGTCTTTTCTTAAATGTTGCATTTCTGCTTTTACTTCAGGATTAACAACTATTTTGCTTTCACAAAGGTCAGTAATATACAATCCCTCAATGGTTGTTCCTCTGCTCAGTTCTACATGATGTACATGAGGTATTGCTCTTCTAGTGTTAAAGTTAACAACTATTCTAGTTTCAGTGTCACCCTGTGATCTATGTATTGTTTTTTGCTGCTGCAGGTCTAAGTGGAAACTGCTTTCTTACAACTTGAGCTGTTATATTTCTTCCAAC
Organism: Pocillopora grandis; assembly: GCA_964027065.1. NCBI lineage: Eukaryota > Metazoa > Cnidaria > Anthozoa > Scleractinia > Pocilloporidae > Pocillopora > Pocillopora grandis. Next base: position 19,731,806 of record OZ034739.1, read on the forward strand.
TGCAAATTGTGCAGTAACAGGTTTGATGGGGGTCCACGTGCATTCAATGCCATTGACATACACATGTCTGTTGTCATGTCTGGTTTTCTCACCAACATCCATATGATCAAATTGAACCCAAATTATACCAGATGGTATATTTGTGTCATACAATTTTATCATCTTGATGATGCCACCAGCACCATTTGTGATACCATCATCAGTTCTTACATTTATGGCTATTTCTATTCTTTCCCCTTCAGCAAGTTGAAGATTTGAAGCTAATTGCCTTGTTTTCCTGGGATCCAGTGGTATTGGCTTGAAGATTTTATCTCTGAGTTCTGGAGAATTTGCACGTATAACACTATCCAATACTTTGATGGTATATTTGTCACCAGTAGCTGCCCTGTGAACTCTAATATTAAACTCATCAACTTTTGAGTTTTGAATGAACAAATGAGGAACATCAATTGGGTAATTCATACAGTGTTCTGAAATGCATCTTTCTTTCAGTTTTGCAATATCATCTTGGGTGTGATTACCTTCTCTCAATCTATTTAGAATTTGAGCAAATTCTCTACTTTCCCTTTGTCTCATAATTTCGTCCAGTTCAAACATTGTAAAATGTTCTTGCCATAAATTGGGGGCAAGAGATCCATAATCTGAGTTCTTCATATCTTTGAACACATAACTGTCCATAACAGGTTCTAGTTGAAACAAATCACCCAATGCAATTATGCTAATACCTTCAAATACCTCTTTACTACCTTTGATATCCTTAAGTCTATTATTTATTTGGACATTTAACATAGTATTGCCTATCATTGATATTTCATCAAGAAATATAAGCTGAACAGCACGAAGTTTACCCAGCTGCCCAATCTGCTAATTTCAAGTGCTCAAGAGTAAAAGGATGTTTTGCATATCTTTGCAAAAGACCACCTGTGTATACTTCTTCGCAATCATCTTCCATTTCTAAAATGTCATTAATAGGCTTAAGAAGCTGTACTCTTTCTTTAGGAGGTGCAGTATTTAAAAATATCACTTGGTGTGACGATTTCTTCGCAGGAAGCTGTAGAACAATGTAAACAGCTTCTTGTGCACTTATCTCAACACTGTTCAAAAATTTGTTTCCGATATCTCCGACTTGTTGTTTAATGTTAGAATTTCCTTTCCTAGCTTCAGCACATGCTTGTCGCAAAAGTTCACTCATTCCTTTTTGAGCTTTAGAAATATAAGACACTATATACATAGCACATGTATACACATCAAGAACAAATTGAATATCCATATTTGCTCTCCACACCTTAAGGCAAGCTGGGTTGTAATTGTTAATTCATAACTCATTTGGTTTTCTTTTTAAAAAGATAGTTGGAGAATTTAAAGTTGACCTGATAGCCAATCTATAATTACTTTCAGTGACACCCAACTTGACAAGCAGCTCATTAAAGGTAACTAATTCACCTTCTTTTAAATCATTCAATTGTTTCTGGATAGTTTTCCAATTTTCTTTGTGTTGTTTCATTTCATGCAGTGGTATATCTGAATTTAAAGGATATAAAATCTCAGTTACCCTCATAGGAGGCTGTGGGTAATTAAATCGACATTCATCCTTATTCTTCCGTCTACATGTGTGAGAGTACCTGTGAATTTGCCGGTTCACCAATTTCTGCAGTTCTAGATCATCAACTGGCCATTTACAACTAATGATCTGATCAATGAAGTCTGTAACAATAGCATCATCATCAACTCCAAATACTGGTGCACTGTCTAGCCATATAAGCATGTGGATGTGAAGTGAGCCTCGCTGCTGGTATTCCACTCTATAGAACCAGTCAGATATTTTGCCCAGAGGTTGGGCTCCTTTTAAGAGAAAGTTATTCAGAAACTGACTAACTTGATAATCAAAATGCCTTGCACATGTTACTGGGTCACTTTGAATTAACCTACATTTTTCATTCCAATTCATATTTTCTAAATCAGTATCTGTGTACTGTTTGTGATCAAGTAATCCACAAAGTATTCTAAGCAAATGGATCCACTGAGTTTCTGCTGAAGAGAAACTACAAAATAATGATGCTGGTCCTAACTGTCTCATCATGGCAAACAAGTCCTTTTTTGCTTTTTCAAAATAAGGTGGAGAGCCTCTTAATGCCTTGAGGAACTAAAATCCTTCATCATGATGAATCAAATTTTCTATTGCCCCTTCTTGTTTGAGTTGTGCTGCATTTAAAGTTCTGCTATTTCCTTTACACTTTCTAAGAGCAACTTGTGATTTTCCTAGTAATATTTTCATTTGCAGTTTCTTTGCTTTGAAGAATAAGTTTTCAACACACATTGCAGCTCTTCTATCTGATCGTCGTAATTCAGATTTACAAATGTCACTGTAGTGAACATTAACAAGTCTATCATTATTTTCCGGTCGTTTTTGACCAAGGAATATACCAGAATATGCTAATTCTTCAGCATACTGATCTTGAAATATGCTTAATGGTTTCTTTCCTTCACCTGGTGCAACACTTAGAATACATTGACTCCCATTGTCTTCAACAAAATCTGTGTTAGTTAACATAGTGTCAGTAACTCCAGCAGGTATTTCTGCTTCATTCTCACTCCACAGATCTTCAGTCTCAATAACTTCACAAGAGGAAGTACATGTATTATTTGTGGTATTGCTAGTACTGTTGTGAATATTTTGCGGTTCTTCAGTTTCATTTTCAATATTTCTGTCATCAAATAGAAAGTTTGATGTGCATTCTTCTCCCCAGGCTTGATTAACTGTTATTCCTTCTTGTCTATACAGGGTACTGTTAGTGACAAGCCAGTTTGCTGCTTGGACACCTTTATGAGGTCTTATGTTAAGGGACAATGCTGAACTTTTGTATTGCAATCTTCTTTTTAAATGTACCTTAATTGTACCTGTTTCTGATGGTAACCTAGCTAACATATTCACAGTCTCAGACACTTCTGCTGGTACATTTACAACATTTCCATGTATTTTGAATTGTCTACCTCTTGGTGCCAGCATTAATTCTAAAAAAGCAAGTCTTGGAGCTAAAAGTCTGCTTTCCAATTCATTCAAGTCAAAAAAGTCTGGTTTCGTTGCAAATTGCATTCCATTCAAAACAGCAGAAGGGGGAACTTTATTTTTTACTAAATAATTATGGCATGTTCTACACAACCTCTCCAGATTTTTCACACTTTTTCGATTAGATAAATATTTTTCAGCTGATGAAGGATACTCCTTTCTTATTTTATCAGCAAGAGAAACACTGTGTTGATACCATAACTGATCACAACAGCTACAGACATATACAGGACCATTGGACACCAGTTCATGAAACAATGAAATGAAATAGTCCACATTTTTTTGGTTTGTATTGTTACCTTTTTCAAGAGTTGTTCCTATTTTAATGGGACATTCTGTATTTTGATTTTCGTGAAGATAAGAATTTTGTTTTGCAGTTTCACATCTATGGCTGGGATTATTTTCATTCAATTTCCCCTTGTTATTGTCACTGCTTTTCTTTTTTTTTTGGCAATAATATTCCCTCATGTAAGCACTGCGGTTGCGTTTTGTGCTTGAATCATTAGGTTTGCTTCCTTTAGATGGTAAATTTCTTCTTTCATCAACCTTCATTCTTTTTCTATATTCCCTCATGTAACTGCTACACTTCCTTTTTGAAGTGCTGATATGTGAATTCCCAGAGACAACACTTTCTTCTATCATATTTAAATCACTATGACTTTGCTGACTTTCTTATGAGCTACTGCCAAACATACAAGGCACTGTTGACATGTAATGTACTTCACATACATGACCTAAATATATTGATGTAACTGGCTCTTCTAATAACTGAACAGGCTGTACTATAGTTGTGTGACCAAAATTTTCATGGGATTCTATGATGTGAATTCTCAAATAATGTGACTCTGCAACTGCTTGAACAACAAGTGCATCACACCATGTACCTTGTAATGACATGTTGGTCAAATATTCATTTCATGAATTCCGGGTATTGCTTTCAATGAAACGTTCTGGGTTTGCTCTTAGATAATCAATACCAGTTTGCCTAACATGCAAGTGATGGCATGGATCATCATATAACTGACGAGAAACAGCTCTAAAAAAAACAGTCACCAGTACCCCCAACATCTAGGGGTCTCAATCCCAGCTGACGCAACCAAAAGTTTAACAATATGGTGGAACCAACTGATACTGTAGTTTCAGTGTTGACATTTACATGTAGTTGAGGGCCTGGATTTCATTCAATATCACCTGAAGTCATAAGCTTCATTCTTGATACAGAAAATCTTCTAGAATGGCTGCTTGATTTCTTTAAAATCTTATTTACGGTTGGTTTGCTTTGATTAACAAAGCTGGTGAAAAAAACTGTCACATCTCCTAAGATATCTTATGTAACACAACTTATAGTCAGTAGCAAAGCTGTATAACCTTGAAGACTTAGGAATATATTTCCTAATGATGACCTTAAGTTTATATCTTTTTTTTATTTTTTTCATAAACTGCACAATCCGTTTCATCGAGACCCTCGACGGCTCTCGGTCTCTACGTCGTTTCTTTTGTTTTTGGTCAGCTATTTTGAAATGTGTATCAATTTCATCTGTTCCACGTGAACTCAACATATCCACATCAGTTGTTTTCGAGAAATCGCTTACATTACGTTTAATCGCATTTATACTGCTACTAACATAACTTTTTCTGTTCATATATACCACAGCTTTCGCATATGTTTCGTCAGTCAAAGGAGTCTTTCCTTTAACATCAGTCAGGTTTCTCGCTCTTCGATATACATTTGTGTAATCTCCAAACGGGCAGGCTCAATTATCCCCACAAGGGGCTCAATTTTCCCCAAAAGGGGCTCAATGTTTGCCTTTAAGGCCTTTTCTTTTCCCCAAATGGGGCTCACGAAGCTGAAGTTCTTTCCTTTACGCATCGTAAACAACACCGCAGCATGACTATTCTGTTGGCGTGGAGAGCGTCGATCGAACACTTGAAAACATCCTTTTAAGTCTTTTACTCGACCACATTGACTCAAACTTCGAAAGCTGTGGCATACTGAGAAACCAACATTATAGAAGTTCATCATAAAGTTTACAAGAGCAAAAGGACACTCACCAACTTTCCGAAGTGTGATCCACAAGTGTGAAATTCCTCCTTTCCTCAAGGCACGGGTAAAAGCACATGGTGGTCAAAGATCAAAGTTACGACATCACGGGCGACGAGTGGGGGATGAAGAAAAGATCGAAATACGAGTGGTCAGCGGGTAAACAAATTTAATAATTCATATAGTCACATATCAGTTATATTTGCGGAAAACAATAGTCTTCTAAAGCCGAAATGTCAACAGTATATTTCGCTAAATAAAATGTTGAGCAATTTTTCAAAAGTGTTGATGGCACATATATCTTTTACTGCTGTAATAAACAATGGAGGTATCGGAAAAGGCATCGGTGGCATCTGGAAAGACACCAAAAAGAATTATATTTACGTTTTGTAACTTGCTGCGTGACGAAAAAAGAAAACCAAAACCGTGGTCCCCAAATGAATTCTCCCACCTTGCCCCAAAAAATTTTCAAATTTTCCGCAACTTCACCAGTTCCTATTCGTAGGTCCAGCCAAGCCTATATGGTCATTGGCTCCCGTATAGCCACTAACTATGGCTTATAAATACAGTTATTTAGTGTTAAACTGTAAAACTCCCCGAAGAAGTCTACTACAGTTAAACGAAACGCGTCGGAGAATAAAGAAATTTTACAACTACCGTTCGCAGAGAGCTGCTAACCAGTTTAGTTTTAAAGATTTTTTTTAAAAATGTGGTGCGATAGCTGTGGTCAGTTTTTCCATGCAGGTTGTCTGGATGTACCTTTCGCAGAGACGTTGGGGGGGGGGGGGGGGGGCAGAGACACCAACACAACATTTCACCTGCTTCGAAAGTTTTCATCCCGAGTTCATTTGTTAAATAAAAAAGAAAAAAAACACTTCGAACGGAAAACAGAATTATTTTAACGCCTGGGTGTGGGTGGTGAGTGGCCCTGATTATAAATATTTAAGCATGGTAAATACATTAGCCTTAACTTGGCTGTTTCTCGAAGCTCAGTGTTTTCCTACATGCCTATTTCACGTGAAACGAGGCGATTTAATATATATAATAAACACTAAAAGAACTACAGCTGATGAAAATTTAAAATTTCCTACCTAAAGGCTGTGGATACAAACTTATTAATGACTCTAAAAATATAAAAATCTAGAACGAAATTTTTTTAGAGTTGCTTAGCTTTTCATTTTTCTGGAATCAAAAGTCGAGATTGCAAAATTCAAGTGAAAAGCAAACCGACTGTGATTAATGCCTTAAACAAGTCAAGATACTGTTTTTCGTTATACAACAAGTTACATATGGTAAATATCATTCTTCTTGATGCCTTTCCCGGTGTCACCGATGCCTTTCCCGATGCCTCTGTTGGTTAATATAGCAGTAAAAATATTGTTCCAGTCAAAGCGTTTGGAAAATTGCTTAACTTTTGAATTACCGAAGTATAACCTGGTAACATTTTGGCTTTACAACACGATTGTTTTTTGCAAGTTATAAAACGTAAATATAATTTTTCTTAGTGCCTTTCCGAATGCAACCGATGCCTTTCCCGATACCTGCATTGTTTAATATAGCAGTAAAAGATATATGTGCCATCAACACTTTTGAAATATTGTTTCACATTTTATTGAGCGAAGTATACTGTTCACATTTCGGCTTTACAACGCTATTGCTTTCTGTAACTACAACTGATATGTCTCTATATGAGGTATTAAATTTGTTTTCCCGCTGACCACTTGTATTTCGGTCATTTCTTCCTGCCCCACTCGTCGCCCGTGATGTAGTAACTCCCCTCTGATCAGAGTCATCGTCATATTTTCGTCCCCGAATTCAATTGCTCCCGACTCTTCCTAGCGGTTTTCTACTTGAATCCAATTGGTCAACCGACAGTTTCCGAAATTATAACGATAAAATATCGACATGGTTACACATTCCACTGGTTGAAAATCAGTGTACAATTCATGTTATTAGTCACGTAAGGTAAACTATGAGTAACACATCATATTTCGTGCTCAAATGTGGCGTATATAAATTGCTTTTCGAATTCCGTACACTCTTCCATTGTGTCTGCGTGCTAACGCACTAGACACAAAAACGCTAATTTATCTTGACTCTCACGAGTTCTTTGTGGTCTATTGTCTTTATTGTCTAAATACTTCTGAGTAAAAATGAATTTTGCCTTCACTACACAACCGAACACACTCAAAGGTTGAGGCATGGGCGCGTTGGTCAGCCAGGCCCAAGATAGATTTTAATTGTGACAATGAATTTACAACAAAGTGGATAAGAGATACATAAAGTAACGTCCTACATGCGCCAAAGCCGGACACGTAAACCCCAAAAACCTCTTGTTAGGAAAATAGGGACTGTGTACCCCCGACCAACTGCAGTGGCGCCACCTTTGGGGTTTTAAGGTTGATCTATAAACAATGAAGAGAATGAAGAAAACAAATCATATCAGGCTAATTACACAATAAAAATAAACCTTATGGGAAAGTGCTAGTGGCAAGGCTGACCGTAGAATGCCACAAGTTTCTCAACGATCTCTTCTTACAAACATACTACCCATGAGCCTTCGCGTACTACGCTCGCACCCAGTTCTCTGTTCCGTGTCGGCAAAATATTAATTTATGTCAATACCGATTATCACAAATTACATAATGCATCATTGCCACACCTACTGTAGTCTCCTTCGCATTCATTGTCTGGTCTTGCCACACAACACCCTCTCTTCCCCATTGGAAAGAGAGTGCGTTGCGTAACGAGACCAAATAACGTTTGCGAAAGAGTCGACTTACTGCCGTTTTTCCTACCAGAGAGAAAATAAAAATTATTCTTCTACAGTTGGCTGCCTCAAAATATGATTCCACGTAATTTAACTAAGAAAAGCAAACTAAAACTCTGTGTTATCTTCAATAGACCTGGCCAAACATATATTGCAAATAAATGAATTAAGATACATCGAGCAAGAGAAAGATATTCTAATGCCCAAAATGTGTGATCTGATTGGTGCGAGCAACATACGCTCTACACGCTAACATAGAGTTATTTTTTTTTATTAAAAAAATAACTCAAAAAACCCGCCGAGATGCCATCCTTATTCTATAAATGGTCTATAATCAAGCTGTCCACCGGTAGAGCTTTTAATTCATTTCCATGGTCTCTCTCTTCCGTTTTCCTTTTCTATAATGTTTTTTTCTTCATCTAAATAAAACAGAGTCTTTATCGCTATCTCTCATCAAACAAAATTACAACACAACATGAGCTCATAAGCGAATATACTCTTTGAACGATCTAAACCATGATATTTTTGTCACATTTCAAACCTTTCGAAGAAATGGATTTTAAGATTGTGAACAGTTCGCTTTTCGCTTGCATCGAGACGTCCGCCATCACATCAACTTGGATGAGCATCGCAACCGAAAAGAACTATTTCTGGAGGTTAAGAGTCAAAAGGAAGACATCAATTTAGTTCTCGTCCTTCGTTATCAGCCAGTTTCCTTATACACTGAAGTAAATTTTATCAGTTCCTTTAACCTATATGTTGCTAAAAAAAGCCTCTTTTAACTTAAACGGTTAAAGGACTCCTATTTCTGTGCAAAAAAAACTCTGCCATTCTGTCCATTACTCCACTTTTTACCACGGATCAAACCGTCCTGCGACATCCAAAATGACGTACAAGTCAACATACAGCTTCCCTCTAGATTCCGTTTTTAAACGAGGAATAATTATTAATTGCCATTAATTTTAGAAATGACCGTTCTATGCCATCTTTCAATCGCCAATTGTACGTGAAGCTCAGACAATAACGCAAGAGGCTGAAAATTATTGCATGAACAAGCGTCATTTGCATATTTCTTTGTCTTGTGTCTAATCGAACTCAAGATGAATGCAGTCAAGTTACCCTGCTTTATGCCGGAGTGAAATAAACGAAAACGAATATGTTTTGAATGTCATAATTGCCTCCCTTTAAATTTTCCTGCAAAAGGACAATTTATTGACGCTGTTGATTTGAATACAGAGCTATCGGGATTAAACCTCACAGAAATAAAGGCCGAGGCTTTAGGCAAAAAAAAAAATCTGTGCGCATTCATTTGCAGCTTCTCGTCACTGAAAGTCAAACTGATCGTCGTCATCCATTCACAAAGCTTCCTCAGTATGCTGGTCTCGTCATCTTCTTCTGATCTTGAGGTGAGCTTAGTTCTTGTTATCTAATAGGATCAGGGGAAACGGGTTATGCCATTGCAAACTGAGTTAGGAAAAGGGAAAAATAATGAAAGGAAGGAAGTACACCACAACTAACTTTAGACCAAAGCTGAAAAAATTATACGGATCTGAAGTTAATTTTCCACCTTCAACCAGTATCAGTCGCTCTCGTCTAAATTCCCTGACACCACCATAGCCGTGCGTGACAACAACAGAAAACACATACATATTTGCCATCGCGTGCTCACTGGAGGCCGCACGACATGTTTATTGAATAAAACTAACACAGCAACATTTTGTTAACCCATTCAATTTCAAAACATAGCTATCAGGACTAAACTTCACTGAAATATATAAAGGCCGAGAGTTTAAGCAGAATTGTGCACGCGTTCATTTACAGCTTGTCGTCGTTGACAGCCACAGTGATAATCGTCCTACATATATTTACTCCAGTACTCCGTTGTCTTGGATCGGATGTAACACATTCAGAAGCAGTCATTTGACATTTTTCTCAGTCCTCTGAATTACGCCCCAAAGAACGAAACCCAAATGCTTCTTTTGTTGTTTTCAGTGCTCTTTCCGTTGTTTGTTTGATAGCCTTTGCAGCAGCATTAGCAGCAGCATTAGCAGCTTGCTCTATTTTTCCACTTTCTTTTATAATAGCTTCAAATTTGTCTGAGTCATGTAAAGTGATGTACAAGTCACCATCAGCCTTCCTCTTTTGTAGATCATTGATAATGCATTCAGGGATACAGTTGTTTCTATATTTATACTTTACATCGTTGTCTTCAAACGATACCTTTCCGTTGCGAACACGAGTTTTTAATAAAAGCTTTTTTCCAGTATCAAGCTGTATTTCCCCATCCAACGTAAATTGTTTCAAATTTTGATCAACGTAACACTCAGTTGACCCATTACTGAGCTTAATGACTCTTATTCCAACAAGAGGTTTGTTCTGGAATCTGTATAACAGGCTCCCTAGGATGGCATCCGGAACTTGAAATTCAGGGTCCCATATTTGAAGGTCCTCTTGCCGATAAGAGATCTCTCCGTGACGAACGAAACTTCTTAGGACAACAACAGGAGGGGGTCTTTTTGAGAACTGTGTCCCCAGGACCAGCTGCTGACTATTTTGAGCACTCATCTCATCAATACTTTTCCTTTCTGAGGAATTCCTTTGAAGATAGTTTTCGCTTAAGTTGTATGAATATGTGGACAACGAGTAAGCGTTTACATCCTGTTCTTGAGAGATAAACTGTGTATTTGGCGTAGCCATGTCATTGGAAGATTCAAAACTTGGCTGCACAAAATATCTGGATTCATAGCCAGCTTTCCATTGTTTACTGTTGCAACAAACGTTTTCTCTAGCTTATTGATTTGCCCAATAAACTCATTGTATGTATTTGTTGTTGATTGCCCATTGCAAACCAAGATAATGACTTTTTCAACTGCGAAGAGAAAACAGAAAAAATCTTAAGTTGGGACTGCTGTGTTCATTTCTTCACACCGATTGAGCCGTAATTCAATTACAATTATAAGGATTTTGTTTCAAGAATTGAGCTGAGTTGTTCGAACACTATCAGTACCAGCACCCTTTCTGTCACCGTATCAGTTAACAACTAACACGGTGACAGAAAGCCTATAAACAGCTAACAAAGCATTAGTATTAGTCGTGCTTCGGAGAATCATGGCCGACTCATGTACCATAGTCTAAAGTGGGCTTAGAGCTACCTCAAATATTTGTTATTATGCCTGTGTTTACAGCAGTTCAGTGAATGCATAAAGGTTATCTACATTTACGAAAAAATAATCTCAGTACAAAATTCAGAGGAGGAGCCGCTCACGATCGGATGTAATCACTATGCACTTTTTGTAAACTACATAAAACTGCTGCAGGATGATTATCCCTTTCCTACCCGCTCTCCAAGAAAATGATTTATCAACTCAAGCATTCAGTGGTAAGATTGTCTTTTTGTCAGACGAAGAGAATGTTTTTGATTAAATGCATCGAAAAGCAACTAAATTATTATACCAAACTAAAAGTTTGGTATTCAGTTCAATTTGAAGACTTACTGACTTTATCCACTCTAAGTCTTACAAGTCGCTGTAATTCCTTTGATCTTTGATCGTCACAACCATCCCTCACGGTACAACCGTCCACCACCAACACAGAATCTGAAGCGATAGTCCCTCAAATATTCTTCAACTTTGGTGATTGGGAGGTTGCCAACGAAAGGATCCTTTGACAAGTGAAGGCTGGGAAGAACTCTTGCAAAAACTTTTTTCGCATCATCCACAGACTAACATGACACATTACAGCCAAGAATCGACAATTCTAAAGAGAGAGAGAGAGACGGAAAGTCGTACACTTAAAGATTATCTTGAGGAAGAAGTATGCATATTGAGATCCCAATGAGTAACTCAACCTGGCTAAATGTGCTTAAAACTCGGTTCAGCACTTTCTAAACATATAGCTGCATGCTTTGCTCCGATGTGGCAAAATAATCAGGAATTGAAGGGTAAGTTACTGTTTTCTTGCTTTACTGTTACTTTTTCGTAAAGGCTTGATGGACTGAAATTGATAATGTCCATTTAAAAATCGGAGAGAAGCAAGATATTGTCTTTCCTCGACCTATACCGGAGAGAAATTAAATTGTTCCGATTCCGCGATCTCACACCCCACTCGTCCCAATTGTTATCAGTGCGCGTTATTTGCATGGTTCAACCTTATTTAATTGGTTTTCTTGTAACCCAAAATAGGGAAATCAACGGAGAACGGACAGTAACATCGAGGCCAAGCTCTACCCAGACGTTCTCCAGATACAAACAGGCTGGCGGAGGAGCTTTAATTCCTGTGACGCTCTTGGTGGAAGGACCACAGTGTTACAAAGAATTTGTGCTAGGAAGAATCCGCTTTACTCTTCCAGAATGCGAGAATGTCGAGGACATGCATGTTGAATGTTTGAAAGTAACGAATATTTTTAATGGTATCTTACGTCCAGTCCTTATTAGCGAATTTTGTTTCAGCTTACCACCGCATTACAACATGGCCGCCACAAAAAAAAAAAATCAGCTTCTTCTTGTTTTTAAGCACCTCTCGGCCAAATTTGCTTTGTTTTGGTTTTGATCTCACCCAATCGTAAAGCTCGAAACCGATATCCAGAAATGGTTATGGCCCGAACTGATAACGATGATGACATCTCCACCTGATAATAAAGTAGATTGAAATGTAAAAAGGCGTAACAGTACATATTTCCACACGATCTGCAACTTCCAATGTTTTGTTGTTGGCCAGTGTGTTTGTATCTCCCATGTCAGACACACTTAATCAAATTCCTTCCTAATGACCAGATGTAAAATATGAAACAATGCGTCCCTTTGATTGAGCACCTGGTGTTACCGCCCTGTCGATATTTTTAATTGTAGCAATGATTTTTGTACGTTTAGTTTTTTATTTTTTTTATATATTTTTTTTTTTGCTTCTGTTTTTTCCATTGTATTTTGCTTACTTTCATACGTCTTATACATGAGCCTCGGGCTCGAATACAAAGAGCAACTTGATCCAACGCATTAACATTAATATTGATACATGTATAATCCGTATTGCACGAAAGAGACCTGACATATACTATTTGATTAACGAAGTGTTTATGCAAAGGCCCTTGAGACGTCTTCGGAATCTCATTTGGTTACTATTTCTGTACATTTTATTTGTGCTCGTGGAAATAAAACAAAGTATCTCGTTTCTAACAAAGGGCAAATAAAATTTAAGAGCTACTGTCAACATGCATCAGACAAACAGCAACAAGTCACCCAAAATTTGCCCACAATCCTACTTTCATATTTTGTAGCCCAATATGTCCTAGTGTTGATGCTACTTTTCGACATGGGGAAAGCATGTCGGACAAAACTATTCACCAAAAAATAAATATTTCTTTGCCAGCTTCAATAATGACAGGGGATTAAGTTTAGATGATAAAACAAAGGATTATGTCGATAGAAATACCGGCATTCATCATTATGAGGAATTAATTCAATGTTCTCTTAGCCGTAGCTCTTAGCAAATAAAGACGGGTTCACAACTGAATAAAAAGACACAAACAACCCAGTCTCAAGCCGATTATCTGTTGCCTTCATTAAACCATTGTGTACCTTGTTCCAAGTTATTGTCAAGAGGCGTTCGAGTGCATTTTTTTTCCTCAGCGTAGGTATCTCAAACAAAGTGAAATTGTATTTCCGTAGCGAGAATTCCAAGCTGGGTTTCGATTTCCTCGCTCGTAACAGATCCTCGACGACGCATGAAACAACTAGTCGCAGTTTACCAATTCCCAGAGCAAGTGCCGAGAACTTCCAACCTCGATGTACATCTACGCTAATTTACTTTCGCTTTCGACTCATATATGTCTAATGGGCCTTTGTTAGGGAAAATGTACAACAGTTCCGTAGTAAATTTGATAAACTTGCCATTGCTTTTGTCAAAGAAATCGCTGCCTGCCGAACAATGCATTATTAAGCAAAATTAAATGTGTTTGTGACAAACACATTTAATAATGTTAAATAATGATAAAAAAAACTGAAAATGTTTCAGCTCCTTACCCGTTGCTTCTTTTAAAGCCCGGTATATTTTGGCGTAGCCAAATCCCGCGCCGTCCTCGTTTATCGAGAGGAGAGTACACATTCATGTGCATAAACCACGAAAAGGCCATATCCATCTCTAGGGTGGGAGTCATGTCGACCATTTCAGACATTTTAGGAAGTCTGAAATAGTGCTTCTCAACACGCTTAACATGGATACCACATTTCTCCTGCAATTTTTCAACAGGCTCTAGCTTGTATGTGTTATCATAGTTGAAAAGATGAATTCGCTTTTTGAACTGAGAAATCTTAGCTTTTTTGAATGTAGTTTTTGATAAAACCTGGCGCAATTCGCTGAAATGGAAGGAGGAAATTCAACTACGTAACATTGTAAGGAAACCCGACACTATCTTTGATTGACTTTTATCATACGAAAACATCACGCAACAGACTGGAAACACATAATGCCAATGCCAAACGCTTTCAAAGGTATTCAAAGGCATTCAAAGGCATTCAAAGGCATTCAAAGGCATTCAAAGGCATTCAAAGGCATTCAAAGGCATTCGAAGGCATTCAAAGGCATTCAAAGTCCAAGGTTCCTTGCTAAGCCAGTCAGCTGTACTAAGGCTGTGCATATTTAGTGCAGAGGTTTAATTTGTTACTTCATCGAACTGTATTGAGCAGTGTTGAACCAAGTGTATGTATCTATTTCATTAGCTCATGTTATAAGGCGCTTGGTGAGCGCTAAATACTCTTGATCAGTGTCACACTTGCTGCCTATTGTTTTAAAACTCTCTGTTTATTTTTTCTCGGGCTCGTTTAAAATCCCCCCCGCGAAGTCAATCGCGCCCAGGGAGAGAAAAACATTTCAAAATGGCAGCAAAGATGGCGGACATAGTGGCACATCGAAGTTTCGGAAACTCTGTCGCTCTCTTATATTCTGAGGCTTGTTTGTGTTAGAGGTCTGGAATCACTTGGGAAGAATATGTAAGTAAGAAATTTTTTATCACTGCTTCCTTTTAACGTTGTTTAAAGGTGTTGCTTGTTGCGCGTCCTTCGATTGAATTCAGTGTGAGTTCGATCACACTAGATCATTCTAGGCTTTATGCGTTTCTTGACTGACAGGAAAGCTACGTATTACTTTCATCGCCGAGCAGGTGTTAATTTAGTTCCACGCTTTTTTAATTCAATGTGTTTCGGACGAAGCGTGTGAAATTGAAATTGTTTTGTGTTGTAAGAGAATCTTTCTTTTGATCAGCGTAACCTGTGTTAAGTTCCAACTTACAAACGTGGAGAGAAAGGGACATTTGTAAGAAGAAAAGCATTTGTTAGCCTAAGTTAAAATCATGTTTCGTAAAGGAATTTATGATTTAGTTCTGAAAAAAGAATTCTGATGAACCGTTACCCTTTTATCAAAAGTTAATCAAGGGAACTAACAATACAGTCATTAGTTTCAAAATCACTTGAGTAGATTTAATTTGCTCGACATTTGTCATCATGCACTTGGCAAATGTTACATTTTGAGTTCATTTTGTTCAATGAATCCTTTAGAAGCATTAATAAATTGATGACTTAAAAATTGCTGTACAAAATTAAACATTGTAACATGATTAATCATGTTGTTGCTGTTCTTTTTCAGATTTCTACTATGCTACATTGCCTTCAATTATGTTCCAGATCTACATACATGTAGGATACTCATATCTACTAGTTGGATTGTTATACTAAAGTTCCTCAAAATGGTATGTATTAAATAATCTTTTTGGTGCTTTTTCATGTTTACAGTACATGTGAAACCCACTGAAGATAGCTTTTCTTTGGACTTAATGTTGAGGACTGTAAATATTAATTATTTTAAGGGCTTGGAAAAATATTATGCAAATCACAAAATAGCACGTATTATAAGTTAAAACATTGAATAATTTGAAGTGTTTATTTTGGAAGGTGAATGGTGATCTTCCATATTTCAGTAGCTCAGTGACAACTTTATTTTTCCTCCATGTTTTTGCTATAACTGGATCTTTTTTCATGTGGTTTTCTGTGGGATTTTTTTTAGAACTTGTACTTGAATGTGTGCCAGGTGATTTAAGAAGTGTTCTTTGTGGTACCTTGAGCTTGAATTTTTTGTTGCATTTTTTTAAAGTTTTTTACATAACATAACATCTTTGGTTGTGCCAAGAATCTCTGAAAGAGTTTTTGCTGTTTTGCTGGATGGTATAAAATCTTCAGATAATTTTGGTTACTTAGCCGGTGGTTCACCTGTCTTATTTTGCACTGTTTCACTCAGCTGCTGTGGTTTCCCGGAATCTGATTATTTTCTAGGTTTTCACTACTCTCTTCTTCATCAATTAACAGAGTTGTATCTTCAGCTTCTCTTTCACATTCACCATCACTCTCAAATGACTGATCTTGAACTGGCAGATTCTGTTGCATGCATTCTTCTCCATCATGGTTTTCTTCATTGAGAATTCTGGTTGCTGGGATTTTGATTCTGCTTTGAATGTATTCTTCCCAGCAGTGTTGAAGGAAAATTTTCTCCATTCTGATATTGGAGGAGCAAAAGTGGTGAAGGGAAGGTCCTTGCTCCCTGAATTCAATTTCCTCAGGACCATCAAAGAACTCAATACAGTCTTCATCCTCAATTTCTCTCCACCAAACTCCTTCTCCTGGTACGAGGAAGTCAAGGTGAGCCTCCCAGTGCCTAGCATGTGTGTTGATGACATCTTTGGGTAAAACTGTGTTTCCCAGCTTTGGTAGGGCTTTGCTGATGTTGCCGATTTCCTTTTCTTGCCTGATAATGCAGGTCACAGCTATGTTTCCTCCTTAATAATATACATGGAAAAATTACTCAGTTCTGATTGGTTAAGATAAATGCAGTTTTCAGGTTATTCAGTGCAGAAGAGAGTTAATTCAGTGCAGAAGAGGGTTAATTCAGTGCAAAGAAAGAAACAAATCAGACAGTCTGATTGGTCAATAATCAAAGAAACTCACAGATAGCCAATCAAATGCGAGCCTTGGATGTTGCAACAAAATTTGAAAATTTGAAAATTTGAAAATTTGTGAGCGAAACAATGGCTGGTGTTTTAAGTAGGTTTTCTTTTGCCACCACAGCTGAAAAACAGCTTAAACAATGAAAACACTGTAAAAGGCGCTGCTTTTTGGTTGTTGGTTTGGAAAAAGTGGTGTTTAGAGAAGGGAATTGCTGAGGAAATCGAAAATTACAAGCCAACCGGGCTTAACACTTTGCTCGAGTGATCCAAAGCTGAAATTAAAAACAAACATGGTTAAACCTCGGAAACGATGATTCCATTTCATCAAAAGTGATACAGACTGAACAGTTGCTTGAACTGTTTAGCTGGACTTTGAACTTTTTTGCACCTTAAAGATGCAAAGATATTATTGCATATTATTGTTTTGATCGTACGCAGTTGTTTTGACCGAATGCATGGTTTGAATAAATTATTTTTTGCACTTGATGCACGCGCTTTGCTTATGTTTAATTATGATAGACCATCTCGTATTTTTCCATGTATATTATTAACAGGTAATCATATGATTTTTCTCATGCAATTTGGAATAAACAAGCACTTGTTAATTTTTTCAAAGACCACAAATTGCACTCGCCCTACAGGCTCATGCAATTTTGTTAGTCTTTGAAAAAATTCACTCGTGCCTATTTATTCCAAATTGCACTTGAAATCGTGTGATTACCTATACGAAGTCTTCTCTGCATGCATATGCAGAACTGCGTTGCTCACTAAGCTTTTCACTCTTCCTGGTGATGTCGGTCAGCTCCTCAAACAACCTCTCAAACATTTCTGCATTAGTTGAACAGTGTGAAGCAAGACGGAGAAGAAAGGCAGAATGAGATACACATGCATGGAAGTATATGCCAAAGAGCTTTCTGCTTGTTAAGGCTGTAGTTGGGTCATCACTTTTCAGCACGAAATTGCATGCCTCCAACACAGGTTATGCAACCTTAATATCAACTTTGGTGACCTCTTTCTGTCCTGGGCATAAAAGATTTCCACCATTTCGCACAGGGTGGCCAGCAAAGCTCTCACATCATGGGTTGTTGTCTGGTAAAGGGCTATAGTTAAGTAGATTAGGGTCTTGCGATAATCTACTCCTCATTTTTTCTCTTTGTTAAGTTGAACAGCTAGTATTTCTTTAAGTTTTATCAGTGTATCAATGTCAGAAATGTGATGTGGGATTTCTTCCAGAATGTTTTTAATGTGATTCATGGAGCAGTGAAGAGCTTCAAAACACAGTACCTCATAGGACTGGAGGTTGAGACTTTCCACAGAAACACTCTCATCCCCAAACAACAGTGCTGGAATTCTTGTTGCCCCTCCAAGTTCTTCATTTAAAATTTCTGCCAGTTCTGGTTTGGTTTTGTCTTAATCTCCAAGTCCTCTTGCTTCAATTTCAGCTTGTAGCTCGTTGACCTTCAGATCTTTAAATGGGTTCAAGAGTTGTTTGCCTCTTTTCCTTTCCTTCCTGCTAACACCAGCTGTTGCCTTTCAGTCAATGTTCTGTACTTGCTTTGGGCCATGTAATCTAGATTGTGGCACATGCTTAAATGCCCATCACAACCTGGGCAACCATAATGCCCTCCATGCTCATTTCTGCATTCAAAGTTTGCTGCAGGGTTGTCTCCATTCATGAATCTCATCTCATCTTCTACTTCAACATCCTCCTCTGTTTTCACTTTTTGGGTTAAATTTACTAAATCATCATGTCTGGCTGGAACAAATTTTATCTGATCTTCAATACTGGAACTGCTCTGCCCCAGCATATACAGATAGGGCCTCTCTACTGTTGCCTGGACATCCACATCTTTTCCATATTGAACTCTAGCTTCTGCATCAGAGAGATGAATTGCTGGGTCATACATCTCTCTCACACAAAAGAGCATGTGACCATAATTTGAAAGGGTTGAATGGTCATGCCAAATCAGCCAATGCCTCTTTCGCTGAAAGCTTTTCAGCCTTTGTTTGATTTCATCATGTGTTCCCCTTATATCCTCACTGATCTTTTCTAGCTCTGCATGAATCTCACTTTCACTGAGCTCTTCATAAAATGCATCATTTTTTATTCGAAGGAGGTCTTTGTTTTTAATCAATGCTTCTTTTCTAATGTCTTAGAAGGGAATTTTCCTTGCTTGCAAGTGGCATTTCTTCTGCTCTATCTCTCCCTGTGCATTTATAGCCAATTTGGTAATCTCTCTTTCTATCACTGGCTTTCCTATGTTAAATTTGCCACTCTCTATTCCCTCATGGATGCTTTGCTTGAGTTGTTTACTTGATTGCATCACAGGCACAGAAATTTCTCCCCCCTATTGCTTCCTCATAGCTCTGCGTACCCTGAATCCTGGAAAATGAATCAAACCTTTTCTTACATGTAGCTAGAGAAACGATAAAAACCCATGAAAGTATTATAGGGTATGCATTCTTATTACTTCAGGCCTTCTTCTTCTACTTCTAAATTCTAAATTTTAACTCTTAAATCTCACTGTTCTTTAATTAATAAATCAAATTTTGTTCAATCCTAATACACAATTTCTTTCGTTTATAAATGATATTGCAGAGATGTAACTCTCCACTGTCGGCTTAGTTACAAATTTACCACTTTTTTTACCTGTAAGGGCATCCTCTGAATTGAGATGCACTTCTGATGGGGGCTTAAATCGGGCAATGTCTACTTTTTTTTACTTTAAAAAGGCTTTGACTAATTGCCCTCCATTGCCAGGTGTCGAATCACTTCCCTTGGTTTTGATGTTGTACATTCTGGCTTTTTCTGACCAGTTTGGAGGACCATCAGGCCATGACTCTACATCTGCAAGTAGCTGGTCCAACTTTCCTTCTATGTTAGCAGGTGAAGCTGTGTGGGATCGTTCCCTGACCTTTGGTGGGGTCGTTTTTGCTCTCTTCGGCCTCTTCAAAGGTTTCAAAGGACAGGGCCATTCTTTGGACTTGTCTTCAACTGTAAGACTGACAAAGGCTAAGGTGAACAGCAGTGTCATTTTGTGACATTTTGGTCTCTAGTTCTTTTTTTGTTTGCCTTCGCTCATTTCTCTTCATTTTTTTCTTTTCAGTAGGTGAAGGCTTCTTTTGAAGACCCGCTTCAGGGACAAGCACTAGAATGTCACTTGGTGATTTTTGAAAGTTTTCCTGGCATTTTTCATTGTAAGTGGCATATATTGCTTCCCCAATGCTTTTTAATTTCCTTCTTGTAACCTTAAGGTTCTCTCTGACATTGTCTCTTGACATTTGTGTTAAGTTCAGTCAGAGGTCCTTTCCTAGCCCCTCTGCAAAACTTACTTATAGGGAAGGTAGATTGTAATTGAGAGTTGAATAAAAGACAGGCCTGGCAGCTGGTCAACGAGTGATCTTTTTTCCCTTCTTTACTAATTACTTTGCCCTCATTCCAGTTCATTGAGGAAAATGCTGTTAGGTATGCTTCTTTTTCGGTTTTACTTCTCCAGTTGTAAAATTTTTCATCAATGGTTCTGTAATGCCGCATGAAGTCTTCCCGTTTTAAGTGTAGCCCAGGGTATTCTTGAAAATGTTCATTGAAGATTTTAAATCTATCTTGCAGCAATCTAGCAGCAAACTTTGCATTTCCTTCACCGGGAATCCTTTCAGTTTTGCTTTAACTTTTAGTTTCTCTAAGAAACACTCTTGCCCAGGCACAGTCAATCTTTAAAGACATCTTTGTTGCCTTGGCAGAGGATATGGGATTTGATATTGTGTTCTAATTAAACACAAGTTGGAACTCTCCACGCTGCTACTTGAACCAGCTAACTGCTCGAAATTTAAGACAAATTGCGCGCCAAAAACTAAGGAGCTCATGTAATGTGTAATACGAGCCGCGTTTGCGGACCACTTTATTCATCCATGAACTAATATAAAGTCTACGAAGGTTTGAATGGACCATTGCCATTCTTCATCGATTTTTTTATGAAAGAATTACGGAAATATTAAGAAAACACTACCTTGAAATGTATTTTGTAGCCTAGAAGAACACTGTAAATGGCTGTTAGGCACCCTAAAGTTAAAAACGACCCGATCTAATCTTAATTCGAGAGCTCGAAGAATCCTCTACTTCGACCGCCATCTTGAAGTCTGCTTTTTAGTCCATAGTTCATTTCACCATATCCCCCAGAAAAAGGGCATAAATACAATTAAATTCTTCCTCAGGGGAGAAGGGGAGAGGGATTCGAAGTTTCTGTTTCAGTCTCCCAACGGCCGTGAAACAAAATGGCGTCCGAATCGAAACATTGTCGAGTGACGACCTATTTTGCGCCATGGGGGAAGGAAAATCGATTCAAATGTGAAAAGTTTTAACATACGTTAGTTTTACTGAACTTCTTCTTCTTGTTTTAGCCTTGCAATGTTGACCCCAATGCTCGTAACCATTAAGAATTTAACGTAAAGACCCTCCAAACTGCTGCCGTGACGATTTCCTAACTTTTACCTATTCATCCACGGACATATGGCCGATGCCGACGCCTTTGCAGGGCAAACTCTTATGAATTAACCATTCCTCAATACGGTTTGGGCGAACTTGATTCAAGTCTTGAAGATTTGGTTTGCCCCATTTCGATTCAAAGTAAGGTAATTAATTTGGGCGTCGTCAAGGGTGACTATAATTTAATTATGGTTGCTATGGCAATAGTATTGCATGGAGTGATAGATAATTTCAATAGTAATAACCTCGCCGAAATTTGTTAAATTTGATCTACAACGACCTGGAATGAAAAAAATAATTTTTTTGCCTCGTTTTCACGTTGTAACCATGCCTTAACTTGCCTGAGTTTGGCTTGTAGATCTGTGTTGTAAAACCTTTATGAGCCCCTCTGTTTAATTTATATTCGCTTGTGTTGTAAACTGCTGAGAGAAAGTGTTGTAAATTGGTGATAGCAAAAAATTGTGCTTATTTATATTGGCTTGTTTCGTAAATTGGTTACCACTGAAGGTTGTGTTTTGATTGTGTTCATATTTTGGTTGTTTTGTATAATGGTTATTGCCAAAGACTTGTTTATTATTTACTTGGCTTGTGTTGCACATGTTGTTGGCTCATTGTTTGCCTCTCATTGGAAAATATACATTGATTTTAAAACATCAACAATCAATTTCTATTTTGTAGAAAAAAAAAATGACATCCTTAAAAAATAAAACCAATGGATTGAAAATAACATTATTCTTTGCGGTATGCTAACAGAAAATACATGTGTGGATAAATAAATGAATAGATATTGTGTGAATGAATAAACCTTTGGTGTTGTGTACATATTTCGTGGAAGGCTTCTTGTTGTATGATGTCTTTATTGATGTTTCTTGGCTTTTTCATCCACAATATCACAAGTATTTACCATTTTTTATGACTGCCTTATCTGCTCATGTTGTACTTTCAGTCCTTTATTCTACTTTCCCAACCTTGTCAAAACTGACTTACTCTACATACTCCTTCAAAATTATATGAGGAGAGATGAACTTGTTCTCATAGGGCATATCAAACAGTGTCCCTCAATTTACATCCAGTAGTTGTAACTGTGGTAATCACTCTGTCGTTGTCTTTTCTTTTACCACAACACAAAGAAATATTTAAAAAAAACACATTGAGCAAAGGCACACCTTACATTTTATTTCAGCCTTGCCATTTACATTTCTATTAACTGCCCTGATATTTTGGGAAAGTTTTATACAGGACTTGCCTTACCCTGTAACCCCTAAGACTGATTAGTATCTGATAACCCCCTACAATATCACCCCTTAATCAAAAATTTAGGCCACATGGATAAAGCAAATGATCATGGATGAAAGGTCTTGATTGTTAAGAAAATAATTAATTATCATCATTGGCACCCTAATTAAGGAAAGGTATGGGGAACAGTATGGAGAATATGTATACTGTGTGATGTAACCAGCTGGGTGTAAAGGGTTAAGGAAATGTTTAAGGTCTGCGCAACATTAAATCTCCCTACTTGGGGTGCTCTTTACTTGATGTTATCACTTCGAATTTTTTTTCTTTCCTTGAAACAGTAGATAAAAATATGTTAAATACAAAGCCACTATTCACATGTTCACTTATGAATCACTTTTGGAGTTTAACTTCAAAATTTTTTCTTTCCAGCCTGATGACCAGATGCTTTTTCTTCATGGAATGTTGTTAAGTTGTGTGTAACTCAATATCGCTTGATATTAGACATATTTGTGCATTATTCTGCTCATGTTTACCTGGTGTTTATGCTATTAGTTAGACCACATTTTGTTGGCCTGCCATGCTCTGCATGTGTCCATATATGCTATACAGATGAAAGGAAGAAGCTTTGATAATGGCTCAAAACACTCTTTAAGAAGTACCAGTCTATTGTATCTTTGTTTTGGATTGTTATGTTATCAGTGTGCAAAAATAGTTAAGTTGCACAATCCAGGTTTTCTTATTTAGGATGATGATTAGGTCAAAAAAGCTGGCACCAATCATGTATTTTTTTGACATAATAAGCAAAGTCCATGTATTTTCTTCTTTGATTGCAAGAGATTTGATATCTCCATTACAGAGTTCATTTAGCATAACTTATATGTGATTTGTCTTTGTTATCATGTGCTAGCAAACCTTGATGTCACAATCTACCTTTGATAGAAATTTTGCATGGAAGGTTGATTGGAGCTATACAATAAGGCTGTTTGAAAGGTTGTGAAAATGAGGCAGGAACCCAACATTTTGCAGCATGAAACAAGATACACCCCTCGTGATTTACAATCTAATTTGAAATTCTCAATAATTTAAGAACATATGATAAACATTATGATAGTCTATTATCCACTTAATGTTGCAAAAGGCAAAAGTTCTTTGAGATCATGTGGTGATGCCCAGCAAAGATTTCTGAGGACGTAACCCCTTGCATTGTGACATTCTCAAAAAGGAAAAAAATGAGGATTGCCTTGCCAGCGAAGTTCCCAGCGCAAAAACAGACAAAAATCTGTTTCAGATTTATTACGTTATCAAGACTGGTTGACAAATAGAGAAGCCTTGACGTAAAGATCGTCGGTCTCCCTGAAATAAAGGCAAGCGAGTCAGCCTCCGACACAACTACACACTATGTCTTAGCCTCTAAGCTAAGCTGTAGGAGTTGAAATTTCTATTCAAGATATCGATATTGCTCATTGTACTCCCACCAGAAACGCCACTCCTGGCCCGAGATCAGTCGTTTGCAAGTTCCCAAGAAGGATTGCTAAAGAGAAGGTCATGAATGTACGGAAAGATGCATGCATGCAAGGTTACAGCTACTTCAATTGGTTTACCTGCCGATTACACACCAGAGAACGTGAAGCTTTTTGATCATCTAACTCTGCTTGTCCAACAACTTCTGGCGAATACGAAAAAACTTCCAAAAAAACTCGTAATGGCTTTAAGTTTTAGGTGTAAGAACTTCACCATCTATCTACAGCAAACCGAAGACTCCCGCCCTATCCAGTTCAAAACCCTTGATGACCTTGAAAGGTTTGCTCGGCAAGAGAGCCTACCTTTAAGCTAAGTACTCTGAATTTTGTAACTTAGTCTGTAATTTAATTTGCTGCTTCTATGATGGTTGACAAGACACCCTTTCAATCTTTTCTCCCTTTTAATTACCTGGATGATAGTTTCTTTAACTTAGCAATTTATGAATTTTCTTATGGCCCATTGAGTTACGTTACCGACCGTCTTGAAACATTATTATTTGATACTGTTGAAAGACCCGAATTATTTAATCCACTCTCTAGTCATCTGAATCCCGACTCTAAATTTATCACTCGCCTGCCCAATAGTGGCTACATGGTTGAGGAAGATCTGAACAATCCAGTAGCTTCTTTTGGCGACAAAATAAACTTTTCTATTATACATTTAAACACTCGAAACTTAATGAGAAATTTCGATCAACTTAATTCATTGCTGAGAAATACAGGATACAATTTTGTCTCTAACCATTGTAAATCGAAAACGGGCGGCGGAGTTGGAACTTTTTTTTTATAAAACGGCGTTGAATACAAACTTCTCGAAGAAAGCAAATTTTTAGATCCAGATGTAATTGAGTCACTTTTCTTGGAAATTATGGTTTCCCATGGGAAAAATATTGTTGGTTGCGTGTACAGACCACCAAATCAAAACACTGCTATGTTTATTGACAAATTCAAAAATATTCTCTCCCTATTTACTAGAGACAATAGACATTGTTATGTGATAGGAGACTTAAACCTAGACCTTCTCTAATACAATCAACATGTTCCAAAACAGGAATTTATTGAAAGCTTATTTTCACACGCTTTTCTTCCTCTCATCTCCAGTCCAACCCTCGGTCCTCAACTCGTACTCTGCAATACTAATTGAAAAGATATTCACCAACAACCTTGCTCATGATGTTTTTAGTTTTCTTATAGAAATTATTTATTCCCCCATTGCTTCTCAATCTTTTTGTAAAGAATAGCCAAATTCACAACTACGTTACCAGAACAGCCAATATTTATCGAACGAATTTGTGCTATACAAAAAGCAATTTACAATTCTCTACTAAGATCCTAAAATCTCTTCCTGTTTCAGTCACTCGTTCGTCAAACCTTTTTAGCTTTAAGACGGAAATGCAAGAGTTTTTACTTAAATAATCACTGAATTGGCCTAGCCACACATTCGCAGCACTTTTTCTTTACTTTATTTATTAATGTAAGGTGGCTCTCCCATAAGCCCGGGGGCTTCCTCGCCTTCTCGCTATAACCGCTGTATATAAATTTTTTTGTATCGTGTAAATAAGGCAAATAAAAAAGATGATGAAGCTGTTGTCCGCTCTTGCCCCACAACGCCCTCTCTTCCTCGTTGAAGAGAGCGTGTTGTGTGACGAGACCAAATAACAGTTGCGAAAGAGTCGGCTTACTGTTGTTTCTCTGACAGAGAAAAAAATTAAAAATCATTCATCTACAGTTAGCTTCCTCAAAAATATGATTCCATGTAATTTTGTAATTTAACTACGAAAAGCAAACTAAAACTCTGTGTTATCTTCAATAGACCCTGTTGAAACCGCCTCACTCCCATGCGTAACACGAGTTCGATCATGTAACACAAGTTTTCGAGTAGAGTTTAAAATGATTTGAGTTTCACCGATTAAAGTTAATATTCCAACAAGAAAAAGTTCGTGTGATCGTTACAGACCCTAGCCAAACATATATTGCGAATAAGTGTAGATACAATGAACAAGAGAAAGATAATTAAATGCTCAAGTTGCGGCAATCTGATTGGCGCGAGAAACATACCACTCTAGAGGCTAACATAGTTCTTTTTTGAATTAAAAAGAAAAAAAAATTAAAAAATCTTCCAAGATGCCACCCTTATTATATATATGGTCTATAATCAAGCTGTCTGCCAGTAGAACTTTTAACTTGTTTCCATGGTCTCTCTCTTCAGTTTTCCTTTTCTATAATGTTTTTTCTTTCTCTAAATAAAACCGAGTCTTTGTCGCTATCTCTCGTCAAAAAAACATAAGCTCATGAGCAAACATACTCTTTGAACGGTCTAAACCATGAGGATTTGTCACATTTCAATCTTCGGAAGAAATGGATTTTAAGACTGTGAACAGTTCGGTTTTCGCTTGCATCGAGACGTCTGATATCACATCAACTTGGACGAGCATCGCAACTGAAAAGAGCTATTTCTGAAGGTTAAGAGTCAAAAGGAAGACATCAATTCAGTTGTCGTCCTTCGTTATTTGCCAGCTTCCTTATACAATGAAGTGGATTTTACCAGTTCCTTTAACCTTTATGCTGCTAAAAAAGCCTCTTGTGACTTGAAAGGTTTAAGGCCTCCTATTTCTGTGCAAAAAAAAAATCAGCCATTCTATCCATTACTCCACTTTTAACCACGGATCGGAACTGTCCAACACTATCTAAAATGACGTACAAGTCACCATATGAGTTCCCTCTAGATTCTGTTCTCAAACGAGCAATAATATGTGTGGGAATGTAAATATCCCCACGCAGAAACTGCACATCATTCTCCTCAAAAGATACCTCTCCATTGCGGACACGAGTTTTTAAGACGAGTACTTCATCTTGAAAAAGTTGTACTTCCTTTTTTAATGAAAATCGCCTCAAATTTTTAACAGTGGTCCACTCAAATGAGCCATTATGGTGTTTAATAATTTTTACACCAATCTCAGGGGTGTATGAGAACGTTTTAGAAAGATCTTCAAAAATGTACTCGGGAATTTTAATTTCCAAGTTTCTTATATGAATATCACCCAACTCATCAGATAACTTTCCACGACGAAAGATACCTCTCAGCACAAGAATAGACGGGTAAACCACTGAGGATTGTGACGGCAACTGCGAAATATTTGGAGGGCCCTTTTCAACAATTCTTTCCTCCGCTGGAAGGTTTGTTCTCTCTCCAAATTGATATGTATGTACGGTCAATGAGTTAGCACAGATATCTGGTTCTTGTGAGCCTCTTGGACGGTTCATCTGAGTATTTGGTTCGAAGAGTTGCCTCAAAATCTTGATAAGATCATCGATACTCACACTAAGCTTCCCTTTGTTTAACTCCACTATGGACACCTTTTCTTCGTAACTTTTAAAGCGTACCATGAATTGATCGACTGCACCTTCTTGCGTTGGTGATAGGTTAGTGGTTTTAAGACCGCAAACCAAGATGATGACTTTTACAACTGTTTAAACGAAAATGACAAAAGGATATTATAAACCTTGTTAATAACTTTTGTCCCGTTCGACATTCTGTAGGTTTGGAGGATGAAATTCACTGTCTCATTTTTTGACTTCTATGATATAAGGTTTTATGCAGGGCTGAATACTGTGTTTTTGGGCAGACTTCTTACTTAGGGCCAAGGCGTTCAAACGCAATCGCCACTTACCCTAATCCTATCCTAACCCTGATAAGAAAAAAAGCTACCTATAAACTTTTTAACGGAATAAAGAGCTGAAACCCACACTTGATCTATCTGAATTTTCATGACCTTCCCTTATCATTCTAAAAAAAAAAACAATAAAGGGACAACCAAAAAGAAATCAAGAAATGACAACGAGAATATAGGCTTCTAATTATACAGGATCTTGTGATGGTGTACTTGGTAATGATTGACTTAATGATTGATTGAATGACTAAATGATTGATTGAATGACTTATTGTCTGCTGACTTACCAACTCTACGCAGTGCAGTTTCGAAACATCGTTGGTATTCCTCAAGTTTTCCTTTTCCAGAACCATCTTTCAGTGTAGATGCATCTATCACTAATACACAGACTCTGAGCAGATTTTCCATCAAAAATTGCTCAACTTTGTCGGGTTCTAGGTTTTCAAAAGTAGGATCTTCTGATAGGCGAAGACTGCAAATATTTTTTCCCAAAATTTCCTTAAGATCAGCCATGGTTTCAGGTGACGCATTGCAGGTAAGAATCGCCAAATCTAAAGATTAAACACCGGTGATTGTAACATTTATCAATCCCTCAACTTACAAGGTACAATGACCCAATGGCAAGCGCACAAGACAGAATCAACTTTTGTCTGTGAATTCTACAAACTGCTTTATTTTAATCATCAACAGATTCAGACCCAAGTTTAAATATATATATCTACCTTTAAATGACGAGGGTGGTTGTTGTAATAAATTCAAACAAACGTTTTATATTTTGCTTCAGAGTTTGTTTGTTTTTTACTTAACCAACAACTTCCAATCTACCATTACTACTTAAACCTCTTAAATTGATTACTGTGTCGATACAGTCGCAAATTAAAATGCATTTCCTAACAGTGAATTGTTGAATTGTCCAATAATTTCTCACCTTGCTACCGAGACCGAAACAAAGCTGCACGAAAGCGTGACACCCACGGAGTTGATTTCGTTGTCGCGTAATAGGGTTCAAATGACAAAAAAGAAATTCAGATTTTGAGAAAAACATCCAAAAATAGTCGAGGTATGGGCGAAAACTTTTAAGTTTGCTTTAGCTTGAACTCAAGAGTCTCCGCCCATTCAAAGCGACTTTTTAGACCCAATTGAACCCGATATATTACTATTTTGGGCAAGGAATCGCTAACAATAATTTACAAGCATACACGCTTCTGCGTCATATTTTCTCGTATATAAAACTTTGATAACTGAGAAAATTACCACTTCGAACTAGACACAAATAGGTGCTCAATTACTGGGGTACTTTCGGACCGTTGTATTGGCAGCAATAGATAAGAGTACTGCTTTGTATACAAATTAACTCAAATGCCCGATGACCTTACAGTTCCGCAGAATAAAAGCATACTGATCTTTACTTAACACCAAATTTGTGACCTCTAACACTTCTCAACATCTGAGGTATTCAGTTTTTTTTAAAGTTTTCAACGCTTTCAAGCAATATAATTCGTGGACCGACCCGTTCCGAAAACGCTCAACACCTTTTAGTGTGGGCTCATCTACAATGATGTGTGCATCTGTAAGTGAGAGGAGCGGAATTATTCTAGCGCAGTTACGAGTTTCTTTGGTAATGCGCTCGCGATTCCCATTCCCCGTTTCCCGCGTCTCCGCTAGGGAACGCTTGGGACTATGATGTAGAGAGACGAGAGCTCGAATAATGACTGACTGCTATACAAACCAATTTAAAAATAGAGTGCCTGTTATTCACAAGGATATCTTGCTGAATCATTATCTAACCTTTGATTTCCCCAGAGCTTGGAAGGAAGATATTTCTAGAACCGTCGCGATTCTTGGGAGTACTGACGCCTGTAAGATGATTATCGGCCAGTTTTTCTCTAGCCGCCGTCAATGCGGTGGCGACTTCATCATTGTGCAAAGGACTTTTCGGTGTCCGCAGATTTTCGAATTCTGTAGATGTTGCCTGCGGTAGAGATTTAGGGTTTGTTTCTTGAACTAGAAGTGGCAGCTGATATCCAAACTTTAGTCCTTTCTTGTTTGGATCAAAGTGATGCCGCAGAGCTTGTTCGTGAATCTCTCGATGTTGTTTGTTCCAAGAAAAGATGAAGCTCTTTCTGCCATCAAGACACTCTTCGCTGAACTGTGAGAAAACTTTCCTTTTCGCCCAACGTGAAATAACCTCACGTTCCTCTTCGTCTTCGCCCTTGTATTTGTTATCTCCCCCGATAACGATGATGACATTTCCACCTGATATAGCAGATTCAAATGTAAAAAGGCGTAACAGTGAATATTTCCACACGATATGCAATTTCCAATGATTTGTTGTTGGCCAGTGTGTTTTTATCTCTCATGCCAGACACACTTAATCAAATTCCTTTCTAATGACCAGATGTAAAATATGACACAATGCGCCCCCTTGACTGAACATCTGGTGTTACCGCCCTGCCGATAGTTTCAATTGTAGCAATGATTTTTGTACGTTTAGTTTTTTAGATCAGTTTTTTATAATTTTTTTTGTTTGTGTTTTTTCAATTGTATTTTTCTTACTGTCATACCTCTTATACATGAGCCTCGGGCTCGGCTACACAGGGCAACCTGATCCCACGCATTAACATTAATATTTAATTGACTGATAGATGTATAATCCGTATTGCACGAAAGAAACCTGACATATACCATTTGATTAACGAAGTGTTTATGCAAAGGCCCTTGAGACGTCTTCGGAATCTCATTTGGTTACTATTTCTGTACATTTTATTAGTGCTCGTGGAAATGAAATAAAGTATCACGTTTCTAACAAAGAGCAAATAAAATTTAAGAGCTAAGGTCAACATGCATCAGACAAACAGCAACAAGTCATCCAAAATTTGCTTACAATCCTACTTTCATATTTTGTAGCTCAATATGTCCTTGTTTTGATGCTACTTTTCGACATAGGAAAAGTATGTGGGACAAAAATATTCATCAAAAAATAAAGATTTCTTT
>OZ034739.1:19770073-19942573 GCA_964027065.1 Pocillopora grandis
GTTCTTTGCCTCTCATTGGAAAATATATATTGATTTTAAAACATCAACAATCAATTTTTTTTTTGTAGAAAAAAAATAAATGACATCCTGAAAAAATGAAACCAATGGATTGAAAATAACATTTATCTTAGGCGAATGTATCATGGCTTTCATGGCTTTCATGGCTTTCATGACTTTCATGGCTTTTTCATCCACAATATCAGAAGTATTTACCATTTTTTTATGACTGCCTTATCTGCTCATGTTGTACTCTCAGTCCTTTATTCTACTTTCCCAACCTTGTCAAAACTGACTTATTCTACATATTCCGTCAAAAATACATGAGAAGAGATGAACTTGTTCTTATGGGGCATATCAAACAGAGTGTTCCTCAATTTACATCCGGTAGTTGTAACTGTGGTAATCACTCAGTCATTATCTTTTCTTTTACCACAACACAAAAGAAGATTTTTTTTTTTAAGCATTGACCAGAGGCTCACCTTACATTTTATTCCAGCCTTTACATTTACATTTCTATCTACTGGCCTGATACTTGGGAAAGTTTTATACGGGATTTTCCTCACGCTGTAACCCCTGGGAGTGATAAGTATGTGATTACCCCCTACAATATCACCCCTTAATCAAACATCTAGGTCACACAGATAAAGGAAATGATCACCAACTAAAGAAGGTCTTGATTATTAACAAATCATCAGCAGCACCTTAAAATTTTGCTTTCTGTTTCTAAACATTCCATTTTGTAGCGATGGCGCTGCTCAGCGGTTAGGTCACCAAAGCAAAATGCCGTGAAACCATTTATGTGCAATTTTCATCCAAAAATGCTGATTAATTTTGATAACCATTTTGGAAGGAAAATGAATAAAAAGCATTGAACTTCGAAAACATCGACCGATTTCACATAACGTTACATCCAACTCAAACATAAATCTCACTACAAACAAATAAGATTGATTGCTGACACCGAAAGCTATGTCTTGAGGCACATTGGCTCTCGCTAAACAATTTTATACCATTCTTTCGTCAAAAGTGGTTGAAAATCTTCCTTTGCCGTTCTTGCTACTTTTTTAAAATTATTTGGACTTTTCACTACACATCGAAAATTATCTAAGTTATCTGAAATAATGTACAGGTCGCCATTAGGCTTTTTATCCTTAGCTTTAAAACCATTGATAATGTGTTGCGGAATACATTTGTTTCCATACTTAAACTGTACAGCAACGTCTTCAAAAGACACCTCTCCATTGCAAACACGAGTTTTCAAAACGAGTTGTTCATGGGCAGCAAGCTGTATTTCCCCGTCCAACGAAAATTCTTTTAAGTTTGGATCAGTGAAACACTCAATTTCGCCATCACTGTGCTTAACGACTAGCACTCCAATCAGAGGTGTGTTGCGGAGGTTTTCAAGCAGCTCCTTTTTTATGTCAGCGGGAATTTTAAATTCGGGTTCCCATATTTGAAGGTCACTTATCTGATACCTCTCAGGTATCTTTCCATAACGAGCGAAACCTCTCAGTAAAACGACGGGAGGGGATTTAACTGAGAATTGTGAGGCCCATACCAGCTGCGGACGATTTTGAGCGACTTTTTCATGGATGCTTTTCCTTTCTGAAGAATACCTTTTTAGAGACACTTCTCTTGACGTAAGTGCAGCGTTTGCCTCCATTTCTACAGCGCCCCTTGACCGGACCATCTGTTTATTTGTTATGGATGTTGTCACGGAGGGCGTCAATAGTTGGACCATGATATCTTCATCGACGGCCAGCTCTCCATTGTTCACCTCCGCAACAAACGCCTTTTCTATTCTGTTGATTCGTGCGATGAAATCGTTGTATCTACTGTCGCCCTTCACGGATGAATTAAAAGGGTTGCGATAGCAAACCAAGAGGATGACCCTCAGGGCTGTGAAAAAAGAGAGTGGGAAAGGATTTAAGTTCGCATTACAATCGCTACGGTATATTTCACCATAGTTTAGAGAATGTTAAAAACTCAAGACTATTGTATTCCTCCTCTTCCGCCAATTTAGTCAAAACTGATTCAATATCAAACGTACTGCTTTGTAAAGAATTTAGTTTTAGTGTTTGGAATATGCATGAAAAGTACTGGAAGGCCCCGTAGACAACTGACTCAGGATTCGTATTAGTCTTGTTTCGAAGAATTTATTCACATTCTATAGTCTATAGAAGGGGCTCGGAGTTATTAAATTTCCACAGCATTTTTGATACTGAACAGCTCACCAAAAAAATTGAGGTGATTTGGCTTGACGACAAAACGATTACAGCAGGAGAAAGTAGGAAAATAGTAAAGCAAGAGGTTTTAAGTATTTGATGATATAACGATTGTGACAAAGGACTACACATAATCACTGCAGGCACTTAGATAACATACCAACTTTATCCTTTATATTTTCTACAAGTCGTTGACATTCCATCCATCTTTGTTTGTCATAAGAATCGCTCGTTGTAGAACCCTCCATGACCAGCACAGAAAATTTGAAGGGATTGTCCCTCAGAAATACTTCGACTTTCGTACTTTGAAGGTTGTCAACATAAGGCTCTTCTGATAAGTGAAGGCTGAGACGAAGTTTGTTTAAAACTTTTTTCGCATCTTCTAAGGACTCACGTGACACATTACAGCCGAGAATTGCCAAATCTAAGGAGTGGAACACATATTTTAACAGTTTCTTAACTACGCGAGGTACGGTTTCCTAACGGTCAATATGTTGGACACGAACTGAGTAAACAGAATTTCATTGGTCAATGAGTTATGGAAAAGTCACACTTCAGCTAAGTACTAGTATAGTTTGCATCTATCTACGATGGCGAGAATAGTTTTTTTTATATGAATTTTAAAAAACGAGTGTTGCAGGATTGTGAGACTAAAGTTATTTGATTAATAGCATAGCAATCTTAAGTATATATCTCTCGTAAATGTGTTCACTTCAGATGTGTTTTTTTGTGATCTGTGTCTGAGATGAAAAATCTCCCCCTGTACACTTTTAATGACGTTAGTTCCAACCTTTGATTCCTCCAGAAACTGACAGCAGTGTTTCTCCAGCACCATCACTCTGATTACTGAATGAAGGTTCTACCAACTTCCTGTGTCTGCCACCGCACTCAGTACTATTGACGCCAATACCGTGAGTACCAGTCTGCCTTCCTTTTACCGCTCCTACCGCTGAGGTGGCTTCATCGCGACGCAAGGTACTTTTGAGTGTGCATGTAGGGGACTTTTGGGTTTTCGGCCCCTGCGGAATTTCTAATTCAGTTAATGTTGCTCGCAATTCAGGTCCAGATTTTGATTCTTGGTTTGGAAATTGCCGCTGATAATCGAACTTTTGTCCTTTCTTGTTTGGGTCAAAGTGATGCCGCAGAGCTTGTTCGTGAATCACACGATGTTGTTTGTTCCAAGAAAATATGAAGCTCTTTCTACCATCAAGACACTCTTCGCCGAACTGTGAATAAACTTTCCTCTTCGCCCAACGTGAAATAACCTCTCGGTTCTCTTCGTTGTCACCTTTGTAATTGTCATCTCCCCCAATAACGATGGTGACATCTCCTCCTTTGGATAAAGCAGATTTAAATGTAACTAAGATCTGATAGATAATTACAGAGGCTCTCAGCAATATTGGATATAATGCAGGCAGCCGAGGGCGCAGCAATTATCTATTAAATATCAAATGCACTTTCCAATGTTTTCCTGCTCGTTAATAGGTCTGTAGCCGTTTTTGTCAGACAAGCTAGTTGCTGACTATCCTAAAAACATAACCGTACGACAGTTGTTCCGGTGTCAAACATACTCAACCGAAATTCCAATGACTATGTCGTGTAACATGTCAGCAACTGCCTATGGTGTTATTATAACACAACAACTAAACATTCATGATTATTTGAAGATGTAGAAATTTCTCTCCGATGGATATGGTTTACACTAACAAAACTGACCACCAGAGCTAAAGAGAGAATCCTGCCCAGGGTTGATGGGGAAACCTTCACTGAGATGCCCATCTGCTAAAAATATTCCAGAGTGAGTAACAATGCAATAAAAACTCGATTGTTTTAGTAATTAATCAGCTTCAAAATGGACAATCTATCTAGATTATTATATCATAAACAAAAACAAAAGTTAACAAAGCCAAACCCTATGCTCACACTTTCCCCTTTAGGCAAGCCAGAGAAAAAAGCATTAATTGGCCAAGTTTAGAAAGAGGTTCTTTTACATGCCTGCACGAGGCTTCTCATTCAGTAAACATGTTATTTGGAAATTTTTATGGCCCCATTGCATAGTGAGTAATTGTGAATTCTTCAATTTTACATTTGATTTCCTCCACATAATACACATAGTTGTACACATCATTTCTATGTTTAAAACTGTACTTAGAATAAGAAAACTATTTTGTATTTGCACTTTGCTAGAAGTAATTAGGGTATGCTATTATATTCAATAAGTATTATATATGAAATAAAATAGCTACAGTTGATACAATTATTACAAATTTAGACTGATTGCAAAAAATGTCTTGAGTTTTTGGATGATAGGTTTATTGTATCAGTTCCAATTATGTTTCTTAGTCGCTGGATTTGAGAGTCCAGTATATGAATAAATCGCTTTTTGTGTCGTGTATCACTATAGCTAGTTACAGTCTGTGTATTTTGGTGATAAGGATTCTATTACATATTACATGATTGAGATTATATGAATTATATAACGACGAAAGAGAAACAAGTTTAACAAAGTATGACAATTAGCAGTAATTCATAACATTTGGACATCTCTTTTTTAATTTTGTATCGGCTTCAAATGGGACAAGTCCAGATATCCTCAGCTTCATTGTGGGTTTGCTTTATCTTAGGAAGCAATTGAACTTTGTACAAATTATGTCATCACTGCAATTTCAAACATTTTGAGATCACTTGCAAGTGTCTTTTTTCCAGACAATTTTAAGGTTGCCCAAAATATAAAATATATATGAATATCAGTGTGACTAGGCAAATCAAAAGTCAATTGAAGGTGAAGCTTTAAGAAAACTTGAAATTTAAGAAAACCTGAAAGCACAACTGAAGTTGAATCACAACCAAACCTGCAACTTTAAGCAGTACTTAAAGAACAACGAAAGATTAAAGAAACCATCCGGACGCCTTTAGAAGTAGAAGTTTTGGTCATTTAAGAAGAGTTTACGAGATCTAGGAGAATTCTTCAAGTCCACTTATTGGCTATTTAGGTTGGCTTTCATGTGATCTTAAAGTGTTCAGGAAATGGTTCATAAAGAGACTTTAATTGACTCTTAAAAGCTAAATCAAACGTTCATTTCAGAACTTTCGTACATCTCTTAAAGATGATTTAAATGTTTCTTATATTAGCCTTTAAGTTACCTTTAAGGCAACATAATCGAGCTATTTCATCGTGTGTCCAGACGTTCCGTAGGTTCCGCGGTCTGCTGATCGACAGTTCAGCAACAGTCCTCCTGTAGACCTCGAACATTATATTTTCACTCGTGGAAAAAAGCTTAGTATCACTTCTTCTTTATGTGAATACTCCCACTCCTGAGAGTCGATAACCGAGGAACAGAAACATCGGTCTGAAAACTTACTTCGAGTATTACTCTCAAGTAGCCGCATGCAACACTTGGTCGATGTTTGTCACCGGCCATAGAGCAACTGTCGAACTTTATCAAAACGAGACATTAATCTAAGTATGCAAGTATATTTACTTTCGCTATCAACTACGATATCTAACGAGTCTTTGTTGTGTCAGATATCAAACAGTTTTGCAGCAGATTTGACCAAAGATCCAATGCCTTTCCTAAACAGAACTTTACCAGCCGAAACACGTGTAATCAAGGTGAAGTAAATGTGTTCGATACAATAAAAAAAAAAAGTGAAAATACTTCCGCTCCTTACCCGTGGCTTGCAGTAAACCTCTGTATATCTTGGCGTAACCAATGCCAGCGTTGTCTTCGTTGATCGAGAGCCGAGACTCATGCGCATGAACCACGAAAAAGGCCACATCCATCTCTAAAGTTAGAATTTTGTCTACCATTTCTGACATTTTGGCAAGTCTGAACGAGTGCTTCTCTACACGCTCAACATGGTTGCGGAATTGTTCAAGCAATTTCTCGACAGGCTCTAACTTGTACGTATTATCACAGTTGAAAAGGTGAACTCGCTTTTTCAATTGGGACATCTTCTATCGATGGCTTCACTGTCGCTTTGAACGTTGCTGTTTTATAATCCTGGAAGAATGCGTCTGAATTTTCAAAATCGCTTAGAGAGGAAGAAGACTGCTTGTGCAATGTTTCCGAGAAAGCCTGTCACTTATCTTATCGAGATGAGTCACGCAATCCCATCACAATATATACTGATTGGAACACTAGAAAACCATAACAGGTCCTATAAATTTATTCTCTTACAGAAATACAGCTGCTTCCGACAATCTACAAAAACGGACCTTTTAACACAAAAAACTTTCGCTTTTAAAACAGTTTGTCTCATAGCTATAAGCTTGCATTGCTGCTCAGTGAGGTGAGATAATTACTGCAATTTTTTTCGTAAGTAAATAAAAGGCAAGGAAATCTTAGTGCCCCGTGCACTTGAAATGGTATCTAATCTATTTAATAATTCCATTCTTGAATCCTCGAGTGACAATTTACTACATCGCAAGTTTTTAAGGAAGAAATTGAAATAACAACGATGCAAGTCTACATGATAATGTGAACATAGCTAAATACCTTTAACATCGTACTTGTGCGAAATTATGTCTGATAAAGTTTTAAAAGGAGAGTTCACGAAAAATAAGTTACATAACGATACGATGAAATAATGTCATCATAACTGATGTTACGTTGTTTTTGTATATGTTAACCTAACAACAAATGAGACAGATAGATTGCTGAAAGCAAAAATTATTTCTCGAGGTATATATGGGCTTTTTCAGCAAGTTGTTTTAGGGCAGAAAAACTTAATTTTTTCTGCCTTAAAAACAGAAAATGCATTAAGTAAACTATTTACCATGATTTGGCAACAGTGATTCAGACATGGAACATCTAGATATTCCAATGCCCTTCTCTATCACTCTTTCAAGCTTGGCCACAGTTTTTCTTTTTTTTTTTTGGCCAAAAAAAATTATATTGTTGTTCTTGTTACTTTTTTAAAAAATATTTGGTCTTTTGACTACCCATCGAAAATTGTCTGCGTCATCTGAGATAATGTACAGGTCACCATGATGGTTTTTATTTCGTGCCTCAAGACGATCGATAATATGTTGAGGGATACACACATTTCAATACTTAAGAGGACATCCGTGCAAAAATCAAACAAAAATGAAATTTTTATGGCAAGGGTCAAAGACTCAAATTGTCTCAATTTTTGCACACAAAAACCCTAGTAAGACAAAGACCCTAGTAAGACAAGAAAGGCTGTGTATTTTTTTTCCTCAAATGTATTTTAATTTTCGAGAAAAACGAACTTTTCGCTTTCACCCTCTGGAATCGATGGATCGGCTAATAACAGGTCGAAAATTGAACACTTTCGCTCGCTTCGCATTTCAAAGATATTACGTCTAGGGAAATCTAACCAACGTGAGCTCTTTCATAGACTCTTCGTCTTCTGTAAAATGTAAGTTATGTAGGAATTGGTTGCTTAGAAGCTTTTGGCCATGCGAAAAAGCAATGTGCTCTCTTCCGTTACAAAAAAATGTTGGTGAAGAAAACCTCTTTGTTCACCATGTGCCATTCTTCAGAATTCCACAAAATTACGTAGGTAAATTTCTGAAGGAATGATCTTCAAAATGACGTAAAGTTTTCTTTGGGCAAATGTTTTCTCGCGACGCAGGAAACTCTTCTAAGTAGCACACGGAAGACATAAAATCACACAATATGTTGATTGCGTGACCAAAGAGTTAAGGAGCATTCCTGCCTTTGAAATGACTTCGGATCGAACAGTAGAACTTTTTCAGAAACAAATGACATAGCCATAACCAGTTTTGTTAAATTATTTTGCCCTTTATCATTTGAAGTTTGTTTCTACCGAGATGTTCCGCCATCGTTCTGTCTAGTACGATTATGCACTAGTGCCAGTAACGGATACGATTAAAAACTTTGCTGTTCTCTTGCATACGAATCTTAAGTTTCTGCCCATCGTTTAACTTTCTCCATGTGCTTGCCCGTGCCTTTTAACTAGCACTCGATAAAAACCAACACAGTTTTCAAAGGGAGGTTTTTGCAAGAGTTAAGTGGACTAAGTGAGGGCTTGCATGACCTAATTAGCATAATTGCAGTTATGGTCGCTCGACTGTCATTTTTTAAAATAAGCACAACTACGTAAAAAAGAAAAAGCAAGTCTAAATATCCATTTGGCTCCTATTTTTTCCTTTATTTTTACCCAAGTTAATTTTTTCTGCTAGAGTGAAAACACTTTTTAATTACCGCAATGTCTGTTCGCTTTGTGACGTATAGGCAAGACAATTAAATTTACAAAACTTAATTCACCCCGAAAGAGTCAATATCGCTTGTCTTAATTGTCTCTGCCCTTAACAGCAAATAACCTTTTCGGCGCTTCTAACAAATTTCAGCAATTTAAGAAACTCAGAGCAGTCAAATAGCTGCTCGCCGTTTTCGTCTTTCTCAGACCTCATTAATCTTGAGACACTTGCAGCATCTGCCCTTTGTCCCGTTTGTTCTCCAGTTTCAAACTTGGCTATCAAGTAGTCCTTTTGCTTATCAGTGAAACGAGATCGCGAGAACGACCCTACTTTAGGGCCTATCCCATTTCAAGAGAAGCTACAGACGATGACGGGTGGATTCCGTGTCCAGCAGTTGCGGCACAGCACTCGGTCCCCTCTACAGCCTAAGGCATACCCTAGCACGGCGCGGTCATAAAGAGTTTCATATTCAAGAACATATTTGTGTCTCCCACATTTGAGATGCTTCTGTTATGACGAAAGGCGTTGATAAGACTTAATGCAACCCTCTTCCGAGCAGAAAAAAATATTTAAGTTGTGGAATCGCGCGATTCTTCACTTGAATCATCGGTACCTTCATCAGTGCTGTCTTGGTGCTTTTGAGATGTTTTAGCAAACTCAGCTCGTCTCGGCTTGATAGGAACAAAATTAGCTTTTATGTTTTCGCTTGCTGCACTGCATTCAATTGTTGGAACTTCGTCCTGGTCAGGAACATGAAACTTGCTCCAAGGAATGAATTTGCCTCTTCCAATTTTGTAGCCGGATCTCCATACTTTCACACCTTCCTCGTCATACTGAACGTTGTTGACAAAGCTCACAACATCCCATTTCACTGGCTTTTTGATGGAAGACAAAGGAGGCCTGCACAACACTACTTTTACTCCAGGGACACCTCCAAATGATTCTATTGCCTCCTGCATTTGAGATACCGGCTCTATATCGTGGCCTGAATTCAAATGGATGGCCATATGGGATTTGATCTTTGCGACTTTCCGATCGCAAGATCCCATCCTGCCTTGGGGATCTGAAAAATTCATTCTGCGTAGGAAGAGATTGTTTTGCTCTGCTACTTTGCTGGCTGTAACCAGGGTTAAAGTGCAGTGGTAGTACCCGGCGTTGTCTTGTCTAAGATAAATGGATTGTAAATGAGGCATGACATCCTTCAGTCGACGAAAGACGTCGCTAAGTATGGCAAGAAGTGCAGAACTGTCCCAGTTACACGTCTCAAATAAGTGTACAAATGTCATCATCTCAATCTTGCCATCATTTCCCTTTCTCGTCGCAACCGTGATATGCCATGACAGATCTCTCTAACCAAACCAGTCTGTTTGGCTCTCCCTAAATTTCTTTGGTAGATATTTTATTGCCCGGTCTAAGACCAGCAAGGCAGAAGTTTCATCTAGCTCATCGATGACGTCTGGTCTGGACTCGTCCTGGTTTGTTGAACGCAGTTAATGCGCTTTCCAGTAATTTATGCATTGTTTGGACTGTAAAGTCACAAAGGCCAAATCTTCTTTCGTATCGGTTGTGCCTCCCACTTCCTGTACAGCTCTCTCGATTTCTAGAGAGATCAGGGCTGACATCCCTACAATCATTTGGAACTCTGAAGGTATTCTGGCTCCTTCGCCAAGCTCAGAACGGTGAAGAGGATAAATTGTTAAGGCGTTTATATCCTTTGCACTCATGTAAAAATACTTGCTCGGGCAAGGTTAAGTTCACTCTCGTTCTTAACTCCAGCAAAACACCAAGCACTTTTATGACCCTGTACATCCTTATTGCACGACACCAAGGGAACCACCTCAAATAATTTACTCCTGTCTTGTCGGTCGTACGAGCAAGCACTTCCAACCATAAACTTGAATGAGCAAGAAGCTTCCATTTCATTCACAAGCGAGACTTCCAATTGAAAGGGGGTGGGGAATAATTCTTTTTCCTATTCTCACGTGAGAAAAATCGAATGGAGGATTGTTTATTAAGTTTTGTTAATCAATCGTCTCGCTTTTAAGTAGAAAAGTCAACAAACATCATAGTTTTACTCACGCAGAAAATAAACAACACGAGTACAAATTTAGGAAAACTCAGAGGTAAATGGATATCTAGACACATTATTTCTTTTCCTCGAATTTGTGCCTATTCAAATGACATCGACCGACCCCATTCGTAGGTCCAAATTAGTCTGTCACACGAGCACGACGACTCGTACCGCAATTATGCAAATTACGTCATGCAAGCATGCAAGGGCCTCTCTAAGGTAACATTTTGTGGATTTTCGTTTTCCATAGGCTAGTTAAAAGGCACCGGTTAGCGAGTCAAACAAGGGGCAGAAACTTAAGATTCGTATGAGAGAGAACAGCAAAGTTTTTTAATTGTATACCGTAGCTGGCACTAGTGCATAATCATACTAGACAGAACGATGGCACAATATCTCTGCAAAAACAAACTTCAAATGATAATAGACAGATTAATTTAACAAAACTGGGTATAAATTTGTTATTTGTTTCTGAAAACGTTCTCCTGTACGATTTCGAGTGATTTTAAATGCAGGAATGCTCCTTAACTCTTTGGTCACGCAATCAACATATGGCGTGATTTTGTGTCTTCCGTGTGCTACTTTGAAGAGTTTCCTGCGTCGCGAGAAAACATTTTCATACATACGTAATTTTGTGGAATTCTGAAGAATGGCACACGGTGAACAAAGAGGTTTTCTTCACCAAAATTTTTTTGTAACGGAAGAGAGCATATTGTTTTTTTGCATGGCTTAAAGCTTCTAAGCAACCAATTCCAACAAAACTTACATTTTATAGAAGACCAAGGGTCTATGAAAGCGCTCACGTTGGTTAGATTTCCCTAGACGTAATATCTTTGAAATGCGAAGCGAGCGAAAGTGTTCAATTTTCGACCTGTTATGAGCCGATCCATCGATTCCAGAGGGTGAAAGCGAAAAGTTCGTTTTTCTCGAAAATAACAACATATTTGAGGGAAAAAAAAAATACACAGTCTTTCTTATCTTACTAGGGTCTACTTGTGTGCAAAAATTGAGACAATTTGAGTTTTTGACCCTTGCCATAAAAATTTCATTTTTGTTTGATTTTTGCGCGGATGCCCTCTTAAACTGTATAGCAACATCTTCAAGAAACACCTCTCATCGGCAGCAAGCTGTATTTCCCTGTCCAACGACACTCGGGTTTCCCATCACTGAGCACAGTTATTCTCACCCGAGCTGAAGGATTGTTCCGGAATCTGCATAACCACCTCCCTCGGATATCTTCCGGAACTTGAAATTCAGGGTGCCATATTTGAAGGTAACCTTTCTGATAAGATACCTCTCCGTAACGAACGAAACTTCTCAGGAAGAAAACAGGAGGGGATCCTTTTTGGAGGTCTGTTTGTTCTTACCAAAAAAAAAATTTCCTTTCATAATTAGAATTAATATGTGCTATAGATAACTGCTGACCGCTGACAAATGCTCACCTTTTTTCAATTCGGTTTCAATGGTAAACTGTTTTGTCATGATATAACAATTCTCCGTAGAAATATACCTTGGCCGCTCAAAACCTGTTTCCGAAGGGCA
The DNA here is from genome assembly GCA_964027065.1 of Pocillopora grandis. Taxonomy (NCBI): domain Eukaryota; kingdom Metazoa; phylum Cnidaria; class Anthozoa; order Scleractinia; family Pocilloporidae; genus Pocillopora; species Pocillopora grandis. The sequence continues at coordinate 19,782,099 of OZ034739.1, forward strand.
GTGCCTCTGATTTCTCCAGCATTCATTATTGTGAGTAATTAATTCAATGTTAACAGCCAAACCTAAAATCACTGTTACCATGACAAGAACGATTCACAAGAGATATACTGACAAGTGCCTATCGTACGCGATCGAGGCTTACCATCTTATCCACAAGATCTCTGCATTGACTCTCCCAGATATACTTCTTGCCATAGCTTTCCCGTGAAATTTGACATTCTGCAATTACTGCTTCGCGGACACTTTAAATAGCCTTAGCCCACTTATGTGATTCTTCAGAATCCATACAGCCGAGGGGGTACTCTGAGGAAGAACATTTTGCAGAGTCTCTCCAAATCCGCTGTTTTGGGTTACAAGAAAAGGCCGACCAGTAGATAACGTTTCCAAGGCGGTTAATACTAAATCCTTCCGATCTAAAAAGTGTAATAGCAAGATCTGCTGTAGATAGCAGGGTAGCAAGATCCTCCCGATTTTCATGAAGTGGTTCACAGTCAACTGCTTGTTCCTTAAGCCCTACTCAAGCAGTTTCTCTGCCACTTGTTGCTCGTTTCTACTTGGTGCACCCAAATAGACGAGCTTATAACTTGTGTCATTCAGTTGAGTGACTGCTTTGGCCGCAATGTCGAAACCCTTTAGTTCAAAATCTTCTGAGTCGCTTCGTCCAAACAACAGGACATTGAACCTCCTACCTTCAACGATGAAAAACTTTAACAAGGATATTTCAGAAAAGATGCCTGACGTAAGATTCAATACATGTTTTCCGGATGAGCTAAGGTAGCGTGAGTAAAACTCCCAAATTCAGAGAGAGGCAATAACCCAACGAAATTTTTGTAGATGAGCTTTTTGTATTCTTTATGATGCATATGCACCAATTTAGCGATCAATCTTAAACCGTGTACTCAATGAAAAGCTCTTCTAAATCTTAAATAAAATAAATAATCTAAAGCCTTTATTTAAAGAGGGTGGCACTTAATAGCCAAAGGCTAATAAACTTGTGGCCCTCACAACTATTTACAATCTAAAATACTGTAAGCTAAAATATATATAAATACAGTTAAAATATAAAATATGACAGGATTCGATTATAAGATAAAAATAAATTATTAAATTATGAAATGATGCAAAAATTGTTGTTCCTTAAAAATCTTGGCAAACATGTTCTTTTTAAAACATGCTACAGAATTTAGTTTCCTAATTTCAATTGGTGTACTGTTCCACAGTCTTGTTGCCGAAAGAGCGTCCTCCTTCTGTTTCTCTTTTATATTTAGGACAAACAGCATTAGTGCTTGAATATCTAGTGTTGCGGGAGTGCCGCTTATTATTTAAAATTAAGTGTTCATTTAGATAATTCGGCAAAGTCCCATTAATTCGCTTATACATTATTGTGCATTTATCAATCTTATGTTGCTCATAAAACGGGATCCAACCTAGCTTGTTGAACAAAGCAACTGATGGTGTCATGCGATCGGCATAACAAATAACGCGTGCCGCACGTTTTTGCAATCTTAAGACCCTATGAACCGACTCTTTATCGCAATTTGCCCAAACAACGTTAGCGTAAGACATAACAGGGCGAATAATGCTATTATAAAACTGAAGTCGCTGTTTAAGAGGTAGACACGCTCTGATCTTACGCAATATTGCGATTCTAGAGGCCAACTTTTTACATACTTTCTCAACATGTTCATTAAATGACAATTTGCTGTCAATTTCTACGCCTAATAAGGTAGCACAATCCACATTACTGAGCTGTTTTCCATTTACGATTACATCTATGTCACTTCTATTTATGTTGGCCACGCGTCTTTTGCCAGTGATCGTAAGTACTTTAGTCTTGTCTTCATTTAATGGGAGCTTATTCGCTGAAGCCCATAATTGAATTTCAGAGACAGACTTGTTTAGTGATGAATTTAAGGTGGCTAAGTCCTTCACATCCGCAGAAGCGGTGACAGTCGTATCGTCTGCGTAGAGGTCCAACTGAGCACTTGTATACAAGGGCAGATCGTTGATAAACAAAATGAAGAATAAAGGACCCAAAATACTGCCCTGGGGGACTCCATGCAACATCAAAGCTTCGCTTGACTCACTCCCATTTACACGGACCACTTGCTTCCTTTCCGACAAATAAGAGTGACACCAGGCAAGCTCCCGGTTTACTATGCCGTACAGTTCCAACTTGCGCAACAACAGCTTATGGTCCACCATGTCGAAAGCCTTACGATAATCGACCAGGACCATGCTGCAAACCTGATTATTATCTAGGCTGAACAAAAGCTCATCAATTAACTTGATTAGGGCAGTCTCGGTAATGTGCATCCTACGAAACCCAGACTGTCTGGAATATAACAAGTTATTATCCATAAGGAAAGCATATAGAGAGTTGTGCATGTGACGTTCGATTACTTTTGACACTACCGGTAGCACAGAAATTGGGCGATAATTAGAAGGATCACTGGCTGCACCTTGTTTGAACAGTGGTGTCACATTAGCGGTTTTCCAACGAGTAGGAAACTTTCCTGTGGAAAACGACATGTTGATAAGCCTTGCTATGCTTGGAGCTAAAATGGGAGCGGCAATACGCAAAAACCTGGCGCTGATTTTGTCGATACCTGCAGCCTTATGAGGACTGATTCCCTTTATAATCTGAAGCACCTGAGCATCGGTTATGTCTGGAACAGAGAAAACCACATCCGGATCTTTGCGAGACTCAACAAAGTTTACCAACTTGGACAAGTCTGATGGTGTATTACCGAGTCCGGATCTCAGATTGGCCGCGATTGAGGAAAAATATGAATTAAACTGTTCCGCAATTTCTGTAGCATTTTCAACAGCCTTACCATCCAACTGTAGCTGACTAATCCCTTTATTCATCTTTCCGGATCCTGTCAATGCTTTGATCGTATTCCACGTTGCTTTAGGGTTGTTTCGATTTTCTTCGAATGCATTCTTGTAAAACTCACGCTTTGCTGAGCGCAAGGCAAAAACAGCCTTGTTTCTCGCCTCTCGATAATTTGCCCAGTCAGAACTATTGTCCGATTGCCTAGCCACCTTCAAAAAGTGATCACGAGAGTGCAATTTTTTAATAACCGCATTGTTCATCCAGGGCGGCTGAGTGGTGTGTTTGATTCTCTTTTCACGCCAAGGACAATGATCATCGAGGGCGGAATTAAACATCTTCTCCCAAGCATAAACAACATCATCAATATCTTCGAACACAAACGCCGTCTCCCATGGGGTCTGCTCTAGTGATCGCTTGAATTGATCCTCATTAAGAGATTTCATGTCACGGTACTTGATTCGAGAAGATTGTCTGTTTAGATTCCCGCGTGCGTACTTGATCAGGGCTGCAAGCTCGACTCTTCACCGTCCGTTCGCTCTCTTAGAAATATAAAACGCGTAGGTTTAAAACGTTCGATACCTGTACTTAAATACAATTTTTATTCAGATAAATGTTTTTTTTTTCAATAGAGATCAACACAGATGCCATAGACCTTTCAATTAAACTCGAAAGAGACAAAAGGCTAACTGCCTCCAGCAAAGCTCTACTTACCTTGGATGCATACCTTGCTGTAGTTGATTAAGATATGCGTCTATAACAAACATTGCCTATTTGAGATGGACTTGAATCAGATGACTATAAACTCACTCGTTTTCCGTTTGACCGGCCCGACAATGATAACCTCTGCCTTTGCAACCCCCGAGGAAAGAAGCAACTTGCACGGTAAAACTATCCAATAACTACGCGGCCAAATCATCATTAAGTAAGAAATAAGACAATCTAGGTTCAGCTTGCTAAAGGTAGGTATACACCGCAATCAAACATTTTTAAAGTATTTCAACGCTAACTAATAGAGAAATTACAAGAGAAATGAGAGATTTTGCCAGTGTCATTCCAAAATTTTCAGCTTTCTACGTCATCACTCGTTCACTCTTCACCAGTCTACTGAACCACTTTAGACAAAATAAGAGCACCTTTGGAGCGGGATAAAAACTAGCTGTAATTTTTTTTTAACTTTTTCCTCTATGGATTGTACACATGATAAGCTATATAATTACGCAAAAAGTATTTCGTGTGATAGGCACTCCAACTCGCTCTGACTTACAAACATAAAATCCATTTTCTCCGGTGTAGTAAAGGTTATGTAAGGAACGAGACAATTCTCTCTTCATAAATTGTGTTACTCTCTTGTAAGCACCCTCCCTTCTTAATATGAGTCGAAATTTCCTTTGAGTTTCTGAAATGATGTACAGGTCAGCCATATCTTTTTCTGTGCAACCAGATCTATAGAAAATGTTTTGAAGAATATGCACATTTCCAAACATCTTCAAAAGACACCTTTCCGTGGTGAATACGAGTTTTCATAAAGAGAAACTCATCTTTACCAAGCCTTATATTGTCATCCAGGAAAAACGTTTTAAAATTTTGATAATCATGACTCTCGAGTGTGCCATCACTATGCCTAACAATTCTTAATCCAGTCGCAGGGGTATGACAGTGTTTAGTATACAACTCATTTTGAATGTCATCTGGAATTTTAAATTCAGGGTCCCAAACTTGAAGGTCACCTAATTTATTAGATATCTTTCCATAACGAGCGATACTTCTCAGCACAACTACGGGAGGAGGGTTTCCAGGGAGTTGTGCCGTCAGAACAGGCTGCGGGGTATATTTTGGGAACTCTCCCCATGACAGCTTTTTAATTCTGAATATTTAGTTTGTAAATAATCTGTGGTAACGTTGTGTAGATAATTGGAAGACGACTCAGCATTAATGTCCGGTTCTTGAAAGCCTCATAGCGGATCATATAAGTGTTTGGTGTGTAAGCGCTGTCTCCCTGATTATTGAAAGAAGGTTACATTCCCACCGAGTCTCTGCTGCCGCCCGCGGTACTACTGCTACAACTAGAGTGTAAATCTGTCGGATTTTCTTCTTTACCAGCTGTCAGTAAATAGGTGTCTTTACCGTTATGTGAGCAACTCTTGGGTGTGTATGGATTTTCTAATTCTTTAGATGTTTCTTGCGATTGAGGTTCTGAGTTTGATTGTCGGTTTGGAGTAGGCGGTCGACATTCAAACTTCTTTCCTTTCTTGTTTGGATCAAAGTGATGCAGTAAAGCTTGTTCGTGAACTGCTGAGTGTTATTTTTTACAAGAGAAGATAAAGCTCTTTCTGCCATCAAGATACTTTCTTCCGAACTGTGAAGAGGCTTCCTCCTTGGCCGAACTTGAAATAACCTCTCGATTCTCTTCATTGTCGTCTTTGTAGTTGTCATCTCCCCCGATCGAGATCAGGCAGATTAAAATGTAAGTAAGTGTAGCATTATCATCGTTTTTGGTAGCATATTGACCAATTCTCAATCGAGACTTGAGTCTGACGTCGCGCGTAATTTTGCTCACGGTGGTAAGTAGCCTACTTACCGAAGCCAGATTGAACGAATTTTCCAGACATCTTAGGTACTATCTGTGGTACACGCTTGCCAATTCCCCTATCGGCTTTTGGAATCGACTTAACCCTACCTTTGCCATGGCCGAACACTTCTTTTAGCACCCTACATCTACTATTAGAACCACGACTCCATCCAACACCGAGATTTGATCTATGACTGGGGCAATTTGTAAAATCATCGATATCTTTCGGCGTCTCGAAGATGCCGGCACGCAACAAAAAAAGATCAACTTCATTTTCTGGATCTGAAAACTTACAACTCCGCATGTGACTTGAAAAGTTTTTAACAATCACACAAGGGAACGACTTGAGATATACAACATCGGTCTTCTCGATAACTAAACCCACAAGTTCCACCAGCGAACGATTTAACCGAACAGCAAATCTCCATGCTAGCATGTAAGATGAGACGCTTCTAAAACAGATCAGTTTGCTAAATCAGTATGTAGCTTGTCAATCAAATTGACTATTGTAACCATACTTTGACTTCAGCCGGCAAACAAACTCATGGGTGAAATGGATTTGGGGCCACAAGGCGATGAGTGAATTTATTGTATTGGTTGTCGTACTTTCAGCGCTATGTTTTCATGCTTTCTACTCGATTCGCTCGAACTTCAGGAAATGGTTTGTCTCAAGAGGCAAGGAGCCACTTTCTCTTCGCTCAACATCGCGAGGCGTTATGATGAACATGCTTGCGATGCGATAATTTTTTCCTTATGCTGGAAACTGGAGAATTAATCTCTGAAATTGGTAGTCATCACATTTTGCAAGAAGCGTCCCAGCTATGATCGAGCAATTAAACGAGGTTCTGGCAATTTGACCTCACTTTAGGGCGCTGGTAAGCTCATGGTTAGCGTAAATAATTGTTGTTTACAGTTTTCGAATTCAAGAGCAGTTTTTGAGAGTCTGTTTCTGTAACCTTCCTGGATATTTTCTGTTAAATTCACTGAGGTTCAGTCTCGGAATTTCATAAGCGATTATGAATGATAGATTCGTATCGGCACCATAATTTAGGGAAATTTTGTCAACACATCAACAGTTTACTATTGCCTGCTTGGATATCCTCTTTTCATCGCCCAGAATTCAGCGACATATCCGGGACTTTCATTGAGACGCTGGCGCTAAATTTAAAAGCTAATTAGAAAATGATTGTCAAACAATAAAGGAAAAGGGCTGAAAATGTCGAGGAAGGCTAACGTTCTCTTCGTTTACGGATAAACTACTTTTCAAATGCTACTTTTACCATATGGCTTTTAAAGAAGAAAGTTCAATTGAACAGTGTATTATTCTCACTTTGTTCTTGCGCTTTCAGAAGAGGTCGCAAATTTGCCTTGAAAATTGACTATGTTAGCATCCTGCTTGTATGAGAAGTCGATCTCAGCGCACTTTCAGACGTAATTTATCTTCACTCAATTGCTACATTTCTCTTTTACCATACGGTTATTTTTATTTGACATTCTAGAAAGCGTCATAGAAATTTTCAAGGGATTCCCAACTTTGGAAGTAGTCGCAAAACGCGAATTTCGAAAGGGTTTGCTCAGCATCGTAGTGTTCTATCCAAATTTGTCCTTCGGAGACCCCCACGAGAATACAAGTGACCTATTTTAAACTTCCCGCGAGAATATCAAGGTATGCTAAGCTCCGCCTCCGCAAACAATCGCGCACACGCCGCCTAATTTGTATTGAAATTGAGGTGGTAACTAGACAATGCTTAAAAAACTGTAAAAGCTTTTAAGATATGATCGCTGCGATCGCTGCAAAAATATTCAGCAATCGTTACTATCATATGGAAACCACACTCCTATTATTATCGCAAGATAGACTTTAGTTCTATCTCGACGATCGTCGCAATCACAAGCCGGTTGTCGGAAGCATCGCTCAAATTTTTCTCTACCGATTGAAGCGATTTTAACGAAATAGAAAATAGGCAATAACATAAAACAGAACATCCGGCTATCGACCTCAATCCTTGGTTGGAGGTTCATGGAACCTACTTTTTTTCCGAGTTTGATTGTTGAACTAATCGAACTTTAAAGATACCATTATTCTCTTATATGTCCCCTATTAGGATTTTTCCTTTGGCTGGTCTTTATGTTTGACTCAGAAATGAAGCTACTTACTTACTTAAATACGTCTAGCAATGTTTGCAAAATTCAGTGTAACCGTTTATTTAAGAAAAGTGTTATTTGCAGACAAATGTTATGAATTCAGATGCCTAACTGTTGGCAACTTGGGATTTACTTTACGCATCCAACCGTTTGATTGACAGCAGCTGAAATCTGCAAAGAGACTCATGTATTCCCAAAGCTTTACCTGCTGACCAATCACAACCGACTAGTTTAGGATATGCAAATTATTATGCTGCCCGCTGATTAAATGGGCACTGCAAGTACATGTCGCGAAAGACAATAGCATTCTGGGCGATGTGAAGTAATTGAGTAACACACTTGGAATTTCATTAGTAATTAAGAACGTCAAATTCGTATTCATAGCACAAGTGAAGCACATTTTAAACTTTCATACGATTGTTGGAAACTATACTTAAATAACTCTCGACAAATTGGCCAGACATTTCCTATTTTAAAATTCATAAAAGGCATTCCCTTTTCATCCTTGTAAAGAGATATTGCACATTTCTTTAACTAAAATATGAATTATGAAGTCAACTTAATTTCAATGAGTTTTAAACTTCATTTTACAGAAGAACGCTTTACTGGAGTATAATGTTATATTTATCTGCTGTCTTTCTGGTACACATGATTACCATATGTGTCTTAACCTTTAACTCCCAAAACTGTCTGCCATACAATTTATGTGATGTTAATTTGAAGAATTTGGAATTGGATCAACCAATAATCCCCTAATTGATATTTTTCTTAATTCTTGTTACTTGTCTGCTTTATATCATACTAATAATGTAAGAAGAAATTCTGTTTAGGTCACCAAAGGGACTTAACCTTTTAACTCCCAATTCTCCTTACTGACTCCCATACAGTTCTTGTGATGTTAGTTTGGAGAATTTGTTATTGGATCAACTTATAATCCCCAACTGATATTTTTCTTTATTCTCATCACTTGTCTGCTTGATATTGTTTTGTTAGTGTAAGGAGATATTCTGTCTTGGTCACTCATGGGAGTAAAAGGGTTAAAATGGGGGATTTCATTATGCTGTATATGCTTTCAAAGGAAAAAATTGGGATGAAAATCTGATGTTATGAAACACTTGCAATGGAAAAACCTGTTGCTGGTAGCTTATGTCTTTAATGCTTAAATTTTCATGGGAAACTTTCTTTGAAAGTGGGGATACAGAAGTTTTTAAAGCTGATAGAAATAAGCTGTTTGCCAGTAATAAAGGTAAATTGACAATCATACCTTAATGCTTGACATGCTTCACTCATACATGTCAGTTGTGTGTGCCTACCATTGTAGAGGCGTCTTTAAAAAGTTTTTTTTTTTCACAAGGCAACATCTACAGAGTGATGTTTACTTGGCATTTGTACTTACTGCAGTCATATATTCACGCAGTACTCTACATATATATAAATAACTGATTACATGATGTCTTCAACCCTTTACACCCCAATATCAGAATGCATATTCTCCATACTGTTCTCTATATATTTCCTAATGTGCTGACAAGGAGAATTTTTTTTAATTAATAACAGCTTTATTTCAATAATAACATATACCATATTATTATTAAAAAGGGTTATAGAAGGGAGGAACTAAATCCTCATTGTAAACTATACCCCAGATATAAAAATCTGATACTATGCAATATACATATACATACTGAAACATTTAACATACGGGCATATATCTATATAAATATAAAATCTAATAAAGAAGACATATCTAAGATAAAAATTTTGTTTAAAATTATAATTAAATAATGTATAATACATAGAATAATTTAATTTTTAGTTATAGGCCTAGTTAAAAAATGTTGATTTAAGAGCTTTCTTAAAAGCATTAATTGATTCAAGTTCAACTACTGATGACGGTAAACTGTTCCATGTGTCGATATGTCTGTGCCAAAAAGAGTACTTAAAGATGTTTGTACTGCAAAATGGTTTATATAGTTTAAACTGATGACTTTTTCTTGATTGTCTGTTATTGAAGGATATGTATTATTAGTGTTTATAGAAGAGTGTCTTTTAATGAACTTAAAAAGCTGAACCAAACTAAGAAACTCTCTGCGCTGAAATAGTGTCGCTAGTTTCAAGGATTTCAGTCGGTCTTCATACGGAGTGTCTTTACCAATGATCCATCTTGTAACGTTCCTTTGCACGCATTCCAGTTTTTCAATCAGATATGCTTGGTGAGGATTCCACGCTTGACAAGCGTACTCGAGTATTGGACGGATCATGGATCTATAACCAGTAAATAGAGCCTTAGAGTGAGATCCAAATGTCCGCTTGAGTAAGCCCAATAATCTGTTCGATCTTGAAACAACAGACAGTACGTGGGGTTTCCAAGATAAATCACTGGAAAGAACCACCCCAAGATGTTTGTGTGTAGGTACTTGGGTAAGTAGCTTGCTATTAATAGTATAGTTGCACGGAGAGGGAGTTCTAGCCCTGGTGAACTTCATGGACTCGCATTTGTCAGCATTTGTTCCTAAAAGCCACGAGCCACACCAATCAGTGACTTTATCTAGACTCTCCTGGGCAGTGATGGACGTTTGAGATGGAGGACAGTAATTATAGATTAACACATCATCAGCAAACATTTCTGCAAGACTTGATAAAGATTCAGGGATGTCATTGACGTATAGGATAAATAACACGGGGGCAAGAATGCTCCTCTGTGGAACACCAGATGTGACAGGCGCCCAGTCAGATTGGCAGCCCTCGATTACAACACGTTGAGATCGACCTTGGAGAAAATTGGATAGCCAGGAAAGTAGAGAGCCGGTAATGCCAAAGCGTTCTAGTTTGAGTAGAAGACGGTCGTGAGGAACTGAGTCGAAGGCCTTTTCGAAGTCCAGAAATATCACATCGGTAGAGAAGCGTTTATCTAGTGCTTTGGCCCATTCATGGAAAAGGTGTATCAACTGAGAGGTACAGGAGTAGCCAGGACGAAAGCCATACTGATGACTTCTAAGTTGATTATTTGATTCAATATATCCAAAAATGCGATTGTATATCAGTCTTTCCAGGGACTTTACAAGCAGACTTGTAAGAGAGATAGGACGATAATTCTTGACTAGATCTTTTTGGCCCTTTTTGAAAATTGGAATGACGTGAGCAGATTTCCATTCCACAGGCAAGGTGCCAGATTGGAGTGAAAAGTTAAATAAATTTGTCATGGACTCTGATATAGCTGGTGCAGCCTCGCGAAGCATACGCGCTGATATCTCATCCGGACCATGAGCTTTTGTAACGTTTAAACCAATGAGCAATTTCTCGACCTCAGATTTAGAGCAAAGTAGACTTGATAACTTGATCAGTAAAAAGTTAAAGATCGTCACGTAACTTCTCAGGAATACCAGGACTCTCTATAAAAACCGATGAGAAGAAGTTGTTGAATAGCTGTGCTTTATCGAAGCTGTTTGAAGCCTTTTGGTTCTCCAGGGATACTTCAGGTAGAATAGATCGTGATTTCGTCTTAGATTTTATGAAAGTCCAGAAGCGTTTAGGATTGTTACTGTTTTTAAGAGACTGAACATGGTGCCAATAAGTCTTGTTTATTTCAGATTTGACCTTGTTTCTACACTGCTTCAGTCAGATTGAAGTTGAGATGATTTAGCTTTTTTCCATTAGCGTTTCCCCATGTGAACTGAATTCCCAGTTTTCTGGGAATTCCTAGGAATTCCTAGGAATTCCTAGGAATTCTCAAAAATTCCCAATTATGCAAATGACCCTTGCAAATTGAATTCCCAGTTTTCTGGGAATTCCTAGGAATTCTCAAAAATTCCCAACGATGCAAATTAACTCTGATTTAAAAAGCTTGGAATTACTGGGAATTTCGGGGAAAGGAAGACTCCAGTTTTGTGAGGACTTGGAATCCCTTGGAAGAAACAAGAAGACATAATTCAAGATGGCCGCTATTTTCGGCCTCTGGGTTATATCACTAGCTTTTGTAGTTAATCTACTGGCACACACGCTTCCAAGCCAGCTTGGAGACGGCTCTTCGGAGTGCTCATTGAAATCGACCAACAATTTTCAAGCCCACTATCTCAGAAGAAATGCTGCGAGCCGCCGAATCTCAAACCAACTTCGTCGACATCAAGTATACTGGACCAAACATGGTCAAACTTGTCGTTCGCCTCCTGACTTCCATCAAGGCATCGATATAACTATCTGTATGGATATTGCATCGAACCCTGGTCCCCATCCGAATCAGAGAAGCAATCTGCGAGCACTATATCTAAATGCACGAAGTTTAAAAGCAATCGTGACTGCAGAAGGTTCTGACCGAAGCAAAATATGCAAAATCACCATCTTACAACAGATTGTCTTTAGCGGGGACTTCGACGTTGTCGGGGTCACTGAAACATGGCTTAATAACTCTGTAACCGACAGTGAAATCATACCAGGATATTCCATCTTTCGACGGGACAGAGAAGATCGTGCTAGTGGAGTAATGATTGCGGTTAAAGGAGGCATTGAAGTGAAAAGACGACCTGACTTAGAGAAGGATGGCGCAGAATTGGTTGTTGTGGATCTGAAGACTGTAAATGTAAAAACTGTTACCCTTTATTGTTTTTATCACCCTGATTCATCGCCCGAACCTCTTCTGGAACTTAACTCATCTCTACGGAAAACACAGAGTCAGCTTGTATATTGCTGCTTGGCGATTTCAATCTGCCAGAACTCAATTGGGCTAACGATGAAACAACAACAACTCCAGTAAACAACAGTAGTCGCGCAGACCACAAAATATTTTGTGATCTTGTTGGTGACAATTTTCTTTATCAGACTGTCCCTGGCCCCACGCATATTGCCGGTAACAAGCTTGACTTTGTGCTGTGTAATTGGCCTGAGACTATCGAGAACGTTCTAACCTTTCATCCACGGGAAGGTATATTTCCCACAGACCACTATGTTATTGAGTTTGATATCCGACTAAAGTTTCAAAGAGCAAAACGGGTGAAGAGACAAGTCTTCGACTTTAAGAATGGAAATTTTGATGATCTACGGGAATCACTTACTCGAGTTCCCTTTGAGTTAGCCTTTTCGGATGATATAAATGAACACTGGTCAAACTGGAAAGATCTGTTTCTGACTGCCGTAATAGATCATATACCAGTAAAAACAATTCACGACACTAACTCTCCCCCTTGGATAGACGGGGAAGTCCGGCATCTGATTCGAAAGAAGTACGCAGCTTTGAAAAAATTTCGTCAGAACAAGACCCCTGAACGCAAACAAAATTTGCGAATATTGAGTCAAAATATTAAGTACGTAATTCGCGCTAAACATCGGCAGTACTTAGCGCAAATTGAGCAGTCGTTTAAGGACAACCCAAAGAAATTTTGGAGCTACCACAAAGCGATTTTAGGTGGTCGATCTGGCACAAGCCCGGTGATATCATACAACGGTGTGTCTGCAAAGGAACCAGCACAAAAAGCAGACCTCTTCAATAAATATTTCTGTTGTGTTTTCCTTCCAGCAGCCTCCGATGTAAACAGACCTCAAATTAACATACCACTGAGAACTGATATGGAAATCTCGCAAATAGAAATATCAATAGAAGAGGTGAGAGAGCACTTGAATGGGCTAGACATCTCAAAAGCCAGTGGTCCTGATGGCATCCCAGCGAGACTGCTCAAACAATGTAGCGAACAAATAGCACCAAGTCTCTGCGCTATTTTTAAAAATTCACTTAAAAGCGGCAAAATTCCAAGTGAGTGGAAATCGGCGGACATAACACCAATTCACAAGAAAGACTCAAAAGAACCCGCCGAAAACTATAGACCTATTTCGCTCATTCCCATTGTAAGCAAAATACAGGAACGCTGCGTGTTTAATCACCTTTATGAGCACGTCATACATCTGATCACCCTCTTACAGCACGGGTTTCTACGAGATCGATCGTGTGTCACACAATTACTGTCTGTTCTACACACCATAGGACAGTACCTGGATAAAAATATACAGACGGACGTGATCTATTTGGATCTCGCTAAAGCGTTGACACGGTGGACCATTGTATTCTCCTGTCTAAGTTAAGGGCCTACGGCGTTTCGGGGCAGCTATTAGCCTGGTTTTCAGACTATCTAAACGAGTGCGTCCAACGTGTAGTTGTTGATGGTGCTGTCTCGCAATGGGCACCAGTCACTTCCGGTGTCCCTCAGGGGAGTCTGTTGGGACCCCTGCTCTTCACGATCTTTATAAACGACCTGCCTGATGCAACTGCAGGAGGTGCGATGGCCGCATTATATGCCGACGACACCAAGGCATATCGCAGCATCAAAGGTGTTGAGGACTGCATATCTCTGCAGAACACTTTAACCAACATGAACGCATGGGCCATGCGAAATAACATTCGCTTTAACTCATCAAAATGCAAAGTCCTCTCAGTAACTCGCAAAAAAAGCCCAATTATCTACGGCTACAAACTCAATCACGTACAACTTGAGCGGGTCACAAGTGAGAAGGATGTCGGAGTTATTGTGACTAGCTCCCTTTCATGGGATTCACATGTCCATACCATCATCGCTAAAGCCAACAAGCTACTTGGGCTTCTAAAGCGTACATGCCCTTTTCTGACCGATGTTTCAGTCAGGCGGTCCCTCTATCTGGCTTTGGTAAAGTCACAACTGTGCTATGCAACGCAAGTGTGGTCCCCAGCCCAATTCAGTCTCAAAAGTCAGCTTGAAAGAGTACATAGACGTGCAACAAGATGGATTCTAGGCACCAGAATTGGGGAAATGAGCTACCGAGACCGGCTTATCAAGCTGAATTTGCTCCCTCTCGCCTACGACCGCGAACTTAAGGACCTTGTGTTTCTTTACAAATGTCTGAATAACTACACGGATCTAAACATCCTTAACTTTGTTTCTTTTATTTCCCACGGCCGCACCAGACGAAGTAATTCCTTCAATCTCACAACACCTTCATGTAAAACAAGTACCTTTCAGGCCTCCTATTTCAACCGAACTGTTAAACTCTGGAACTCCGTCTGTACCTTATCACCCCCGTCCAAGTTTTCTAACCCGACCGCCTTTCAAACTTTTGTAGCAAAACACATGTTCTCTCTTGTCCGTTCAGTTTTTGATGTTAATAGTCCGTGCACGTGGTCAATTGTAAGGTCGTGTCCCTGTCATTGATTTTTAGTTATCTAGCACTTTTTCACTGTAAGTTTTTACATTTTTCATTTTTTTTTGTTTTTTTGTTTTTTTTTCGTTTTTATTAAGGGTAGTGCCCCGCATGGGACTCCATGTCCCGTTCGCACTGACCCTTTTGGCGTATGTCTATCCATTTTTTGTCTCTTTCCTTGTATATGTATTCATTTTGAGCTCGTAGACGTACCCAATAAAGCTGTTAAATAAATAAATAAATAAATAAATGAATTCCTAGGAATTCTCAGCTATACAAACTACCTATAATTTAAGAAGTGTGGAACTCTTGGGAATTTCTGGGAATTGAATTTGAGGCAATTTAAATACCCTGAGGTCCACATAAATTCTAAGAAATTCTCAATAACTTGAATGTGAAGGTTTTAAGAAAAGGAGTAATTTCAGAGGCTTAAAACTTTAGCTCAATAAAAGGTATGCTATACAAAACTTACCAAGAGATATACATACATGTATATGTTTATAACTTAAAGATCATGAAATTTATTATTCAAACTAAGTTTTAGTAAATCTTTTCATTAATATGGATTTTCTCATGAATCAGCAGTCAGTTATGTTAAATGGAAATTGCCAATTAATCCAATGTACTCATATCACAGATTTGCTTTCTAACTTCAAAGGACTCTTGGATTCCATGATCATAAAATATTTTTATTGTGATGCAAATTAATGTCTCATGTTCACTGATGTGCCAAAATCATCAAACATTCATTAGCTGTTCCTTGGTACACAACGTCCCCAATAATTAACAATAATTACATTGTTATCTACACTTAAAGAACTTTGTTAGTTATGAACATAGGTTACTTCCCTAACCTACATTACTGGTTGCCTTTGTTAGAAAACCTTGGAACAGTCAAGCTCAGTTGCCTCAAACACTGTCAGAGACTTTTTGTTGACAATATTTTTAGTAGAAATTTCATGCCTTAGACAAACAAATTCAACACCTAATTAATCTTTCTTTTTTCATGATTGTTGTTGCTGTATTTTTTTTCAGTTTTTTGCTCTGTTTTCGTGACTAATTGCTGTAATTTGTTTTGCTGTTTTTATTCTTAAAAAACATTTTTGTAAGAGTTTCAATACTTGTGGATCATCCACACACTTTGCAAACATCTGGCATGCAGACAAGACAGAGGTAGTCAATGTTCCCTTTGGGAAAAAAACACCTTTTAAATGACGTCTTCAATTTACTTTATTAAGAAACTCTGATCTGAAAATATTTGTCAACAAGACTTGTTAGTAGTGAGAAGTACAAACCAAGTTTACTTTCATAATTTAATTTCTTAAATGTCCCAATAACTGGATCTCCTAAAAAATATTACATTGGCACCATTACTTTAAGTTCAGTGGAAACGACCGACTGAGGAGTCGAGATGGCGGTGTTGGAACGTGTTGCTGAACGCTTGCTACGGTCAAGCTTTGTAGATTTAGGTACTGGTACAATGGGATTATCTATGTATCTCTTATACTTCCTAATGTGGTATCGTTCTCTTATAAATATGAGGGTAAAAGACGATTTGTAGTCGCATTCAAAACTGTGGTTGGCTTGTGTTATTTCTCACCTTTGCCATGAACACAACTCAAGTGAGTTTCGAGTCTTTGTTTCCACGACAACTTTCGGCCACGAATCGTGCATTTGTAATACGATCGATTCTTGTGGATTATTTCTACATAGAGTGAGCTCACATCATTATTTATATCACCAACGTTTCCATCGTCTAGAGGCAGAGAACTGGTCGGAGAAGTCAGAGTAAAGTTGTGCGCTTCTCTTAACACGGCAATCGGCAAGCCAGCGGATTCACTTTGCTAGCCAATGACAAGTCCTAAAAGATCCACGTGATCATACCCGCGATCGGAAACAAAGACTCCATTTGGCGCTCATCTTTGAATGTACTTTTCATCGGTTGATCACTTTTCTCAACTGTTTTGCTTAATATAACATTTCTAAAGATAGCTTTTATTGTGGTTCAATGGGAAAACGAGAACAGCGTGAGTGTTGTAAAAGAAAAGAAAGTCGTTGGCGCCGTGGAGTTAAAAGAAGGGACAACAGTTGACATATTGACTGGTACAAACGAGTGGCCATCTGTAAAGTGCGATTTTGAAAGTTTGTGGTGAGTAAAAATTGCGATATTCGTTACGTGATCAAAATCTTATAAAAGAATAGATGAAACGGGTTGAATTAAGCTTACATAACGCTCGGCGCAACTGAAACTAGAATAATTCTGAGAATCGAATCGGTCATTTGCATGCCGCAGTTTCTTAAGCTTATGCTTTACAATCAAATAAATCTATCAGTAAGGTTTCAAGATTCCTTTTGTCACGTTTGGGAACATTCAAGATTCATAATAGGAACTGTTATTAAACAAACCTTCCTTAGTAAAAAAAAAATAATGTATTCAGCCCTTTTTTAGTAAAATCTATGGGAGAGATGTACTAACTCCAATATAAAAGTCACTCAATATAACAAAGATTTCTCAATTTGAGAATCCAATGAATGCCCTTTTCCTTATAGCCATCTTAAAGGCCTGGTCTGAGCTTTAAATATATAAATTTATATATATTATTTTATTTCAAATTCAGATGTCATGGAATCCAGATACAAAATGGTCAAGCTTCTTGTAGACAACCTCATTCAAGGCAACGTATTGTGAGCCCAAGGAAAAAATACAAACAGCAGCTAAGTTTGCAGTTTAGGATAACTTCATTCTAACGTATTGTTACAGTTACAACAAGATTTTAATTAAAATATCAATTTTATTTATCTGTAATTAACCCCTTCACTCCCAAGAGTGCTTGGTTTTCAATCATAATTTAGGATATTGTATTTTATGGAAAAGAATCAACAGATTTTATTCACAATTTGTGTCAAACCAAATTTAATGATTGATTAGGACTATTTTATATGAATAGCTGTAATTGAGGATTAATCTTTATGAAGTTTTCAAGAAAAGAAAAATAAATCAAATTCCATCCTAATATAACCACTTGTTGATATTCATAATTAATCAAAATATTTTACATGTAAGCCTTAATTAAGCTTGTAAATAAATTTCATTGAATACTTGAATTTTAGCTGGGTTTTTTTTATTTAAAGTATTTATTTTATATCATTAGCCTCAAATTTTTGCTTAAAAAATTCCCAGTAATTCTTAAACATTCCTAAAAATTCCTGAAAATTCCCAGAAATTCCTTGGAATTTTTTAGATTTACAGCTTTTCAGGGAAAGTCATTGGTTCTCTGAGTTGGAATTCCTAGGAATTCCAAGTCCTGTTGGCTATAAACTTGGAATTTCTGGGAATTTCTGGAAATTTCTGGGAATTTCTAGGAATTTCTAGGAATTTCAAGGAATTTCTAGGTTTTCAGAACCAGAGTTGTTATGGTTGGAAATTCCTAGGAATTCCTAAGAATTCCCAGTCCGAATTTACCGTGAAAATTCACACCTTCATTCCTAGGAAAATCCTCGGAATTCCTAGGAATTCCAAAATCCATTTCGTAAGGGTTGCTAGATGCCTGCCTCGTGGTTTAATTATTTGTAGAAATCCAGACGAGTGGAACAATCCTCACAATTTCTTTCGTTTTGCGAAATTTCACGAAAGCCACTTTGAAGCCAGCTGTCAAGAGCCAGTGCGTAGAAATCATTAAAATTACAAACACGGCTACTTGCGGCGAACTTTGCTTCAAGGTGTGACAGAAATTTTTGCTCTGGAATTAGCCGCGTTTCCCACAAACGAACAATTGACAATGAGGGGAGCCTCAATGGGATGATAACTCTTTCGGCTAACAATTAAAATTTTGGGTGATTAATGGCTCACAGTTAATGTCTTGTTATTGTTGTCAACACAATCTTTTCACTGTTAACTTGTTTTTCTACTAAAGGTTAAAATTACTCAATTTTAACGCCTAACGGCTATATATTCAGCCGTTTAACAACTAACGGAAACCCCATTGAGACCGTCATTGAGGAATGTTTTTGAGAAAAGAGTCAAGAGTTTGCGAATATTTGCAGTCATTCTTACACTGCAAGTCAAAAGTTGATCATTCAGAGTTCAAGGCCAAATTAAGTGTAGTACTGATTACAGTAATAAGGAGAGTCTTTAGATGAGGGAATCCAGCGGAGTCACCCATTTTGCAATGACATACTCATGTAAGAAGTGTGAATTTCCAACGTGATTAAATGGATGATTCTAGGGTATATACGCCATGGCTAAATACCATATGGACGACAAAATAGCTGACAACTTTCATAGTATGGACTTCATGTATGGTCTAAAATATGTCCTAGTTAACCATGTTCCACCATATTAACCCACATCTACCCTAAGTTAGCCATGTTCTACCACATTAACCAACATCTACCCTAATTTATCCATTTTCAACCACATTAACCCCCATCTGCCCTATGTTAACAAAGTCGTGCCACATTAATCCCCATCTACCCTAAGTTAGCCATGCTCTACCCTGTTAACACACATCTACCCTAAGTTAACCATGTTCTACCACGTTAACCCACATTTACCCTTAGTTAAACATGTTCTACCACGTTAACCCACATTTCCCTTAGTTAACCATGTTCTACCACGTTAACCCACATCTACCCTAAGTTAACCATGTTCTACCACGTTAACCCACATTTCCCTTAGTTAACCATGTTCTACCACGTTAACCCACATCTACCCTAAGTTAACCATGTTCTACCACGTTAACTCACATCTATCCCAAGTTAGCCATATTCCACGACGTTAACCCACATCTACCCTAGGTTAGCCATGTTCTACCGCGCTAACCCACATCTACCCTAAGTTAACCGTGTTATACCACGTTAGCCCACATCTACCCCAAGTAAGCCAAGTTGTACCACGTCAACCCACATCTACCCCAAGTTAATCATGTTCCACCACGTTAACCCACATCTACCCTAAGTTAACCATGTTCTACCACGTTAACCCACATCTACCCTAAGTTAACCATGTCCTACCACGTTAACGCACATCTACCCTCATTTAACAATGTTTTATCACGTTAACCCACACCTACCCTAAGCAAACCACGTTGTACCACGTTAACCCACATCTACCCTTAGTTAACCATGTCCTACCACGTTAACCCACATCTACCTTAGGTTAACCATGTTCTACCACATTAACCCTTTTCTACCCTTAGTTAACCATATTCTACCATGCTAACCCACATCTACCCTTATAACCATGTCCTACCATGTTAATCCACCCTAAGTTAGCCATATTCTGCCCAGTTAACTGCCATATACTCAAAGGTAACCATGTTCTACCACATTAACCCTTTTCTACCCTTAGTTAACCATATTCTACCATGCTAACCCACATCTACCCTTATAACCATGTTCTACCATGTTAATCCACCCTAAGTTAGCCATATTCTGCCCAGTTAACTGCCATATACTCAAAGTTAACCATGTTCTACCACGTTAACCCACATCTACCCCAAGCAAACCATGTTATACCACGTTAATCCACATCTATCCTAAGTTAACCACGTTGTACCACGTAAGCCCACAACTACCCTAACTTTACCATGTTCTACCACGTTAACCCACATCTACCCTTAGTTGACCATGTCCTACCACGTTAAACCACATCTACCCTAAATTAACCCACATCTACCCTAAGTTAACCATGTTCTAACATGTTAATCCACATCTACTCTTAGTTAACCATGTCCTACCACGCTAACCCACATCTTTCCTTACTTCACCATGTCTTACTTCATTAACCCACATGTAACCCAAGTTAACCATGTTGTTGTTTCCTTACTTCACCATGTCTTACCTCGTTAACCCACATGTACCCTAAGTTAACCATGTTGTACCAAGTTAACTCACATCTACTCTATATGAACCACGTTGTACCACGTTAACCCCCGTCTACCCTACGTTAACCACGTTTTACTAAGTTAAACCCCCATCTACCCTAAGTTAACCATGTTCTACCACGTTAGCCCACATCTACCCTAAGTTAACCATGTCCTACCACGTTAGACCACATCTACCCTAAGTTAACCATGTCCTACCACGTTAGCCCACATCTATCCTAAGTTAACCATGTCCTACCACGTTAGCCCACATCTACCCTAAGTTAACTATGTTCAACCACGTTAGCCCACATCTACCCTAAGTTAACCATGTCTTACTAAGGGTAGATGTGGGCTAACGTGGTAGAACATGGTTAACTTAGGGTAGATGTGGGCTAACGTGGTAGGACATGGTTAACTTAGGGTAGATGTGGTCTATTATGGTTATTAGGGTAGATGTGGGTTAACATGGTAGAATATGGTTAACTAAGGGTAGAAAAGGGTTAATGTGGTAGAACATGGTTCTAGGTTAACCATGTTCTACCACGTTAGCCCACATCTACCCTTAGTTAACAATGTTCTATCACGTTAACCCACATCTAGCCTTAGTTAACCATGTCCTACTACGTTGACCCACATCTACTCTATGTGAACCACGTTGCACCACGTTTACCCCAGTCTACCCTAAGTTAACCACATTTTACTACATTAAACCCCCATCTACCCTAAGTTAACCATGTTATACCACGTTAACTCCCATCTACCCTTAGTTAGCTATGTTCTACCACGTTAACCCACATCTACCATAAGTTAACTATGTCCTTCCATGTTAACCCACATCTACCCTTAGTAAATGATGTTCTACCACGTTAACCCACATCTACCCTTAGTTAACCATTTTCTACCACGTTAACCCATATCTACCCCAAGTTAGCGGTGTTCTACCAGGTTCAAGGCTGTGCTCTAGGAAAATTTTCAAGGCGCCCTTTGGGCCTTACCATGACAAGTAGGTCGCCCAGCCTTCCAGGTTGGTCGCCCGAATTGATTAATTAATAAATAATTAATTGATTAATTAATTAATTAATTAATAGTCCATTTTATAGTTGAATCAGTTAATAATTAACAATAAAAAAATCCTTATTCAGAGATTTTGATTCATGCATGGACTTCAAAGTTTATCTAGGTCTCTTAGAGAAAGTTACAGTGAATCGGGAAGCCTTCGTCATTGCAACTTACTATTTGCAAGAAAGTTAAAATTTTAGAAAGTAGACGAAACCATTGATAGGATGTTTAATTAAAACTTGATTGCAAGTTTGTGCGACATCCGGCCGAGGAAACCATTACTGAATGACAATCTTTACTAATCCGTGACGTTTTGAAAGAGTATCGTTGTATACTTCTTACAGTTCCAGGGAATCCGCAGAATTGCCAAACAGTTTCATCTTTAATCTCTCTCGTTCAATATTCACTTCACCGGGCACGGGCGGCGAAGCGAGTAACTATATTTAGCAGTCACGTACTCTATTTTGGCGAACTTGTGATATCATGAAATCCTGTTATAAATTAACCACATACATGTTAAAACCGCTAAGAAAATTTCTTTGAAGACCACTAAAATAGGTTTCGAAACAAAAGTGTTCTTATATTAAAGTTTCATTTTCGTCAAATTTTGATCGAATGATCACAATTAAGAGCAAGTCGCCAAATATGGTGCTGATAAACATCTTGCATACCACGGACGAAGCTAATTAAATAAACACAAATTTGCATAAAGGACGGTTTCGTTTTATTAATCACGCGCTCCACTATTGAAACTGCTTTTCGGGCTAGCGGGAGCCGGGGAGCACGATGGAGTTTCTTTTTGTTTCGTTCCGTTCCGTTCCGTTTCTATACGTTTGCTGGTTTCGTTTCGGGTTTTCACACAAGCCGAAATCTATGCGCCCGGACGGGCGACCGCTTTTCTTTTTCAGTCGCCCGAGACCAAATGTTAGTCGCCTGAGGCGACCGGGCGCCGCTAGAGCACAGCCTTGAGGTTAACCCACATCTACCATTTGTTAACCATGTCCTACCACGTTAAACCACATCTACCCTTGGTTAACCATGTCGCATCACGTTAACCCACATCTTTCTTTAGTTCACCATGTCTTACCACGTTTACCCACATGTACCCTAAGTTAACCATGTTGTACCAAGTTAACTTACATCTACCCTATGTGAGCCACGTTGTACCACGTTAACCCCTGTCTACCGTAAGTTAACCACGTTTTACTATGTTAAACCCCCATCTACCCTAAGGTAACCATGTTCTACCACGTTAGCCCACATCTACTCTTAGTTAGCCATGTCCTACCACGTTAAACCACATCTACCCTAAGTTAACCCGCATCTACCCTAAGGTAGCCATGCTGTACCACGTTAACCTACATCTTCCTTGAGTCAACCATGTTCTACCACGTTAACCCAAATCTACCTTTATTCAACCATGTTCTACCACGTTCCATCCCATGTACTCTAAGTTAACCATGTTCTATCACGTTAACCAACATCTACCCTAAGCTAGCCATGTTCTACCATGTCAACCCACATCTAAGGTAACCACGTTGTACCAGGTAAAGCCCCATCTACACTTAGTTAACCATTTTCTACCACGTTAACCCATATCTACCCCAAGTTAGCCGTGTTCTACCACGTTAACTCACATCTACCCAATTTAGCCATGTTCTACCACGTTAACCCCCATCTATCCTAAGTCAGCCATGTTCTACCACGTTAGCCCACGTTCTATTAAGTTCGCCCCCATCTACCCTCTGGAAAGCACTAAGTTCACAATGTTGTGCCACGTTAAACCCCATCTACCCTTAGTTTACCATTTTCTACCACGTTAACCCATATCTACCCCAAGTTAGCTATGAAAACGTAGTAGAACGTGGACTAACTTGGTAGCTATAAAACATGGCTAACTTAGTATAGATGTGGGTTAACGTAGTAGAATTTGGCTAATTTAGAGTGGAGGGAGTTTAACGTGGTAGAACATCGTTAGCAAAGGGTAGATAGGGGTTAACGTGGTAGGACATGGTTAACTAAGGGTAGATGTGGGTTAACGTGATAGAACATGGTTAACCAAGGGTAGATGTGGGTTAACGTGGTAGAACATGGCTAACTTAGGGTAGATGTGGGTTAACGTGGTAGAATATGGTTAACTAATGCAGATGTGGGTTAACACTGATTTGCTTATATTCAATTGGGAAACATCCAAGTAATTATGCAATTGTGGCTCCATTATTCAAATGGATACTAACTGATAAAGGCTTGCGTTAATCATTGTAATGATTGTCTGAAGGTTTTTTAAATGGCTTTTTATAAATATAATTTTTATAAATACCATTTTTTTTATCCAACGCGGATATATCAAGACTCAAGGAATGGTTCACTTACAACTACTTAGGAATCAATAGCACTAAAACGCAGGCAATGGTACTTGGAAACAGTTCCTACAATTTTGAATTCTTTGTGGACCCGCAGCAGGTAATTGACATAAAGGCGATTCTAAAGATCCTGGGCGTTACGCTGAACAATAAACTCTCCTTCAAAGATCACGTAACAATTACGCTGGAAAAGGCATATGCAAAAATCGCCGCTGTCCGCAGAATAAAGCGTCTTATACCTTCCTCTATTATGATCTCTTTGTACAAAACATGTGTTACCTCATTTAGAATATTGTTCCCCTCTGTTTTTGGTAGTCTCTCCCCTCTCTCTCCTCTCTCTCTCTCCCCTGAAAAATAAGCTGGAAAAATGTAACTTTTACGCGTTAAGAACTGTGCTTAACCTAGGTAGATCTACTGAGTACAAAGACTGTCTCAGGCTTGCTAGTATGGACACCTTAATCCAAAGACGTCTTACTGCGTCTTTAATCATGTTTTTCAAGGCATACAGGCTACAGGGAGCTTCGTATATCTCTAATTTTTTCACACCTAGGGTCTGTCACTACAATTTGCGCTCCTCTGCTCTTAATGTTTCCCAGCCTGTAAATACCTCTAGCCATATTCATAGCTCTTTTTCATATATTATCTCTCATTCCTGGAACCAGCTACCATCTTCAGTTAAATCGGCAACTACTCTAGCAGAATTTAAGACTAGCCTATCTCGCATAACTACGCTTGGCTGTAAGTGTAATAAGTGTATTAGTATACAATTGTAGGAGTAGGGTTATGAATTGGTAATTAGGCTTCAGGGTTAGGGCTACAAGTTAGGTGATTAGGGTGGTAGGGTTTCAGGGGAGGTTCAGGATTAGGATTAGGGGTAGGGGGCTAGGTGATATTTTTGCTTTTCTTTTTTTCGTCATATATACATATATTTAACTTGTACATATATTTATTTACACATCTGTATTTTATCTGTCGAGCGTTTTCAACATGAGCCATTAGGCTCGGGAGACTGGGTAACCACCCCCTACGTTACCGACATGAAATAAATTGTATTGTATTGTATTGTAGAACAAATATATATAACTTAAATACCAACCTGCAATAGCATGCACAATGTATTGGTATAGTTCACGGAGCCTTTTGACCTTCAGCTCCTCTGTTTTGTAAAAAAACATCAGGACCATCCTGGAGGATCATCAACAGCACACTGCAAGTAATTTGCAAGTTCAAAATATAATGAGTATGGCAATCGATAGTGTATATAACGTTTCGGGGCGTCTTTGATGCTTTCAATCTGCCCTGATCTACCGGAAAATCAAGATTACGTATCTACAGCGGCATTACGTATCTACCATTTAAGAAGGGTCAGGTCTGGTGATTTAAACTGGGAACTCGGTCAATTCAGTGATGTTTAGGATAATTTTATCCCTGCACTGATAAAAGAACTGTATGTACTTCGTAAGCTCTATTCCTAATTTTCCTTGGAGCTTTTAGTTGTCATGATTGTACTTCTTTTCACACATGACATATGGAATTTCATTTAGAACTTGCTTTGGTTGCAAAGCTGCTGCAAGTTTAACTGAGGGAATCGGGGTCCACCTGTGACCAGCGCATAAAGAAGGTACCTGAAAACAAGGCTGCAATATTGCAGTCCTTAAGGACCAAGCGGAATAATTTGATTCAGGAAGATGGTAAGACTAGTGTTGCAATATTATCTCTCTCTCTCTCTATAGTCTGCAATACTATGGACATGGCATTTCAAACATGGTGTATATATGCAAAAAGTTTTCCATTTCCCTCACTAATCATTTTGTAATAGTGTTTAAATGTTGAGGAAAATGGTTGGGTTGAAATGTAATACAAAGACTTGCCAGTAGATAGTCAGGTGAAAACTTTTTACATATCAATAAAATGTATTGTTGCGTTTCACGTTAATATGTTGCAACAACTCCACCTCCCAGTAAATTCAATTACTTGCAAACATAAGAAAATACCATCTAAAACTTTTCAACCTATTTAATATAGCCAATAACATCATCAACTAAACTTCTAAACTTAAGAGAAAACTTGATTGATGTTTGGAATTGATTTCTGTGATGTAAAAATGAAATCCAGGTATTAGCTCAAGTTTTCTTAAAGACACCCACATTACATGCAGTTACAGCAGAGGTTATCGAATCCAGCCAAAGGACAATCATGAAACAAAATTAAAGCGAAAAAGCTTAAAAAAAATTACACAGTTTCAAACACGAGTTGAAAATTACTTTTTTTTTTACTGAAACGTTGGGGAAAAACGGTGGGGTAAGCAGTGATACTTCAACAGTGCAACTTCAAGAGAAGATATAAGAGAAGCTCATACGATTCTGGCGTATTGTTTTACTGACTCACTGTGCTCACTGCACGTGTATACACCTCAGTCCACCAGTAATGTCTTAACGCAAACTGGTTTACTGTCTTTTCTTTCAATTTTGGCTCATTTTCCCAAACCGAAATTATTGGTCACGCTCAATAGAATATAATTTCAACTGATGCTGACATCATGCACTTCATCTGAGAAGAAAACACTCCCTATCTTCGAAAATTTGGTCACAACATCAAGAACAACGCCGAAGGTCGTAAGCTGTCTGAAGATACCACTGGCAAGCATGTGTGTAGTTGTGAGAACATCGTTCCCAGGTTCCAGACCTCGTCAATTCTTTCCCACCTCACCACCCCCCGAACTGTCCTTTCAATCCATTAAAGAAACTCTTCTACAGCCAGTGCTGAGGAGGTTTATTACAGTTTTTCTTCAGAATAACGAAGGGCTGGAAAATAAACTAACAAGAGCTCCGCTTTTAGGGCTGGCCAAATCTATATATTAAACTAGTAATATAATAAACAGCAGATTGTGGCTCAACCACACTCGCTTTCGCCGAACGGACACAGGCGCCTGGGCGTTTCATTTGGAGAAGTAATGAGATAGTGATTAAAACCAGACACGATTATGATTAATTTGATGTTGGACAAATCACCCCCGAGTAGATGGTTATGATCAGCCAAGTCTTCTTCACGGCAGACTAACGTTTAGAGGCGAATGGCTTTTCTAGTTGTAACAGACAGGAACAGATAACTATAAATTCCGCCGTTAATACAGCATACATCTTACAACGATAGAAAGCGTTATTCCTGATCAGGTGATCCCGGGATCTCGAGATGACCAAGGCAGTCACTTCTCGCCAATCTTTGAGCTCCTTGAAATCTTGGACGTAAGCGCCTCCCCTTACTTCTTAAGGAGTCATTCATCAGCAAAATAATAGTTTGGTATGCTCTAGCGCGAAGATTTCCAACGTTGTATTCAAAGGTAGCTTGCAGGGCCGTTTATTATCAGAAAACAGACCGTCGGAATTTTGATTCAACTGTAAGAGACTGGTGCCGAAGAAGGTTCATTCTCGGAATGAAAAAGGTCACGTGATTTCGGGAAAATCACGCTTATTTTTTTTTGTCGAAGGAGATGTCGCTGTAAACGCGGCGATTCTTTTGAACTGAGAGAGCAAAAAGCCAATACTGCAGAGGACAATTGCTTCACAATGGGAGGAAGGGAATCTAAAATTGTAAGTATAGATGCATCTTTTAAATTTTACTTTCACCAAATCAACTTTAAGAAAAATTGCAAGCGCACTTCGCTCTTTCTTTCGGTGGGAAATGAAATGGTTCTCTGGCACGTCAAAGTTCAGGAATAAATGGTTACACTATTCTTAAGAAATACAATCAAAGCGATTATGCTCAGTCATAAATTTAAAAAAAAGCATTACAGAGACCAAAATACTATTATTTCTGCGGAGTCATTTCTCTTGGAGATCAACTAAACACTTTAAGACATGGCAAACTGAGCAGTTTACAGTACAGAAGGTAATGCAGCGAAAGGGAAAGCGAAAGTCGTGAATATTTCGATTTCGTAAGATAATCGATCAAGAATTGTCTGCGTTATTAATCTAGACAGAAGAAAATAGAGCCAGTGAATGTCATCAGCCCCGACCTTTATTGAGAAAACGGTAAAAAACAGGCCATCGAAATAAAGAAATTACTGATGGCCTAAAGCGAAAGTAAATTTGTCGGCTTCCTCTGACTTCTGGGTAACTCGTGTTCCGGTATGGCAAATTCTCGGAACCGGTAAAATTGCGTATCATTATATTTTAATTATTTAATATTTCGATGAAATAGCTGGTAGGTTTTGATGCTAAAAATATAAATTTACACATTTCTTTGAAAGTTTTTAAATCTGCCTAACCTTGTTTGTGCGCTGTCCTTAGAATATTTTTACGATTCTCCAGTCACGCAATTTTGTTAAAGAAAGTCACGCGGTGCCTGTTTGTTTGCCTCGCTTCCCTTGGCAAAAGAAATGTCAATTCTGTGCTCTAAGGAATAACTTCATAAAGTACATTTGTAAAGATTTTGGTTGAACAAGCTTATCATTGGTCAGTAATGTGTGCTTTTGTAGAATCTCATTGGTTATTAAATTGATACAATCATAGTAATGCATATCGTCTTGTAATGTTTTTAATAATCAATGTGCCTGTGGAGGGGTATTGCAAGTTTGCCATTTGCAACCTATTCTACCTTCAGAGCATGAAATGAGTTAAGGTCTTTACATCAACCTATAAACGTTCAAGTTTATCTTAGTTCTTCCTAAGCAAGCGAGGCGAGGGAGCTTTGCTAGTGCTACTTGCATTCCTCGCACTGAGAAAATTCGCAAAAAATGTCTGTTGAGAGGTGCCTACTTGTTTGAATCTAATATGAAAGAAAACTCTTGAATTGTGATATTGCTGCTGCCTCCATCTTACTCTACAAGATGTATAATTCTCACAATAAATCAGTTTCCTAACAAAGAACCTTTCATGGTTAGATAGATATTTTTTGACTCCCTCCTGTTGAAAACAACATAGCCCACCAATCAGACCTTTATCTGTGCAGTTGCCTGTAATTCTATTTCTTACAGTAATGGGATCTTGCTAATGAAAAGTATATGGTATACAAGTAGATAGTGATTTTAAAAACCAGTTGTAAGGTTGCACATTAAATAATTTGAAACTCCTTTATTTCACCTGCAAACATCTTTTCAATCACAATGCATTAAAATTTGATAATAGGTATTACATCTTCAAACATCTAATTCGTGAATACAACAAAACAAAATCTTATATGTTAATATCTGAAACAAGTAAAGGGTCAGTGTTATATGTGACATTCAGCAAAGTTCTCTAGAACGAATGATTTCTGTGCCAAGGTTATGTCATCAAGAGATATAACATCTCCAAACATTTAATTCATGAATACATCGTATCAAAATTACATATATTAATATCTGAAACAAGTAAAGTGTCAGTATTTAAAGCGACACCAAAGTTCTCAAGAAAAAGTGATTTTTGTGCCAAGGTTTTGGCATTGACATATATCACATCTCCAAACATCTAGTTCGTGTATACAACATATCAAAATCTTACTTGCTAATATCTGAAACAAGTTATTTGTTGTTATTATAAGCAACAGCAAAGTTCTATAGTATTTTCAGACAGCTTATGACCCTCGTCGTTGTTCTTAATGTTTTCACCAAATTTTCAAGGATACGGAATGTTTTCTCCCTCAGTTGAAGTGCATGATGTCAGCATCAGTTGAAATTAAATTCTATTGAGCCTGACTTATAACTTTGGTTTGGGAAAATGAGCCAAAATTGAAAGAAATGACAGTAAATCACTTTGCGTTAAGCCTTTCCTGGTGGATTGTATACATTTGTAGTGAGCACAGTGAGTCAGTAACACAATAGGCTAGAATCGTATGGTCTTCTCTTATATCTTCTCTTGAATTTGCCAAGTATGACTGCTTACCCCACTGTTTTTCCCCAATGTTTCAACCTCCCCTGTTTAGCGTAGAAAATTTTAAAAAAGTCATTTTCAACTTGTGTTTGAGCCTGTGTAATTTTTTAAAAATTTTTCGCTTTTGGCCACTCTTGTTTCATGTTTCATAATTGTCCTCTGGCTGGAAATACACAACGTCTTTTTGAGATTTTTTTCTGTTATTTGATTCAATAACCTCTGCTGTAACTGCATGTAATGTTGGTGTCTTTAAGAAAACTTGAGCTTATACCTGGATTTCATTTTTACATCACAGAAATCAATTCCAAACATCAATCAAGTTTTCTCTTAAGTTTAGAAGTTGACTTGATGTTGTTATTGGCTATATTAAATAGGTTAAAAAGTTTTAGATGGTATTTTCTCATGTTTGCAAATTGAATTTACAGGGAGGTGGAGTTGTTGCAACATTTTAACATGAAATGCAACCACACATTTTATTGATATGTAAAAAGTTTTCACTGACTATCTACTGGCAAGTCTTTGTATTACATTTCAACCCAACCATTTTCCACAACACAAATACTATTACAAAATAATTAGTCAGGGAAATTGAAAAATTGTGGCATATACAACATGTTTGAAATGCCATGTCCATAGTAAGCTAACAGTATTGAGGAGGATGTATGTGGTAATAGGCTGTCTTGTCTGTATCAATAATTTGCATCACTCCCGTTGGCAATGTTTTGATGTGGTTGGGCTGTCAAGGCAAAGGAACTGAGGATTTTAGTGGGCAGTGACTTTTTCTCAAACCTGGAAACTATCATCGTGAAAGCCATACTTGTGCCCAGTAACTCATTCTTATTCTGATAAACTAGTTTCAAGATTGATACAATATTTTATAACAAAAATTTGATGCATAGGTTGTGCAAAAACCTTTAATTTGACGATACTTTTATAGCCAATACCAGTCCCTCCACATGGTACAATTTTAGGAGGATCAGAGAAAAATAATGTGCCATCCGTCTACAACATTTTATGTAATTATTTTAATTACATAAATATAAACTATTACTAGGAGATCAAATAATATTAAAAAAAAAAAATTTGTTTGAAAAATTAGAATTCAGCACAGGCTGGATAAGAAAAAAATTTTTAGAAAAAGAAATGTGTACCAATGAAAAAAGCTAAGCAAACTTTTTTTAAAACACCTGCCTGTACCTATATGGCATGTAGTAAAGTCTTCTGAAGTAGTCATAATCCCGGTTTCATATGTTGAAAACACATGCACATGCAGATTTCCTGTAAACCTATAGTTTAAGCCTATGATGACTTCAAAATTTTGATGCACACCTCAAAAGGAAAACAAATAAATTTCATGTTTCTATTTATTCAGTTTAGGTTAGTGAGGTAAAATTGAGTCAAACATTCAAGAAACACAACAGCAGGTTCAAGAAATTTTCAAAACTGATTTTTAAGGTTAGCCTACCTAGTAGGTTTGTACTGATGAAACTCATTAGAACTATCCGTAGTAAGAGGGCAGGCTTTCCTTTCTTCATTTAAAGAAATAATGAGGTTATCATCTTTCCAAAAGCTCAGTGGGAAGTGAGAGTCAATGAGACTGATAGTGACTATGTTATTTGAATAAGTATCCAGAACCAGGATAAAAAGACATAGTCTGCAAAACTCTCTAATTTTAGTTTTTTTTTAATTAAAGCTTTATATCCTTGCTTTGTGCTTTATGTGGATGCCAATTACCAGTAATTTAACTTTCATGCATCAAAATACAAAAAAATGTTCTCTTCATCTGTGTGCCTCAAACATTGCAGGGGAGGAGGCACATCAAATTAAAAACATGAATTAAAATAGGGGGGCCCCATTAATTTCAGTCCTTATTAAAGGAGGATCCTTGTTTTCCAGATTCCCACCCTTTTAAACTCACATATCTTGTGACCAATCGTTATTACAATGTTTAGTTTGGGTAGGACCATTGATAAGAAACACCATGCATTAATGAAGGCTTGAGCTAGTGTATTTAATGCAATCTAAGTAATAATATTATGTTACAGTATGGTAACTAAAACAGCAAAATTGTATAATCACACAATCCCAAACAAAGGAAGTCAGGTTATTGACTCACCTGCTTTAACTTTTGAGGGCTTAAGGTACAGAGAATAGATATGGTAAACAGTTAAAATTAATACAAAGTTGAAAGTTTGAAAGCTAAAAGATATCACCATAACTTCTCCCAAATGTTCATGCTGGCAGGAAATCATTTATTTTTGTCACTAGGTGGGACTGTATTTACAATAGTTCTACTGACAAAAATGCAGTTTTCTAAAGTTATCTCATAGCACATGACTGTACAGGTCATGTGGAAGGTTCCTGCATGGGGACTAACATTTCAATTACAGTACCGTTCGAAGATAAGCGAACCACTCAACGCGTTCCCCACGCAGAGCCAACGCGTTGGCGTTTTGAACTTAACGCGTTTGCGTTTGCGTGTCCACGCAAACGCAAACGCGTTTAGTGAAGCTCATTAGTAGATCACACTTTAAAACCATTTTGCATAACAAGAGGCCCAAACAAAGCCGACTTTTTTGTCACATTCGCCTCATAACAAGCGTTATCCAAAGATCTGTTCCTGATAAAAAATAAAAAAAAAACCGAACTAAGAGTCAAGCGATTTCATTTTACAACCTGTAATTTGTGAATACTTTCGAAATTCTCGTTCACCTGTATCCCAAACTGTTTTTTTTTTTTTTTGGTCGATCGATTTTATGTTTACGTGCCGCATGTCTCGAAATGCATCACAAGTCGCGGCGCTTGTGCTACCAAATAAATGAAATTCTAGCCGTATTAAGTTTGCGAACAACTTCGAATTCTCGGATCCAAATTTATCCTTTTCGATTGTGTCAGTTACATCGCCGACATTTGAGTATCGCGAAAAACCATGCGTGTATTTTAAGTAAGGAGCAAGTAAAAATAAATGTATGTTCTCACACACACAATACATGCGTACAGTCGGCTGAAAGCCGGGCGAAAAGCGGCAGAACGTAAACAAAAGCGTGACAAACTTTCGCTAGCAGTTCACGAATAAAACTCGTGCCTCGAATTTCGATCGATAGGCTTTAAATAATGAAACCTTTTGCCTTATTTGTTAAGAGTTGCTCTGTAGTTTTCGAAAGCTTGCCTTAATTTTTTTTTCAGATATCTGTCGCAGAATACATTTTGTTCAAAACCGGCGAAAAGCAACAGAACGTAAACCTTGACAGACAAGTAAAATTATGCAAATTCAAAAAGGTTTTCAGTTGCGGATGAAGGCCGTCCTTTGAGTTGGTCAACAATGGATACAAAAGAAAGAAGGTTGGAGGTGGCAAAGTGAATAACAAAGGCGATACGGGTCGATGATCAACGCGTTAGCTAACGCGTTAGCGAAAGAGCACTAACGCGTTGACTTCTTCGAGCCCACGCGTTGACAACGCGTTAGGTGGTTCGCTTATCTTCGAACGGTACTGTACCTCTGCAAACTGTAATCATCAGAATTGCAAGCCAAGGTGCATTTACCAAGTGCTCAAGTTTCCAAATTAGTCACCTAATTCTTACAGTGGAGTTCAATCCTTTTTGAGGCTATCTTCAGCTTGATCATCCTGTTACATGTGAAAACATGAAATGTTACTAGCATATTCAAATAATTACCTGAATCAAAATTTATAATTTTTTAATAACCTGCTTCCTTTAATTGTGCTCTAGGAATAGGAAATGGTATTGAAGAGAAAGGAAGAAAGTTCTTGAAACATTCTATGTTAAATGAAGCTTTGTTATGAATGTTAATTGTGATTGCAACAAAAACATCCGTAAAGCTATAATAACAATTACGTTTCAGGTTAACAAACCATAGTGAAGCATGATATGAATAAATTCAATCTCACCCAGTTTGAATGTAGAATCCAAAATCTAATTAACTTACTGATGAATAGGAGAAAGCTCAATGTGTTTTTCCTGCTTCCGTCATTCTAAATATCACAAATCAATCATGCCACCACTTTAGTGTGATTTTTTTAAATGATGTGTACTCTTTGTTATGGACAGCTATTTTTAGTATCTATCTTTTGCCAGCTGACATCTGAGAAGAATGAAGTCCACACTGGCAATTTGACACATTTCAGGCAAACCCTACAACTGATTAACCCTTGAACTCACACAGTGACCAAGACAGAATTTCTCCTAACAATATCAATACAATATCAATCAGATGAGTAATGAGAATAAAGAAAAATATAAATTTGGGGATAATTAGTTGATCCAATACTAAATTCTTAGAACTAACATTATAAGAAATGTATAGGTGACAGTAAGGAGAACTACAAATTTGATTGGGGAGTTAAAGGGTTAAATTTTATTTGATCAAAAACATGAACAGCAATAGAGGAAATTAGTTAGCATAATTCAAGTTTCCCTTCTTAAGTATTCTGTGATGTTTTTTCTGTCACATGGTAAAGTTTACAGTTTCCCTCGTTTCACTGTCTCCTGTTCACTTGTTAGTTTCCCTTCCTAACAATCTAAACTATTGTTGCCAACAAATGCGAGGAGCATATACATGAAAATGTGTACAGTTAATAACACTTAAATCCCTGAAAGTGACTGGCATCTAATTTCTCCTTTCAATAATGAGTCACACATTAAGGTCATGAGAATAAAGGAAATGATAATCAACTGAAGAACCCCTTGATTGTTAAACAAATTCTCCTTGTCAGCACATTAGGAAATGTATAGAAAACAGTATGGAGAATATGCTTTCTGATATTAGAATATGTAAATGGTTAAAGACATCATGTAATCAGTTATTTATATGTAGAGTACTGCTTGAATATATGATTGCAATAAGTACAAGTGCCAAGTAAACATCATTCTATGGTCTTCTACTCTTCCACCCTGGATTTTACCTTGTGTAAAAAAAAAATATTTTTAAAGACACCTCTACAATGATAGGTACACACAACTGACAAGTATGAGTGAAGCATGTCAAGCATTAAGGTGCAAGCAGCTTATTTCTATGAGCTTTAAAACTTCTGTATCCCCACCTTCAAAGAAAAGCATTTCCCGTGAAATTTAAGTATTGAAGACACAAGCTACCAACAACAGGTTTTTCTATTGCAAGTGTTTCATAACAGCAGATTCTCATCACATTTTTCTGTTACATTTGAAAGCATAAGAATATTTTAATCATTACAATATGAAGAAATCCATCATTTTAACCCTTTAAGTCCCACTTGTGACCTGAACAGAATTTCAACTTTATTAGTTCGATATAAAGCAGACAAGTGACAAGAATTAAGAAAAGTATCAATTAGGGGATTATTGGTTGATCCAGTTCCAAATTCTCCATACTAACATCACATAAATTGTATGGCAGACAGTAAGGCAGATTACTCATGAAATTTTGGGAGTTAAAGGGTTGAGACACATATGGTAATTATGTGTACCAGAAAGACAGCAAATAGATATAACATACTCCGGTAATGTGTTCTTATGTAGAATGAAGTTTCAAACTCATTGAAATTAAGTTGACTTCATAATTCATATTTTAGTTAGAGAAATGTGCAATATCTCTTTACTAGGATAAAAAGGGAATGCTGTTTATGAATTTTGAAATAGTAAATGCCAAAAACATAAAGATGGAATTTAAAAAACAACTAAAATAGAGCATATCTATTCACTTAGGTTTTAATCATTAGTTGTCACACACAGTTATAAAATAGGGTGTGTAAACAAAACCAGGGCAATAAAATTAAAGATTCAGGAGAAGCATGATTTTGACCTGTTTACTAATGTTCTCCCCTGAATGCAATCTGGAATGAGAACTCTGCAAGACTTTTGTTTTATCTTGAACTAAAACATAAAATTTAATTATTTTCAGGCAGTTTCATGAGGAAATTAAAGGAATGAATACATGTTACATAAAAAGAAACCCCTAGCTTACAATAAATTAAAGCAGAAACATAATTATTGCCTACATGTTTATGCTTCTGAATACAGCTATAATAGCTATTTTTAAAGTAATTATCTACATATGTAAACCGAGTGCAATATACGGTCATAAACGCAATTTTATTCTAACCTTCCTTCTTGAAGGGTGCCTTATGTGTCATTTATATCAAGTTCAGTACCTCCAGAGTCACAAGCCGGACTTTTGGGGCTAAAAATAATAAAGTAATCAACGAGTTATGTCAGGCCAATTTATCGAGAGTTGATTAAGTATAGTTTCCTAACATCGTATGAAGGTTTGAAATGTGCTTTACTTGTGCTGTATATACGGAGTTATCGTTCTTAATTACTAATGAAATTCCGAGTGTGTGACTCAATTACTTCAAAAGAGAATATCCAAGCAGGTTACAGAAATGGTTCGCGAATTGTGCACTGCTAATGTGTTCACAAAACTTCCCTAAATTATGGTGCCGACACGAATCTATCATTCATAATTGCTTATGAAATTTCGTGAATGAACCTCAATGAATTTAACAAAATATCCAAGAAGGTTACAGAAACAGGCTCCCAAAAGTGCTCTTGAATTCGAAACCTGTAGACAACAATTATTTACGCTAACCATGTGCTTACCAGCATGCTGTGGGGTCAAATTGCTAGAACCCCTTTTAATTGCACGATCAAAGCTTGGGTGCTTCTTGCAAATTGAGATGACTACCAATTTCAGAGATTAATTCTTCAGTTTCCAGCATAAGGAAAAAATTATCGTATCGCAAGCATGTTCATCATAACGCCTCGAGATGTTGAG
Organism: Pocillopora grandis; assembly: GCA_964027065.1. Lineage (NCBI taxonomy): Eukaryota > Metazoa > Cnidaria > Anthozoa > Scleractinia > Pocilloporidae > Pocillopora > Pocillopora grandis. Next base: position 19,818,717 of record OZ034739.1, read on the forward strand.
CGAAGCGAAAGTGGCTCCGTGTTTTGTGAGACAAACCATTTCCTGAAGTTTGAACGAATCGAGTAGAAAGCATGAAAACATAGCACTGAAAACCACGACAAAAAATTAACTTCACTCATCCTGCTGTAGAACCAAATCCATTTTATCTGTGAGTTGTTTGTACCACCCGTTTGCGGTTCGTAATTTGATTCTCAGATGTTTGACGGGTTCTCACATGACAAAATCGTCAAAATCAAATTGCCGCGTCAGACTTCATGTAGACATTGCTGACTCAATCTCATTTTATTTCAGTTTTGGGAAAGGCCATTACTTCGTTCTTAGGGTAAAACAACACATCTTCGGCAAAGCGCGATTTTTTCAAATGAACAGAGTAAATCCTACGATAATTAACTGAAGAGAAAAAAAAGTAAAGACTTGCGCTCGCCGTTCGCCATCATTTAAAAACTTTCTAGGCAAAACGAAATAAGTAAGATTAGTGCCAAGATTTTATCATGAATAGATATTACATCTCCGAACATCTTCGTTAGTACCCCGTCATTAATCTTCAAAGACAACTGTTGCTCATCAAGAAGTAAAACAATCTTTACAGTGACACTCTTCTCACATGTGGTTGCTCTCATGATGAAGCCGCAACGTATTATCTGCGCTGTCAAAGGGAATTCAAAATGGTGATTGGTTCAATTTAGAGCAGAGTGGACTCGTCGTACTGAAACGAGTAATTGCATTGTAGAGGGATGGCAATGTTTGTCATATCGTTCACGATGATTTTATCTCTGTCTTCGGTGTAGGTGAAGTGCTTCAGTTTCACAGCGGTGTGGTTATTATGAATCTCTAGAAGTAGTGGTCTCTTGTGTGTCGAATAGAGTGGCGCATCTAGAGTCTCTTGGGCTGAAATCTGCAGAACAAATGTGCAGTAGTTCATTGTGTTCCCTTTGATTCGTTTTGGTGGTGATAGGTTGTGAATGTACCCTATCAGTGTTTCCTCCAAGATTAAAACTTAAGCGTTGAAGCAGTCACCTGGAGAATCCTTTTCGTTTTTGAATAGAAGTCTTTTCAAAGTGATTGGAGATTGGAATGGCGTGTCGATTCTGGAATAGGCCTTGGCGATGCCGACTGAGTAGATTTTGGCCATGATGGAGAAGGCCTCATCGAAGTAGTTGGTCCAGCAGCTGGCCCTGTTGGCGTAGAGTTTGTACAAGCAGATCTCCGCGCTGTGCGAGCAGATTTTGACGTCGTAGGGTTCGACATTATTACTAGGTATATCTGAGCAAATATCAAAATATTTTACTGTATTTGCAACTGTTTCATTTTTGCGTATCTCTCAGGAAACAGGTAGCAGCTTTCTGAAAATTGTACTTGGCCTATAATTTTACAAGGCACATTTAATTCACCAATCGAAATTCAAGTTTTTCGATTCGACTATCAGAAGCTAGGTCGTTGTGGAAACGGATGTTATGAAGTACTGTAGGGAAAAAGGAGAAGTTAGAGCCTTTAGTTTAGCTATCAATAAACAAGTATGGATAAACAAAGTTAAGTTGAGTATTTATTGATTGAACGATTAATAACGAGGAGCTCAAGAGTTGTTTTCATTTACCCGTCAAATAAACCAGCGTATTACACCTAAGTATTCTCTAGTTCCTCTGTTGTCTATTGTGTCTATCTGACTACTTCAGTTAGTGCACATTGATTCACAGGTTAATGAAAACCACTCTGTGATAAAAATTAGAGAGATTAGCACTGACCTTTGCTTCCTGCTCCTTACTGCGCGGAGCAGTGCAATTTTAATTACTGTTTTATGACGGTTTTAACACAATATGGTCAAAAGAATAGACAGTAACTACTTCATTTCGAATTTTATAGTAGAGAGATTGTTTGGCATAAACTTGATCCAATATATACTTCCAGCTGATATAAAAGTAGGTTTGTTTACAATTTGAAAGCATTCGAGTTGTTTTAGAGGCAAAATAAGCAATTCATTAAAGTAATTGATGTTGAAGTCTCCTAGCGTGATATCAACAGTGTTTGCTTGAAGAATTATGTTCAGGTCGTGAAGATATTGCTGAATGTTCGGGTTGTTTTTTCTAAATGTTAGGAGGAATGTTAATTCTTTGTTAGTATTTGCAATCGGTGCATTACATATTAGACCACTGATAGCTGGAAAATATTGTTTCTGCAGCAAATTATTGTTATTTTCAGTACAATAGCTAAACTTGAATACTTATCAGTAGGGTGGTCTTGTCTGTGGAGTGTAAAAGGGTTGAGATTTTATATGATAGTATTATCTGAGTGGTGGGGTAAAAGTTGAGTTTCTGCTAGGGCTAAGATGACACATAAAATAGATAAAATATAACTGAAAAGGTTTTACAAGTGGTTGAAACTTTAGAGGTAAAAGGCGTAGATGGTTTACAAAGTTTTTCAAATACTATCGGCCATCAATCGATCAACGGACTTTGTCTGACTTTGCCTCTATGTAAGTGCTACAAGTGAATGCTAAGCAACGCGCGTAGTCCAACAAAGATATTTAGACTCAATCGCTCTTTAACAACGTTCAGATCTCAGTCGCTTTTTAAGTCCTTGAACAGATTGCCCCTTGAATTGCGAACATCTTAAACAAAAATTTTTTTACAGGCAGTTCATACTCTACAGGGTACAGTTTTTGAAATTCAATCGACCATCGATCAACGAGCGCATCAACAACATCGGCAAGGCGTCAAGATCATATTTATAAATCGGACGACTAATGACATACAATCTTGTAAGCATATATACATTTCTTGAAATTCGAGCGCATTTTGAGCACATCAACAACATCGGCATAGCGTGGGGGACAAAGAGAGATTAAGGTGAGTGAAACGAAAAATTACAAACATGATATAAGAGATCCTCGCAGCTATAAACACTACTGAACTAGTAGTTGAAAGAAGACCTGAAAAAATATCCGGCTCATAAGGGATTTGAACCCATGACCTCTACGATACCGGTGCAGCGCTCTACCAACTGAGCTAACAAGCCAACTAGGAGCTGATCATTAAGTTGGGTCCAAATAAACCTTCCAAGTGATGAATAATGATTGTAGATATATGAAAATCATATATGTGCACTGCGGTGAAGGAACAGACATAAGAGATCCTCACAGCTATAAACAGTACTGAACTAGTAGTTGGAATAAGACGTGCAAAAAGATTCAGGCCCATACGGGATGTGAACCAATGACCTCTGCGATACCGATGCAGCGCTCTACCAACTGAGTTAACAAGCCAACTGGGAGCTGGTCATTAGGTTGGGTTCAAATAAACCATCCAAGTGATGAATAATAATTGTGGAGGTATGAAAATCATATGTACGTGCACTGTTGTGAAGAAGCGGATATAAGAGATCCTTTCACAGATCTACAATCATTGTTAATGACAAACATGTCGAGATCGTATAACATTAGTTAGGCAAATATTATCTTGTAAGCATATATACAATTGCTTTGTAACATGAAGCAAAGTAACTTTTGTGTGGAGCGAAGTGACTTCGATTATGGAGCGAATTGACTTTTTGTTCGAGGGAAGTGACTGGGAGCGAAATGACCATGGGGGGAAATGACTGTAAACCTTTTTGCTTATGCAAGTTTAAGCATACTACATTTTCATTTACTGTTAATCCCTGAACTTTGTGTACTGCGCACGCCCATGCCAGTGTGATAGGAAACTGTAGCCTTTGTATTTCGGAAGATGGTTTTTCAGATCTTACTTTTACGCGAGCTAAAACAGGTTGAATTGGTACAGTAGAATGTTCTATAGCATATTTATCTGTACATTTTTGTATAGTTTTAATACCAGCCTGCAGGTCATCAAACTAAACGTAAATTACATATGGTTTGCTTCTGGTTTAATTAATAGCTATTTTTTAATTGTACCTATTTGGCCATTGATAAGTCTATCATTTATCTATATTTGTAGTAAGCATGACCCTACAATTTTCTTTCACTAAAATTTCAAAAGCAAGTCCACCTGTTTCTGATCTTCCCTTAGGTAACACTCTATAAATGTCATGTTTGTTAACATTTGGTGGATACTGGTCTGTAGCTTTCAATCTATGCAGAGGTGTTTTTAAACACGGGAGGTGTTCGTTGTTATCTTGATCCACAGGAACATTTTCAGAAAAGATGTGCTTAGGGTTGTGTTGGATAATTAGGCTCAATAGGGTTACCAGACCTTAGCTAAATGCATTGAATGTCTGCCTCAGTTTGTGGTGCAGTTCCGTTCGTCTTATATTTTAAGTTAGCTCTATCATTTCAAAAAGTAACCAAGGATGGCACAAATTGCGAACATTATTTTTGTATTCCTCAAATACAATTCTCTGACGAGTGGGTGGCAGTTGATACAAATCACCAAGTGTAATAATACTAAATCCTGCAAACAGCTGGTAGGTTGGTAAATCAAATATTTCTCTTAGGCGTTGGTGGATGTGCAGCAGAGTAGTGTTTGATACCATTGAGATTTCATATATGATAACTGGTTTCAAATCTGATAGAGCTTCTATAATTTGTGTTCTTTTTTAGTCTGACATCAGTGGAGGATTGTCACCTGATTCCTTAGGAATTGCTAATGCCGTATGTATTGTAGTGCCATTAATATTAATGGAAGCAACACCTGTTGGAGCCATCAACAAGACTGTTGAATTTTCAGGATTACTAATCCCATGTCTAAAAGGTTTTGTAAAAGTGAGATATATTAAATTAACGAGATGTGATTTTCCAGCTCCTACTGCTCCTGTTAGGAACAAATAAACTGTTGGCTGTACATCAGTTTTTTATGAGCCGTTCATATTTTTAACTTTGTTTCTACACCTTGATAGTAGTTTGTCATATGCACATTGTTGCTGAGTGTTCAGAGATCTCACACTTTGACAAAGATCATCATCAGATATGTCTAATGGTCAATTGTAGGATGTTATTGCACCTCTAGAGGCTTTTTCATTAGATTTTCATGGATCAAGGTGTTGCAATGGCTGGATATGAAATGATTTGGCATCAGTCAAATGGTCATGTACTTGTGCTTGTAAATCTTCATTCTCTCGATTATTAATAGCATCATATGAGCACAATGTGGCGACGTCACTATTTCTCAGAGTCTCAAGTGCTTCTGTGACTGCATCAGAATCTGGTTCGAATGTATTTTTTATTATGTTCCACTACAGCTTGTACTTCAGGTTCAAAGAATTTTGATATGAGAGGTTGTTCATTTCTAAGAAGCTCAATTTCTTGTCTCCGTGGATAGTAAAGCATGAGAAGGTGATGAAAATATTTTTCAGGTTCCTTTGTCTTGTTAGGTGTGTGATATCTAATAACCGCTTTAACCTTTCTGCATTTCATGACTTCTTTGCCATTCATCAATCTTATCTTTCTTGGAAGTAATATTGAGTCATTTGAATTTTGATGTAGTGGTGTAGGGATATCATCAGTGAGAATCTCTGGTTGACCATCTACTGTTTCAGATACATCAGATTTATAATCCTTGTAATAGTAAGCAGCAAACTCGGCTAGACACATGTTATTGATGGAATATTGTTTGGTCTTATGCGATAACCTTCAAGTATATTGGATTTGTAGATGTCTGTACTATCATCATCTAATTCATCAAGTTCTTGTCGACTCTTTGCTACTCTTAATCTTTTTTCTGATATATCTGTGCTAAAAAACAGTTTTTGGAAATATCTTTCTCAACCAAAGCTCAGGCATACATCTGTTCACACATTCTTGTGAGCTTACTTCTCTACTTGAAGGAAAGCTGCACCAATTTTTCTTAGTCCATCTTTAATACTTACATTTGCTTTATTTGCCTCTTTCACAGCATCCATAATAGCTTGAGAGCGTTCAGCCTCATCTTTAGTAAAGTATGAACATACATACATATGTAATGCATTTATAATGGTTGAATACAGGTTGTAGGTCGACATTGGCAGCAAATCCCTCTTTACCAGCGATGAAATAGTTGTTGGCAAAACAGCTGTCTATTGGTCTTTTCCGATGGAGCTCATAGTCAGAATCTGGTGATATTGAGAGAACCCATTGATATTGCTCTTCAATAATCCCAATAACTTGGAGTATGTTCTCTTTGTTTAGAGTAGGGAGATATTCTGGCTCAGTAGGATTAAGAACTCCATCAACTTTTTGTTTTACTAGAAAAATAATTCCTTTTCTCCTTGATAATGCAGCTGCTTTGATTTCTTCATCCATATCATCAAGTAAAGGTTCAGCTACCATAGCACTATCTGTAAAGAACTTTCCATAATTGAAGCTGCATGCAGTATTTTTATATTTTCTACATGATTTGTTCTGGCAATGTGTTTGATATTTTTTGACAAATTCATACAATTCAGGGTCTTTGTCTTTGTCTTTGTCTTTGTCTTTGTCTTTGTCTTTGTCTTTGTCTTTGTCTTTGTCTTTGTCTTTGTCTTTGTCTTTGTCTAGTAAGTATGCTGGTACATGTTGGTCTACACAGTCAATACAGTCTTGCTTGGTGTCTTGGCTTAGGGCAGTCAGATGTCCTTATCAGTGCATGTAGTTGAGGAGATCCTCTCATTTGAAGTTCTATACGAAGAACATAATATACTATTTTGCCAATTGGATGTGCATTAGTTAGTAGAATCTCTGTAAAGAATGTTTCTACCCTGTACTAGAAGCACTTGGCTACAGTACTGGACTGGATTGAGATTAAGATGTCTGCATCTTTCATCAAATGATAAAGCTTCTACTTCCTCAGCTGTCATGTTCTTGCCATTAGCTCTAGCAATAATCTGAAATAATTCAGGCCATCTTAAGTCAGCACAAGATAGTGTCATGAACCGTGTTTTACAACAACCTCACACATAAACTTTTGCCAGCATGGTGGAGAGCCTGGTATTTGTCTCAGAAATAAGCTTGGTCTTGAGAAATTAGATTTTGTAGGATTTGCGTGTTTGTCCTAATTTTTGATGCTGTATCATTCTGACCATGAACTTTTTTAAGAGCAGTATTAATACTATCAGATACTTTTTTCTGTTCAGTAATAAACTGAGCAAAGAAGAGATACTCTGGGTCTGAGGCATTGCATCCACTGTGGTGTGACAGTCTGGCATATTTGGCTATACTGCTGAAAGACATAAAATAAAACCAGCAAAATACTTCAATGCCAGGTAATTTAGTGTTAACAACTGGGTTGAAAACGTAAATTAGCCACCGTAAAGGGTAAAAAAGCTGACGTTTCAAGCGTTAGCCCTTCGTCAGAGCGATTGGAGGAATTGTGGGTTGTGTGTGGGTTTATATGCAGAAAGTGGAGCTACGCCACTGGTGGGAATATGGTGACGAGAAAACAGGAATAAATTAGTTGAATGAAAAGCGCTCGTTGATTCCGTGGGGATTAAGGGTGCCGATTTGGAAGATAAATTTTTGTTCTAGTGTTTTACGGCTTTCCGAACTGCCTAGATGTAAGGAAAGGCCGCAAACTGCCATATGCTGTTTAGAATGATTCGGAAGATTAAAGTGTCTAGCGACTGGTTTGGATGCGTGGTTGTGAGGGTGAAATGTAAGAGTAAATGGAATGCGGTCAGTATCTTCCTTCTCAGCCGTTTGTAGTGCTGACTGTCGATCAATTTCTCAGCAAGGGCTTAAATTTTGTTCCCATATTAAAAAAAAAAACCAACGAATTTTCAGTTAAGCAAGACGTTGAAAAATTCCTTCGCTGCGTTCAGTTGAAAGCCTTTTTTTATAACAAAGAGGATGATTCTGACAACCACGCAGTTAAATCTATCATTCTCAAAAATTTTAAATTACTCCAAAACGATTCAGAGACTGGTACTATCTATTCGCAACCCCCACTTATTTCATTCAAACTTGACAAAAACATAGGCAACTTTTTAGTCAGCAGTTCATTTCAAACCAGTGACCAATCTGGAACTTTTAAATGCGCTCGCTCACGATGCAAAACTTGTCCTTTCATTCATAACGTAGAGAAAATATCGGGACCCAAGAGATCCATTAAGATCATTGATCACTTTACGTGTACCTCCGCCAATGTTATCTACTGCATAACTTGCACTTATTGCAATAAGTTATACATCGGCGAAACAGGAAGACGACTGGGTGACCGATTCCGAGAACACCTTCGCGACGTGGAAAGAAATGACAAAGACGCATCCAAACCAGTCGCTAGACACTTTAATCTTCCTAATCATTCTAAACAGCATATGGCAGTTTGCAGCCTTTCCTTACATTTAGGCAGTTCGGAAAGCCGTAAAACACTAGAACAAAAATTTATCTTCCAAATTGGCACCCTCAATCCCCACGGAATCAACGAGCGCTTTTCATTCAACTAATTTAGTCCTGTTTTCTCGTCACCATATTCCCACCAGTGGCGTAGCTCCACTTTCTGCATATAAACCCACACACAACCCACAATTCCTCCAATCGCTCTGACGAAGGGCTAACGCTCGAAACTTCAGCTTTTTTACCCTTTACGGTGGCTAATTTAAGTTTTCAACCCAGTTGTTAACACTAAATTACCTGGCATTGAAGTATTTTGCTGGTGTTATTTTATTTGTCTCTCAGCAGTATAGCCAAATCTGCCTTTCGGGAATAGTACTGGAAATGCAAGCTCTTAACATAGTAATAGACACTGGGTGCTTGTTTTCACCAGGTGCTATATTGTATATTTCTGTACCAGAAGAGTTACCAGAGTTCTGTTCCTCAATAAGAATAGGGTAATCTGGAAGAACTGACTACAAACATGTTTCACTGGCAGGTGATATGTGCTCATTTAAAGGATCTTCTGCCTCCTCTTCATTTAGTGCTTCATTACTGTTATCTTTAGAGGCTTCTATTGAACCATTTACCTCCGAATTTGCAAGCATGTTATCAGGTTCTGCTCTGTTTTCATTTACCGTAGAACTGCTTGATTGATTTGCTGGTGGAGAGTTTGTTAGTAAGATAGTGTCATAATTCTCATTGAGTGTCATATCTGTCAGCTGTATATCAATATTTCCACAATCGATTTGAATATCTTCATTTAAGGGACTATTTAAGCTTTTTTAACCAATTAAATGCTGTCATTATGAACCTCAGTCTAACAGGTTGAAAAAAGACATGTCCTCTGAACTGAAGTTTTCTTAATTTAAGGAGAATTATGCCAGATCTTTCTGGAGGACGAGGCAATATGTTACATGTTCGATCACAGTTAACTGGTGCATTATATATACATTACATATAGCACCTTAAATTTTTCTTTGTTGCCTTTTTGGAGCAACTATTACTTTTTCAAATACAATGCGCTGTGCATTTATTATTTGTTCTTGGTTTTTAAGATTTCCAAGCTCAGTTGGTACATCGTCAACATTTAAATTCTTCACAATTGCCTAACATGGAAGTCTCCCTTGTATGGTTTTTGAGTTTATGAGATCTTGTAGATATATTCTTTTCCATCGTATGATGTTTGTATTTTAAAAATATCTTGAGATGGGTAGCAATTTGTGTCCAATTTTAAAACGATTTTTCACAACGTGTTCTATAACATACACAACTAATATAATATGGACCATCCATCATTTTCTTTTTAAACTGCTTGACACATGAATCCACTGTCTTCTGACCACTATGGAAAGTATATTCTTTGGATTTCTCAAGAAGTTCATTCTTAGTGGTATCCATTGTTTTTTTATTGTTCTAAATTTATGGTCTCATGTGCATAGTTCTGAGGAACTACTATGCTCTTTTGAACTGCATTAATGTGTTCTCCCCTCAACTCAAATATTTCATTGCTCTATAGACTCTTAAAATAACATACTAAGCTATCAAGAGATAATGCTTCCAGAAGCACACATGTACCTTGAGGATATCCTCTACCGTATACATCCCTCGCTTAAAAATCAAATATGTTGAACCCTATATCAACTTTACAATAGATAGAACACCCGGCATACATCCCACAGTTAATATAAAATGGTGTAGCTTTGAGATAATAGTGATTCGAAGGTTCTTAGTAAAGAGGTACAGAACTGATATCTTTCTATTGCAGTCTCTTGATATACAGTACCGGTGTGGCTTTCACTGTACTCTAGTTGATAGTCAGCATCAAGCACATTTAGGACTGTCTGGTTAATTGAGACAAATTTGAGTACAACTGATTTCCAATATTCGTTATTTGAATAAGGTCATTTGCAGAACTGATTCCTTGTTTTTTTTTATAAATCAAAGTGCACAAACTCATTGCAACACATTGTTGTCCCGCATTTGTCCAAACACCAACTCATTACCTTGGCTATATGGTGCTGCTATTGTTTTGCTGGGGTCAGCATACATTGGGCAAAGGCCAGGGTTTTTTTCTACATCCGTGCTCAATTTAAATTTACAACAATTCGCTACATGAGTTTGACTCTTGTAAAGACATAATTTTTTTATAAGAAAATCATGAGCAATATCGTTAAGTTCGAGATTTTAACCTCATTATACTTTTACGAAGTGTCTCGGAGGATTTAAGCTTAAGCTTCTGTTTCATAACCTTAATATAACAATGCATTTTTGAAGATTGGGGTGTACTCAAATACCTACATTTGTAAACAAATTCTCCAACCTTTCTGCTCTTGTTGCTTAGACGCTCTAGAGTTCGTACTGGGATTCTGCCTGGTTCGCGATCACGACTAAAAATGCGATGACGCTTCTGAAGATGCTTTTTGTCAAGATTAAGATTTGACAGTTCATTTGAGATAACACGATTCTCCGGATAGTTTAACTCAAAAATGTTCGCTCCTAAATTGATCTCTCGTAAGGCTTGCGGACCGACCCGTTCCGAAAACGCTCAACGTCTTTTAGTTTGGGTCTACTGCAATCGGTTTTTTTCGTCTGTATGGGATTTCATCGCCCTAGAATTCATGGAATCCGAGCTTAAATTCTACAACGACTACTCGCGTGAATTCCTACTGTGCTCAACCATCCACTCTACAGATGCGCACGTCTTACGCATGCGCTTTGGAACCCGAACGACGGCTTGTGACCGAACGAAGGGAAAAACAAAAAGAAAAAAGAAAGCCGAAATTTAAACTCAGGCCTCACTGCCTGGGTATGTAAAATCTGTGGAAATCAGTGTTTCATTATTAGGGTTTCAAGAGGTTGAAAGAAGATATTAGTGGATAAAATTGTACCTGTTTTTTGCAACACTTCATTTGACTTTTTCTAAGTATTAAATTGCCTTTTCTCTTAAAGTCAAAGTTAAGTCAGTTCAGTACTAAATTTGATGGATAACAACCTTGGGCGTGACATTACTGTTGTTAGAGAATTTGTGTTTTGTGCTAGGTAAGCTAATATATATGTATATATATTTTTTTTCATAAAGAACTATGAAACAGTAGACAGAACAGATCCCAGCGCACGTGCGCAAGGCGAGAGAAGGGCTCAAGAAGAAAACGAGAAGAGGATGAGAGATTTGCGTGACCAGATGGAAAGAGACCGTGAGCTGGCGTTACGCGAAGCGGAGGAACGTGCCTTATACGAAGAGGAGTCACAGAGGATGCGGTTAGATCAACAACGACGTGAAAGAAAAGAAAATGAAAGACGATTGAAAGAGGAGGAAGCGTTCCTTCAACTCAAATATGATCTGATAACGTACGACTTTCAGATTTGCCCAAAGACCAGGAAAGAATCTTTCATTGGTCTGGAGGTGGACGACATTGATCTGATTCGCATTGCTTTGATCGGACCCACAGGATCTGGGAAAACTGAGTTTATAGGTTAGACCAAATTTTACTCCTTTGAATCAACTATTAAATGCTTTCATATGCTATTGTCGAGGATGGCCAATATCATTGGGTGTGATGAAACTCTCGTTGGGTTTTGCGATCATTGAGGTTTGGATACAAAGAACAAGATTTTATCAACTCAGATACTGTCGACTTCGTTATTGCGGACACCCTCAGGGGAAAATTTAGTGTCCGTAATGGCGAAAGTCCGGCGGACTCTCAACATATGAAATACCGGTAGTATGTAACTACGCAGACGTAAAGTTTATAAAGTGGCCTCACGAACCGGCCGCAAGCAGGAAATTCTCATGTTCGCACCCACTTGGAGAATGGTTTATTTATTTCCCTTTATCGTAATGTCGCTTTATATAATGTGAGTCAAGATTTTGGACGAAGTGTCCACTATAGCAAGAGATAAAACAACTGAAATGTCGCGCTAGGGGGTAATAAAGTGTCAGCATTTCTGTGATAGCAAAAGTCCGTAATGACGGGAGTTTATTTCAGTCATTTCCTTATGCGTTTCGCCGAGGAACTGGCTTTTGACGCTATGGCAGGTGTCTGTAATAGCGAGGTGTCCGGAGGGCGACATTCGACTGTATTTCGCAATCTTAAAGAGACACGACGATCGTCGTACATCGAAAATATATTGGCGCAGCGAATCGAGTGAAGGCAAGCGAGCGCACATACAGAAGGCTTATAAAGAAATTCATTGCATCAGTGAATTAGGGTTTTGCGCATTTCGTGAAATATTTTTTGATTTATTTTCAAGGTACATTACAGCGAGCCCTCGGAGAGACCGAAGTGACTGCCTTTGGACAATCCCACGGAGCTGGAACTCTGTTGCTCGACGAATACTATGTGCAGAGGAAGATTCGGATGATAGACACCAGAGGGTTTTTTGCGATTGACGAAAGACTGCTGGATGAGTGTCTGAATATCATGTCGGGACGGTGAGAATTCAATAATGATAACAACTTTATCGATAATAACAATAACATTGACATTAGCGATTATGATAATGATAACGGTAATCATCATAAAAATGATACTAGTAATAAAAATACTAGTAATAGTAAAAATGACATTAACTATATACAGATTTAGCCAAGCCTAAAAGCTGAGCTCTTGTTAGTTTATTTTCCAGACCGTCATATACTGAATAAAAACTGTAAAACTGAGGTCTGGAACTTGGGGATGATTTTCTCACAACTTGCAAAGCGGTCAACGCGCATGCAAAAATACAATACAATACTTTATTTACCCTCGCTAAGTCTAGGAGAAATAAAAACTCGTTTAAACATGTGCGTGAAACGAAAAACGTTAAAAAGAAAAGAAAAGAAATAATTTAAAGTTATCATTTTTAACTCTATCTAAAAACTTCCTTCTTTAGAAGACATTTAAAAGTATAAATATCCTTGGCGTTTCTAACATACGTAGGGAACGAAATCCAAAGTTTTGTTGCTAAAAATGAGAATGACTTATGGCGCCATTCTAGATTGAAATTGGGTAATGTTAAAAGTGTCCCCGACCCTCTTAAATTATGATTGCAGATTTTAATGTTGAAAAGTTCTTCATTATTCCTTGGGGCTTCTTTGAGTACATTTATATACCCAAACTAGGGCCTGGAATTTTCTTCTTTCTTCTAGCGTTATTATACCAGCCATATTTAATAAATGATTGTATGGTGTATGCTTTCCTTAACTTAAAATAGATCTAAGAATATAATTATTGGTGTCTCCTAGTTTTTTAACTTGACTTCTTCCAACTCCAAGTACTAGCGGACAATAATATTCTAAATGAGACAAAATATAAGCTTTATAAAGGCGGCACATTACGTCTAAAGGAATAAACCTGCGAATCCTCCGTAACGCAAAGGCTTTGGCATACGCCTTTTTTACTTGTTCGGGCACATGAGCGACAAAACTGATCTTACGATCCAATGTAACACCAAGGATTTTAAGGGTATCATTAGCGTCCACCTCATTGTTATCTACACTGAAGTTATAGCGATACGGTACTGTACCGATAGTCATTGCCTGTGTCTCAGATTGACTAAGATACAATTAATGTAACTTTCGCTCACAGTATTAAAACAGAAGCACAGTTTATTATTGTATTTCTCAGCGATGAGTTTGACACCTAAGTGATCTGCAAAATCATCAGTAACCTTATCCATCCCTTCAGTTACCGCCACTTCACTGAAGTAATTTTTGAAGAAGATATTAGCCACAGTCAAAGTGTCAGTCACAAGGGATTTGTTTTCCAACAGAATTATTTTAGATTGTTTTTTCACCCTTGCTGGGCAATAACGGATTCTTTTCACTCCAAAATTCGCCATGATGTTTTGATTTTGTGGAGGCGTCCATGCAAAAGACCTTCAAACCTCTTCCTTTCAGTGAAGTGACCCTGTTTCTTTGTTTTCTGTACTCGTTCTATGAGGCCTCAGTGGGATTTCGAGCATGAAGTTTAAATAAGCGATTGCGCCGCGAGATTTCACGCTATATCTCTAGCATAATCCACGGTAACTGATCACCCTGCATCCATTTTTTCTTAACTGGCACATGATTATCAGTGATCCCACAAGTCGTCCACGTTATCATATATATAGGCAGTATCTCAAGGGACGCTTCTTAAATCCTGTAAGAAAGCGTCGCATACTCTGGTATTCAATTTCACGTGCTTTTGGCTTTGTAAGTTTGTTTTTTCGAACTGCAAACACCAAATCATGGTCGCTCACTCCTAAATGCAAATTACCGCAGGTGGCAAAACGTTCAGGATGGCCAGCCAGAATCACATCAATAAGCGGTTTTGTTTTATCAGTAACCCTTTTTGGTCAAGAGATTTGATTCTGCATGCAAAATTTATCACAGAACTACTGAAGCGCTGCGTTTCCTTTTCTACCCTCATTTTGGTTTACGCACATGTCCAGGTTATAGTCCCCAGTTAAAACTACTTCTTGTCGGCACTTGTACATAAGTTCTATGGCAGAATTGAGCGAAAGTTAGAAATCGGCTTGCTCATCTTTCCTGATCTATAGCATGCACAAATAATAAAACGTGACTTTCGTGAATCAATAACATCCAGACAAATTTATTCAACTTTATCTGGCTCTAACTTTCGTCGACGACACGCTTTTAAGTCCTCGCGTACAAAAGCCATCAGCCCACCACCGCCTTTCTTGCGATCCTGGCGTATTGTGCCGTATCCAGATTTCCGAAATAAGTCGTCAGCATAAGTACAATCAATTTTCGTTTCTGCTATAAACAGAATATCAAACATGTTCCGAATAAGCATGTCCCGTACTTCATCCATCTTTTTCTGAACGGAATTTATATTTAGATGGCCAAATTTAATGTTGGCTTTGTAATAGCTGCTAGTCAGCGGTCTCTCCAAACAGCTTAGTGAGGACCTTCGTCGTTGTTCCTGATGTTTTGAGCAAATTTTGGAAGATAAGAAATGTTATATAAAGTTTTCAGATGACTATCTACTGGCAAGTCTTTGTATTATATTTTAACCCGACCATTTTCCACAACTTATAAACACTATTACAAAATAATTAGTCAGGGAAATGAAGACTTGTGGCATATACACCATTTTTGACATGCCAGGTCCATGATAAGTAAACAGGATTGAGAAGAGTGTATGTGAGAATAGTATTCTATTCTATAACATTCTCACTTGCACTTATTGTTGAAAACAGGTATGGGAGCGTTGATCTCGCCGCTTTCTATCTTGCCCCCACCAGAGGGGCAAAACAACCCAGTCCCCAAGGGTCAAAAGAACCTCCCGAACCTTAACACCCAACTTCAACCCCATCCTTAACAAATGACGTTTTACGTTGAAAAATTGAGCACAAGACATCAGATGAGCATAATTCCTCTCGGCTAAGAGGATTCATCATTGTTACTCTTTCAAGCAGTATCAACCACAAAGCCGAAACAAAACGTCTCAATTCATTAAGGTCTTCCCACTCGGAGGTGACGGAACTTTTAAGTAAGTCTGTGTTGGGTGGGCCAACGCCCCTGAAGGATTAAGAACTAGTTAGCTGCAAGTAATACAGGGTCGTGTGACGTTATTTCCAGCCGACATTGTCCATTATCTCTGATAGTTCAACACCCGAGAAGGCTAAAGCTATCACGCAGCCGGAACGGAAGCCGTGAAGGGTTTCGCCAATATCACCCCCCATTTCTTTAAGATATGTTTTCGGGCGCGCCTCAGCCGTCGATGAACTGAATGGTTCGTTCACTATGGCTCCTTGGGGGTTCGTTGGACGAAATAAGTAGCCACTCCTGAGGTCAACCTTAAGTTGCTCTGAAACAGTCAAGTACTGCTCGATACCCCGAACTGGGCAAAGCTTTGTCTGAGGGTGTCGTTGTGTTCTAAAAACTTTGGAGTGTCTGTCCCGCAGACAGTTTTCCCCCAGATGTGATGAAACAAAAAGCCGTCATTATTGGGAAAACGAAGAATCTCAGGGACTTTTACCTGCCCCATATCACCTGGCCTATCTCCACTAAAGAATACAGCTTTAAAGTACACTTCGTCTCTTGCCAAAATAAAGCGCTGAGTTGGACTAATAGAGGATGACTCCATAGACCGCTCAATATGAGTTACAAGCCGATCCAGTTTGTCACTAAAAAACAGAGTCGCCTGTTTCGGTTGTACTTGAGCTTGAAGTTGCTCCATGGTAACCACGCGGAGATAATCTTTCAATGACTTATATGTTGCTGGATTTCCTAGATCGAGCCTCCGATCCTACTCCCCAGTTCGACCAAGCGCATGAAAGATAGCTCTTAGTTTACCTATGTAGGAATCGACAGTCTTGTACGATAGCCTCGTAGGGCAACCACACTGGTAAACCCCTCTTTGACCAAGAAAATTGCACCCATTTTTATGGCCCAGTCCTCCCATTGCGATCCTTAAAGACAAGGAATCGACAAATATCCCGAGGTGCGATGCTAGTCAAAGAAGGACATCCCGGCAGTGAACCAAGAAAACTCTCCAACTCTTTCTGGAAAGAATCTCTCTGTTTGGAATGACTTAAAGCCTCGTAAAATAAAGTCAACTGTTGGAGACGCTCGTTGATAGCCTGGAGGCTTTTACTATCTAGACTTCTATGCGCCAGTCGTGTCACTGCCTTTCTCCTATATCCACAACGCTGGCAAAACCAAAAATCAAAATCATTTGCATGGCTGCAACTCGGACATCTGACTGAACGAACAAATAACTTGGCCACCTTCGGGAGATCCTACAACATAAAAGGAAGCAATTAAAATGATTCCAAATAAACGACTGCCTAATAGGTTAGGCCCCCAAAACAGCGTATAATACACCCTTCCTGCCCAAGGTAGAAGACAACGATCAGAATAATTATTGTTTAATACATGCAACACTCGCTAATGTTTGCAAAGCAATGCATGACTACCTTTTATTAAGCTATTAACAATACTTCATATTCCTGGAAAGGACATCTTCAATGGATCCTTGGCTTCAAAAGTACTATTTTGAAAAAGTAATAAGTTAATCTTCACTCGTGTATCAGTCCATACGGACTGTTCTGGGATCAGATTAAACAATGAATTAAACAATATCATTAAAAAGCGAGTGCGAAGGCCCACAAATCTCCAGGAAGTCCTGGATGAGACACCCATCCATCTCTGGAAGGAGTTAAAAGAGCACGTTGTTCTCCTTTCTCCACCAGTTTGACGAATCGAAAGGAATATTTTCTGATCAAAGGCCACCAATACCTCTTAGGGTATGTAATTAAAGTAACCAATGTGCAACTTCTCCTTTCACTTGAAAGAAAACAAAGAACCGGTCCAACTAAGTGGGGGGGGGGGGGGGGGGTGGAAAAAGATATGGACGATCGAGAAATGCAGCGTCCTTACATCCTGGGCGAATAAATTCACCCACATGAGGCAGGTGCAGGGTAAGGGGAAAAGTGTGGCAGATCATTTCCTTCTAAATCACACATCACATTCGAGTCTAACGCCATTAGGTCGCAGGTGTGACCCCCGGGGCCACCAAACTCCCACTGAACAACATTCCAGAGTTCGGGGCAGAGCTTGCTATCAAGAAGGGATAGACGACAGGACGGAGTATCCGCTGGGTTGTCGCTAAATGGCACGTTGGTTAGGTGAAGGGAAATGTTACGTCGCATTTTGGTTAAAAATAAACTCTTGATCATTCTGTTCAGGGACGCACTTCTCCCTCCTTGTCTAGACCATGCGTCTACAACAGCCTTATCAACATGTGCATCTACCCAAGAATCTCGCACTGGGTCCTAGAAGGACACAAGGGCTTTATCCAAAGCCAAGGCTTCTCTTGTGTTGATATCGAGGGTTCTTTTATCGACAGACCAATAATCTGATGCAGTCAAAGTTTCCTGTGACATCAAGGAGGCACCCCAACCGGTCCCTGACGCATCCGTGGCAAGAGAGATCTGTATGTGATGCTCATCTTTCCAAGGGAGGGATCATCCCAGGTCTCGAGGAAGAGCCAGTGGGTGATCTCTTCATGGAGGTTATTATCAATCTTGACCAGGCGATGGGTTCGCATACCTTTGGAGATGGCTAAGTTCATTTCTCTTGTAAACAGGAGAGCCCCTGGGACTGCAAGTGAAAAAAAACACACTTGCCCATGAGTCGCTGAAGGGTCTCAGTTGATACGGTTTTGCAGGCCAACGTTTGGTGGACTATATTAAGGAATTTCTCTTTCTTGGCCAGGATGAGGTGGAAAGCCTGTTGAACAGAGTCTGAGAGGAACCCCAAGTATGGTACAACTTGAGCTGGGCAGAAAATAGAGTTGGAAAGACCCAAAAAATAACCCAGTCGAATCAAATAATAATTAACCAAAAAGATAGCTGAGTTGGCCGCTGCCAGGTTACGTTCGTCAGCTGTTTGCAATTGAGAATATGGACCTCGGGTAATATCAACCTGAAGCTGACTATTGTGACGGTCATCGATATACAACAATCAATGGACGCCCATAGAATGGAGGAAGTTAGTTGTTACAAGACCAGTAGAGTGGTAAATAAGAGGCGAGATTTTCCAGCCAAAAGGGAGGGTGTTATTAACAAAATACCACCTACCCCACCTGATCCCAAAATAGTTGTGACTTACGTCAGTCAACAAACGGTGATCATATCCTGATTTATTATCTAGAACAGTTTGGTTAGATTCTCGGCTAACATACCGAGAAAGGTGAACGATACTATCTAACTTGAACGGAACGTCTACCATCCAGAGGTTAAGGAAGCCAAAAGGGAGGGTGTTATTAACAAAATACCACCCACCCCACCGGATTCCAAAATAGTTTTGACCTGCGTCAGTCAGCAAACAGTGATCATATCCTAATTTATCATCTAGAACAGTTTGGTAAGATTCTCGGCTAACATACCGAGAAAGGTGAACGATACTATCTAACTTGAACGGAACGTCTATCATCCAGAGGTTAAGGAAACGGGCATCGTGGCATAAACGAGGCTTTGTCGGTTCCACAGTCAGTGGCAATTCTAGGTGAGGCTGGGGAATCTGACTAACACGTCCCAACACCGATACTGTACCAGAGTAGATTCTATCGAGCAATGTCTTACGGACAAAGTCGGCAAAAGGTCGACATGAAGGGTTATTTCTGAATGCAACAGATGGAGGGTAAGCCGAGTTATAGAATACCTCTTTAAAAGTACCCCAAAAGGGGCGGAAGAAATCTTCCACCGAAACCTTAGGCCGAATCCAATGTAAGACCTGAGTTTGTTGAGGGCTTGGAACAGTGCCTACTATTTCTTCCCATTGTCCCACGTGGTTGTGTAACTCCCCAGCACAAAAATGATCTAGATCTCTGAATTGTAATTCAGAAACAGTACCAAGGGCATCACCCTGAATTATTTGTCTGAACCTTTCTTCTGGAACTGTTGTCACCCCCATGCTGGCCCCTGCAGGGTTTTCCCTCCAAAAAGCCCAACGCACTTGTTTGGGAAGTGACTGGGCTACAGCTAGGACAGAGACCTCAAAGGATGGATCAAACTCCCATTCCCACGCCAGATCAAAGGAAGCATAGAGAGTGAAAGGAAGGACAAGCAGCGTGGGTGGAGATTTATATTAACAGCATAAAAGGAAATAAAAGTATAACGAGGGGAAGACCCAAGTGCCAGCTAGGTATTTTGAGATACCCCGTTTTTGCAATTGTCACTCACTGCAGTCCCCAGGGTAGGATTTATCATGAGAAAAGACAGTTAAACAAGCATTCATTCAACATTAGGCATTTATTCAATTATTCAACAAACAGTTTCGCTTATCCTTTCCTTGTTTATTATTTGTGTTGCACGGGAAAGATTCGTGTTTGCTGTCTTGAGCAGCATCCTTTATGGCTTCAATCAGTTCCATTGCCTCGAAATGAGAGAACTCAGCAATAGGACGCGCAGATAGGATTCTAACTTTACCCAATAGGCTCTCCAAGGGCGGGGTAGTTAGTGACTCTACCCTCTTTTGCAACTCAGTGAAGTTCCTCCTAAGAGTCTGAAAAGGATCACAGAAAATACATTCAAACATCTGCCAGAGGAGCTCAAACAGTCCTCTAAAACCATTACACAAAATTGGTAAATATGACAGTTTAAGAACAATAATAACAATAAAGGGATTCCTGCCGACCAGGTTATGTCCCAAGAGAATGACGCCAAAACAATAACAAACTAAAAATGCCATTTAGGATCATCATAACATTCTTCGCCGAGAAATCGTATCACTAAAACTGAAGTAAGTAGTGAACTTTACACCATAAGGACTAAAAACACGTATAATCAACTATGAAGCACTAAACTGAAAAGAAAAGGCGGATTCACACTAAACATTAGTTCCCAATCACGAACTATTAAAGGTGCAGATGTATAGCGCAAAAGTCACATTACTGAGAAAAAAAGAATTATACTCCAAAAGAATTATATCACCAAAACATTAATAGTCAAACCCCGAACTCCAGACAATAATCACTCCTTGCATACTCATCAGTGAACATCCAACGTTCGCCCGACGAAAGAATCATGTCACTAGGAGTACAATCAAAACACTCGGCTCAAACAATATTGTAAACACACTCTTTGTGATCATCAAATCAGTCTCCTGACGAAAGAATCATGTCACTAAGAAAACAATCAAGTGGTGAGCTCAAACAATATATATTGTAAACACACTCATTAGTGATCATCAAATCGCTCCTCTGACGAAAGAATCACGTCACTAAGAGAACATTCAAATACTGAGCTCAAACAATATGCATTGTAAACACAGATCAAGATCAATTAGGCAGACTCTCAGTACAGCAACTGAAGCAGCAACTGCAATACAACAAGGATCAACACCGATTCGCAAAGTGCAAGCAAAGCATCAAAAAGGCGGGAAATCAACGGAGTGGTCGAATCGAGACAAGACGTCGTAAGATAAAGAGCATGGTGAGACAAAAAGACAAATTTGTTTTTCTTGTGGAGCAAGCTCACCCAATATCGCAGTGTCCGGCCAAGGATGCTACTTGTCACAAGTGTGGAAAGAAAGGACATTACAAAAAGTGCTGCAAGAGTAAAACAGGTAAACAAGGTACAACTGGGGAACCTAAGCAGGTTCAAGTACATGGTTTACAAGCACCGCTGACAGGAGCCAGTGCCAATCAGACTTCAGTTCGTGATCCTGCACAGGACTACCACATGATGTTCGGTCCACATGTGCCAGAGGACAACCAACACACAATGTTTCACCATATTCAGACTTTTCATGTGAAGAGTATTAATAATACTTCAAGCAAGCACATCAAGCCTCTTTAGTTAAGTACAGCAGGTGGAGGACCCATATATGAGGTTGAATACGAGATCGATACAGGCGCAGAATGTAACGTGATGCCTTTGTATCTACACAAATCCTTATTTGGAGACAAGAGCCTTACGCCTACCTCTGTGTAGATATTCGGATATGGAGATTCCCCTGTAGCAAACCTAGGAGTGCGCACTATTGCGATTCATACTGGTGATAGACAACAGCCACTGATGGCGACTTGTCAAGTGACTGATACTCGAGGGTATTTCATCCTAGGCAGAGAAACAGCTCAACAAGTCGGCTACATTGCCTTTCCAGAGGTAACCCCATCCTCCTTAACCAGTAAGCCGCAAATCCATACAAGTGTTAATGCTCTGCAACCAGTTTCCAGTAAGGTTAACAAGCCTACGTGTGAGGTGTTAGATGATGCTGTCATCTTGAATGGAAAGAGACACTGTTTACCCTTAACAAAGGAGTACGTTTTATCCGAACTCAGAGATATATTCGAAGGTATAGGAAAACTACCAGGGGGCAAGTATCACATCCAGCTCAAGCCAGACACACAACCTGTACAACAGCCACCATGAGCAGTGCCTGAGAAGAAGAAAGCAGCATACAAAGAAGAGCTTAATGCAATCCAAATAATAGTATTACATGTTGCAATGTGGTAACTTATGCAGCAAAATTATATAGTAACACAATTCCAAAGAAAGGAAGTCAGGTTATTGACTAACTGCTGATGGTACAGAGAAATGGATATGGTAAACAGTTACAATTAATACAAAGTTGAAGAGCTAAGAAATATACATTGCAATCATCAGACCCTATGCATCCTTGCAAAAAAGGGTCCATTACCACCATAACTTCTTCCAAACATTCATGCCAACAGGAAATCATTAATTTTGTCTGTAGGTGGTACTGTACTTACAATAGTTCTACAGACACATACACTTTTCTAAAGTTATCTCATAGCATATGACTGCACAGGTCATGTGGAAGGTTCCTGCATGAAGACTAACATTTTAATTACCTCAGCAAACTGTAATCTTCAGAATTACAGCCAAGGTGTACTTACCAAGTTCCTCATTGTTACTCTGGAGTTCACCCCTTTTTGAGGCTATCTTCAGCTTGATCATCCTGTTACATATGAAAACATTAAATGTTACGTGCATAGTCAAATAATTACCTGAATCAAGTTTTTTTTTACCTGCTTCGTTTAATTGTGCTCCAGTAATAGTAAATGGTATTGAGGAGAAAGGAAGAAAGTTCTTGAAACATTCTGTTAAATGAAATTGTATCATGAATGTTAATTGCGACGGCAATGAAAATATTTGTGAAGCTATAATAACAATTACCTCTCCATGTAAACAAACCACAATGAAGCATGATATGAAAAAATTTAATCTCACCCAGGTTGAATGTAGAATCCAAAATCTTATTAACTTATTGGTGACTAGAAAAAAGCTCAATGTGTTTTTCCTGCTTCTGTCATTCTAGATATCACAAATCAATCACGCCACCACTTCAGTGTGATTTTTTTGCTGTGTACTTTTTCTCATGGACATCTAATTTTAGTATCTATCCAGGTGACACTTTAGAAGAATTAAGTCCACACTGGTAATTTGACACATTGCAAGCAAACCCTACAACTGATTAAATTTTATTTGATCAAAAACGTGAAGGGTGATACAGGAAATTAGGTGGCACAAATCAAGTTTCCCTTCTTAAGTATTCTGTGATGTGTTGTTCTATCACATGCTACCGTTTACAGTTTCCCTCTTCTAATAATCTTTGACTACTGTTGCCAACAAAAGCGAGGAGCATATAAAATGTGTACAGTTATTAACCCTTTAATCTCTGAGAGTGACTAGCATCTAATTCTCCTTTCATTATAACCCCTGTATTAAACATTAAGGTCAAGATAATAAAGCAAATGATAATCAAACTGAAGAACCTCTTGATTGTTGAACAAATTCTCCTTGCCAGCATATTAGGAAATGTATAGAGAACAGTATGGAGAATATGCATCCTGATGTTAGGGTGTAAAGAGTTAAATACATCATGTAATCAGTATATGTAGAGTTTTACTTGAATATATGATTGCAGTAAGTGCAAGTGCCAAGTAAACATCATTCTATGGTCTTCTACTCTTCCACCTTGGAAGTTTACTACCTTCAGTAGCTTTTTTGGCTACAATGATCAACAAAGAACAACAGCCACACCGAAAAACAATGGTAGGTACACACAACTGACATGTAGGAGTGAAAAATGTCAAGCATTAAAGTATGATTGCCAATTTGCAAATAGCTTACTTCTATCAGCTTTGAAAACTTCTCTGTCCCCACTTTCATTGAAAAGTATTTCCCATGAAAATTTAAACATTAGACATAAGCTTCCAGCAACAGGTTTTTCCATTACAAGTATTTCATAACATCGGATTCTTGTCACATTTTTTTGTTACAATTGAAAACATAAAAATATTTCAATTGTTACAATATTATGAAATCCCCAATTTTAACCCTTTAAGTCCCATTAGTGACCTACACAGAATTTCTCCTTACGCTATCAGTATGATATCAAGCTGACAAGTAATAAGAATAAAGAAAAATGTCAATTATGGGATTGTTGGTTGATTCAATTTCAAATTCTCCAAGCTTACATCACATATATTGTACGGCAAACAGTAAGGAGAATTACTAGTGAATCATATGTACCAGAAAGACAGTGAATAAATATAACAGTACATATGGATATATGTTACATAAAGAGAAACCTCCCACAATAAAATAAAGCAGAAGCACATTACCTCCATATCTATGTTTCTGATTACAGTTATAATAAATATTTTTAAGCAATTATCTACAAGTGTAAACCAGGTGCAATATACGGTCATAAAAGCAATTTTATTCTAACTTTCCTCCTTGGAGGGTGCCTTGGGTATCAAAGATATCAAGTTCAGTACCTCCAGAGTCATAAGCCAAGCTTTTTGGGCTACAAAATAATAAAATAATCCGCGAGTTATGTCAGACAAATTAATCGAGAGTCAATTAATTATATTTTCCTCAAATGGTATGGAAAGTATAAAATGTCCTTCATGTGTGCTACAACGACGGATTTATTGTTCTTATTTATTGATGAAATTCCGAGGGTGTAACTTAGTTAATTCAAAAGAAAATATTCAAGTAGGTTACAGAAATAGTTCACGAATTGTAAACTGATATTGTGTAAGTAAAACTTCCCTAAATTATGTTGCCGATACGAATTTATCGTTCATAGTCGCCTATGAACCACATATACGGATTTATTGTTCTAAATTACTGATGAAATTCCGAGATTGTACCCAAATGAATTCAACAGAAAATATCCAGAAAGGTTACAGAAACGGAACTCTCAAAAACTGCTGTTGAGTTCGAAAACTGTAAACAACAATCATTTACGCTAACCATGTGCTTATCAGCGTGCTTGTGAGCTCAAATTGCCAAGACCTTATTTAATTACTATCAATTTCAGAGATTGATTCTTCAGTTTCCAGCATTAGGGGAAAATTATGGTATCGCGAGCATGTTCATCTTAACCCGAGGATTAAGAACGCCTCGAGATGTTGAGCGAAGAGAAAGAGGCTCAATGTTTTGTGAGACAAACTATTTCTTGAAGTTCGAATGAATCGTGTGGAAAGCATGAAAACAGCGCTGAAAAGTACCATTACTAAATAATGAAATTCACTCCTTCTGCAGTAGGATTACCACCATTTCACCAGTTAGTTTGTTTGCACCACAAATTTGCACTCGCTAAATTAATTCTCAGATATTTGACGGGTTCTCACATGACAATATTGTCAAAATCAAATTACCACGTCATGAACATGGACATCGCTGACTCAGTCTCATTACATTTCAACTATGGGAAAGGCTATTACTTCATTCTTTGGATAACACAACAAATCTTTAAGAAAAGATGATTTTTTTAAATGAATAATGCAAAACCGGCGATAGCTAACTGAAGACAGAATGATAGAAACTTTTTCATACCGATCGCTATCATTTGAAAACTTTCTAGACAAAACATAAACCGTGAGATAACTTCTTTTCCCTCAACACCGCGACTGTATTGAACATTCCAAAAGATAGGACAAGAAAGAGCTTGAAGAATAAGAACACTTTGAAATGTTATTCTAGCGATGAACCGGTGCGATGGTTTTAAAGGGATGAATGCAAAAGTCATTGTTTTACCGAAAAGTGATTTGAATCATAAACTGACTTATCAAACGAAGATTGGGAAAAGAAGTTTGAATTTTTCTAAGCCTTAGCGTAAGAGAATACCCCGATAAGACACGACTTACCTCCTCTTCTTTCGCAGATCCTCTGTGTCGCTTTTCTTTGTTGATGACCTCTTTTCAGTCTGTTTCTGGAGCTCTTCGTATTTCCTTCTCACGCATTCCTCTCGCCGTACTCTGCTTATTTTAGCGTGCTTTCTAACGTTCACGCGCGTTTTTCTGAACTCGCTTCACGCCTTTTACTTCTTGCTTTCTTTGATCGCTCTGTCTTTTTCGTTCCAGCCTATTTTCACCTAAAACCCCTGCTCCACGAACTTGAATCATTATCAATTTCATCTGGTTAACAAAGCTTGAGTTCTGCCGGTGTTGTTCCTTTGCTAGTTGATTGAAGATTGCAAAATACTGACAATTACTGTTTAAACTTGATTTCCCGCTCAAAACGCGGGTTGCAAATTATTTGCTTACGAGGCTTCACATCTATTAGCCTCCGTGAAGCCCTCGTGTAATGCCTAACCATGTGCCCACGGTACGTTGCACTAAAAGCGCGGCACTAGAGTATGCGCAGTTCATTGTCATCTGCCGGTGTCCCCTGGCACACACTAATGGGGTGTCATAATCACGCACACAAGCGCCCCTGCGCATTACCTTCTCCTTCGCCCTTTCATTACGTAATGGCTTAGATAGCACTCGCAATGCAGTTGCCGCCACGCAAGCTAAAAGTAACACCTTGTAGGGTCGGTCGTAAAGTCGTAAGTCCAAATTTTTTTTCGACTATATGGGTTACTAGTATTTCATGTATTAAAAGAGCTACGCTGCGCGTGCTGCGAGCTCCTCTAATAATATCTTTCTTTTCTTGTTGCAACATCATTCAGGGTAGGAAAAAAGAATGCAGTTTTTCAACTTCGACTTCGACTTTTATTTCTATTTGAGAATCACAGGCAAAGCCGCGTTTAGCCATGGGGGGAAGCGAGCATTGAGCATCCTCTCTTGCTCAAGCATCAGTGTTTTGTTTGAGGTTGATGGATTGAAAGGCACATTTCTATTCAAGATGGGTATATGGAAGGCCAATGAGTAGGACTTCTGGCAGGAACATTCCCTTGCAAAACTTTGTTAACTAGGCCTTACCTGCGCTTTCTATCCAGCGTAAAACGAGGGGGGCGGAGCGTGTGGGTAGGGATTTCCCTTTCCTCCTGTTCCCCTGAAATAGCCTCCATTTGCCGCCTCTTATACTTTTCAATCTGAATAACAACGACTGTTCAGTCGCTTGTTCTCTTTTTATCTCTATCTAGACTCCGTCCAGGAGAAGAAGTTGTTCGAGATTGTGAAATATCTAACGCAGCAGCTAATCAAGACCCCGCCTATCAGGTGAGAGGTGCACAACCTCTTTCAAGATGCGTACATGCTGTTGTTTTTGTTTTTAAGGCAAACGACCCGGGTTTGAGATGGGGCAAATACAAGGAATCTATGAGGAATATCAGAGAGGTTTTGAGAAAAAATGGTAAGTAGAGATAGAAGATCATTTCCATGGACGCAAATTCCCTAGTAAAATCAGAGACAGGTGATACTCATTTTACTCTGCCTAAATCGTCCTTGCGAGAGTCACTACAGTACATTTTAGCGTAGCTATTGAAAATTAGGCGGGTGGGTTACGAAAGACTTGCAGGTAAGCGAGGTGAGAGCGGAGCACTAGGGCTTTGGAATGGAGATAAGGGGGGAAGGGAGGTGTCGTTGGCGCCCAAACTAAAGACGTGGTTGAGCATACTTCTAAAGGCGTGTGCGTTATTGATTAATCTCCTGTAACACTGATAAGTCTGATAACTCTCAGCTCACCTTACAGACTGTGGAAACCCCACCCCACCCCACCCCACACCTACTCCCCTCGGCCTTTTTCTACGCCTCTGCCATTTCTCTCATTCATCTCTATCAGTCGAGAGCCTGACGCAGGGTAGCTGCTGGTACTGTGGTACTAAATGTAATTATATTTACCGTAACCTTTCAGGTTATGCTCCTGTGACTGTACTCACCCACCTGGACAAGCTTAAAGATAAGGAGGACATGGATGAAATTTTCCGGGAGGCCTCCTGGGCGACCGGTAGCTCCAGTGAGGAGATCTACTTCATTCAAAATTACCGCAATTTGAAAGCTGAGCAGTCTAAGGCTGTGGATCGAGCCGCTTTCGACATCTTGGATTCTGCTCTGTTGTCTGCCGAGAGGTTTATCAGAATCAGTAAACAGCGAGAGAAAAATGAGATGGAGAGAGATGTCGTGGCAGGAGGTAACAGATTTTACCTTTACTTTTGGCTAAATGTGAGACAATTAAATGGATGCATAATGTTTGCTCCTAATCCGAGCAGTATATGCAGAATGTTTTTCACAGATAAATCTCGTATATGGCCTGAGCTACCAACGAGTTTTCTGTAGCTAAGCGATAGAACATTCCGGAGGGAGGAATAGAAGGTTCCAATACTTGTTGAAGACCTTTTATTTTACACTCGCCAATTATGTCGAACATCTGTCTTGGATGCAATCAGGATACAGAGAGAGAGAGTTGATGTTTTTTGAACTGTCAGGCTTTTAGAATTCATATTATTATAACATCCAACAAAAGTGCGTAATGTTACTCCCCAGGTTACCAGTTGGCAAGTTGAGCACAACGTTTTACATCAACTGCCAATGGCAAAAATGTAATCCGAGGGAACGCCCAAATTTCAAAGATGTTTATGATTAATTGGTCAAATTTTTTTATGGTATGTAATCCCATGTAATACAACTGTGCCTTAAATGCTCCCACAAAACTGAAGTCTCTTTTTCAATGTGAAAATTTTCCAAACAGGCATTGAAGATAATTGTAATAATTCATCATCATAATTTTATAATTCATCATCGCTTTCTTCAGATGTCATGTCAAGTTTGATGGTTTGTGCCCCATTCGCCGCTTAGTGGTTCCCGAGTTTATCATAACTGTGTTGCCAATGCATTTGACCCATTGATTTTTTCATTTTAAGAATTCACGGTAATCTGCCAGTGCTTAACCATACTAAGTTCAGGTTACATTGTAAATTAAATAAGGTGGGGCCTATCGTCTTTTTAAAATGTGCGTTAATCCAAAGTTATTCATACAAATAGACGAAGTGCCTCAAGAGATTCGTGCACGAGGAACTTTGGCTTTAAGGGCCTACAAAAAGGCCCTGTTAGAGGGGAGGACATGTATCAAACGCGTGCCAATCATGATAATTGGACAGGACCGCTCGGGAAAAACAAGCTTGGCGAAATCTCTCAAAGGAGAGCGATTCAACTCAGAGGAGGACAGTACCATAGGCATAGACGTTGGTCCTTCTCATTTCAAAGTGACGACTGAGATTTGGAAACCAGGAGAGAAAGACGAACAACAAAATGTTGAGAAAGAGTGCTCTTATGAGCATCATATAGCGCGCTTGATCGTCCAAAATTTGAGTGCGGAAGAAAGTGTTGCCAAAGAAGAGAGTCTAGAATCTGATCAGATTGAACACCTTGTGCAGGTGGAATCAGTCAAGACAAGCGTGAGCGAAGATACCGTTTCAACATCATGTGCACGAGATGAGAATATGGTAGATAGCTGTTCACAATCTGAAGAGGGCATGTATCTTGTACCTGCAGCTTCAGACGCATCCAGTACAACCAGCCATGACTCTGTTTTCAACCCTGGGTTTGAGGATTTACCTGTGAGTTCGGTTTCCATCTCTTTGTCACGAGATCGCACAATCAGCGATCAAAACCCTGCTGGCGATATCCAAACTGTGCCAGATGATGTTGCAAGTTTCGTTGAGGTTTTGTTGCGAGAGGATAACGACTTAGAACGCGAAAAGAATATATACTCTGTTTTGTGGGATTTTGGCGGACAGTCAGTTTACTACACTACCCACTCACTCTTCCTTACGTCGAGAGCAATATACCTTTTGGTGAATGACCTAAGCCGGCACCTGCACCATAAAGCCACGTCAGTTATCAAACAAGGAAAGTTCACGAAATTACAGGACAGCTTTCAATTGAAAACGAATGCCGATTATCTTGATTTTTGGATGTCATCTGTTGCATCTCTCGCCATTCAGGACGAAAGTAATTCTAAAAAGACGAAATCTGACATGTTGCCTGAACTTCCAGCAGTGTTTTTAGTTTGCACTCACGCTGACAAACCTTGTGATGGAGGAGATCCTCGTGAGATGGGCAGGATGGTATTTGGTCACCTACAGACCAAACCCTACAAGAATCACCTACATGATGTCTTTATTGTGGATAACACTAAGTCTGGCCGTGGGTTGGAGTGTCAAGAAGTCTTGCGCTTGCGCCAGGAAATACGTGCTGTCGCCAAGGAGCTACCCCACATGAAAGAAGCAGTTCCAGTCAAGTGGCTTAAGTTTGAAAAACATGTGCAAGCCAAGAAAGATGAGGGAATCAAGTGGATTTTCCTCGAACAAGCAAAAGAAATTGCTTGGGAGGTGTGTAACGTTTCTGACGATGAAGAATTTAGAACTTTACTAAATTTTTTGCATGATCAAAGAGTTTTAATACACTTTGATGACACTCCAGAGCTGAATAAAATGGTGGTCTTGGACACTCAGTGGTTGATCAATGTTTTCAAGGAGGTTATTACCGTTAGGCCATTCGACAGCAAGGAGAAAAAATTCAAAGAGCTCTGGTCTAGGCTTGAAAAAGAAGGAGTCTTGGAGGAACCTCTCCTAGAACATGTTTGGGGTCCTTTATATCGCAAAGAGGACACTTGCCAAAGTCTCATCGCTATCATGGAGAGGTTCAGTTTACTTTGTTCTTGGCCCTCTTCGGATGGCTCTTGCGGTAAGCAGTACCTAGTGCCTTCCATGTTAATGTCACACCCACCAGAAGATATAATGGAGCTGATTGCATCTGCAGAAATTCCTTCTCTTTTTCTTAAATTCGAGACTGGACAAGTCCCACCTGGCCTGTTTCCTCGATTGGTGCTGCAGTTTTTGCAGTGGGGCAAACAGGAATGCGCCAGCCCTGAGCACCCTCAGCTATACCACAATTTTGTCAGAATTTACTGTTCTAAAGAAAATTGCTCCGTAATCCTTCGGTGCCATATGTCAGCAATTGAAGTCGTAGTCCATAGAGACGATAACAGTCACGAGATGGCATACCGTTTAAAGTCAGCGATAAGTTCGCCTGTAAATAATAGCCCCGACACCTTTGCCTGTGTAGTACTGAGCCAACTGGAATTGATGCTTGAGTCTATGCGAAGGGAATTCTGTTGGCTACAGAATATGAAGTATGAAGTGAGTTTCTTGTGCCCTGTTTGTTGTCACGGAGGTGTCGTCAGCTACTGCTGCACACATCGTACAAAAGGCTGCAAGCAAGAAGAATGCTTGCACTTCTGGCCCGAGTCAGAGTTGTGCAGCAAAAAGAAGATCATATGTTGCACCAGATCTGCAGTTGCTAAGATGAACAGAGTGTTGGTGAAAGACTTCGAGCCTTGGTTTTCTCCTAAGAGAAATCAGGTAAATAACTTTAATAGCACAATGCTCTTCGGAGGTGATTTCCATTTCGTAAAGATAAACAGAAAACGTGGAAACGTGGTGTTTGTCATCAAAAGATGAGATGTGACCACGAATGCTTAGCTAAAACCGACGGAAGTCGGGTCCATAGAGATGATAAAGACGCTTATGTTTAGGGGCGGTTGTAACAGTTAAGAGCTCTGAGCCAAGTTATCATCTTATCACACATGCCTAAGGTAACTATTGTAATGCATGTCAAGCAAAATTTTCCTCATTAAACATAAAACAGTTCAGGGGTATTGCATTTCCATGATGATGTTTATTTCTCCTTTCTTTCCAACAGCTAACCGTTGATAAATGTGGTGATGGAAACTTAGTGTCAGTTGAAGGTATCATTACTGTTATGCTTTTTGATGCTTCTCTCTAGATAACTGAAAAAGAAAAAAATCCTTTCGTCTGAAAAATAGACTTCATCTGACAGATGTGAAGAAGCAAATAGTGGGTGGCTAATAAATTGTCATCTTTTCTTCGTTTTAAGACGTTGAGGCAACGTTTTCTGCCGATGAGGTTCTGCAAATCCGTTTAACAGAGCAGCAAGA
This sequence comes from Pocillopora grandis, assembly GCA_964027065.1. Classification (NCBI taxonomy): domain Eukaryota; kingdom Metazoa; phylum Cnidaria; class Anthozoa; order Scleractinia; family Pocilloporidae; genus Pocillopora; species Pocillopora grandis. Next base: position 19,850,644 of record OZ034739.1, read on the forward strand.
CGACCAAACTATTTCGCCACAATTAAAGGGGAGTCTGCAGCTGGAGGGAGCCTGTCCTGATACGCCGGACTTTGATTCCAAAAGTGGTGAAATATGGCCTTATCTGGGTAAAACTACCGGTGAGTGCATCTTATGTTCACCCTTTGGGCTTTTTTAAATCAATACAACAGCTGAAAAAAACATTATCTGTTTAATCCAAACATAATCAGAACAAATGATATCGAAAGGTTCCAGGCTATATTCGTGTAACTTTGCTGGTGTCATGTTAAGATACTGTGTAAATACTGTGCTGAAAATCTCCGAAACAGCCGTCAATAATTTCCGAAGACCTTATGCAGTGAACACATTTATTTCAATTATTATTGATTTACGACCGATCTTCTCCTTTTGTTTTTTCTAAGCAACCACCGAAATTTGCCTACCTGATAATGTTCAACATTCCCTTCTGTCAGCGTCGTGCGATGCCAAAGAGATTGTTCATCAACTGAAGGAGAACCTGCCACTAAAGAAAGACGTTCTTGAGAGGCCAGACCATGGAACCAAGAAAATAATCCGTAGTCTGGCACAGAAAGCAAAAGATTTAAAGAGGCTTGATGTCTTCGAACATTCAAGAGAGATTGTACCGGCTGGAACTACTGGTTAGTTACTTATCATGCGAAACCTATCTTGCCATAAAACTATGGGATACGTGAGGGTACTGTAGAAATCAAATCAAAATCATAAAGAAAACAAAAACTCCTAAAAATATTTGACTTGACAACCACCCACGTAGCGGATATTTGACCTGACGAACTACATCTTCTAACGTCTCTTCATTATGCGTTAGCAGACGTACTAGCCGTGTCCCGAAGAAAGACTGACTTTTAGTGGGTTCAAGGTGTTTGTCTGGGCTAAAACTATATTTCATGCATGTTTCTGATGATTATTCAACTATTTATATTCCTAGAGTAATAAAAGGCTGTTTTTCAATCATTAGGTCCTTTATTGCCTGAAAACCTTCCTGTTCAACACATGCCAATCACTAAAGCAAGAGATCTTTCAATCCGCTTAGCTGGTAAGCTTTGCTATTTATTTAACATATAGTTTATGCTTTTTGATGCCTCTCTCTAGGTAACTGAAAAAGGAAAAAAATCCTTTCGTCTGAAAAATAGAATTCATCTGACAGATGTGAAGAAGCAAATAGTGGGTGGCTAAGAAATTGTCATCTTTTCTTCGTTTTAAGACGTTGAGGAAACTTTTTCTGCCGATGAGGTTCTGCAAATCCGTTTAACACAGCAGCGAGACGACCAAACTATTTCGCCACAATTAAAGGGGAGTCTGCAGCTGGAGGGAGCCTGTCCTGATACGCCGGACTTTGATTCCAAAAGTGGTGAAATGTGGCCTAATCTGGGTAAAACTACCGGTGAGTGCATCTTATGTTCGCCCTTTGGGCTTTTTTAAATCAATACAACAGCTGAAAAAAACATTATCTGTTTAATCCAAACATAATCAGAACAAATGATATCGAAAGGTTCCAGGCTATATTCGTGTAACTTTGCTGGTGTCATGTTAAGATACTGTGTAAATACTGCGCTGAAAATCTCCGAAACAGCCGTCAATAATTTCCGAAGACCTTATGCAGTGAACACATTTATTCCAATTATTATTGATTTACGACCGATCTTCTCCTTTTGTTTTTCTAAGCAACCACCGAAATTTGCCTACCTGATAATGTTCAACATTCCCTTCTGTCAGCGTCGTGCGATGCCAAAGAGATTGTTCATCAACTGAAGGAGAACCTGCCACTAAAGAAAGACGTTCTTGAGAGGCCAGACCATGAAACCAAGAAAATAATCCGTAGTCTGGCACAGAAAGCAAAAGATTTAGAGAGGTTTGATGTCTTCGAACATTTAAGAGAGATTGCACCGGCTGGAACTACTGGTTAGTTACTTATCATGCGAAACCTATCTTGCCATAAAACTATGGGATACGTGAGGGTACTGTAGAAATCAAATCAAAATCACAAAGAAAACAAAAACTCCTAAAAATATTTGACTTGACAACCACCCACGTAGCGGATATTTGACCTGACGAACTACATCTTCTAACGTCTCTTCATTATGCGTTAGCAGACGTACTAGCCGTGTCCCGAAGAAAGACTGACTTTTAGTGGGTTCAAGGTGTTTGTCTGGGCTAAAACTATATTTCATGCATGTTTCTGATGATTATTCAACTATTTATATTCCTAGAGTAATAAAAGGCTGTTTTTCAATCATTAGGTCCTTTATTGCCTGAAAACCTTCCTGTTCAACACATGCCAATCACTAAAGCAAGAGATCTTTCAATCCGCTTAGCTGGTAAGCTTTGCTATTTATTTAACATATAGTTTTGGATGAACATTTCTTGCAAGCACAACTATATTACCATAATTATTCATAGGCGGACACAGTTAGTTTGTCATTTTGCTCACTTTAACTGCGTGCCATTTCATGCGCTATTGTGCCTTTTCGCCAACTTATACTGTGTATTCTTCTTGTTGACACGCACTGTTATTTTTTTTTCGTGCTCTTTCTACAAAGGAAAAATTTTAAGAGGTCGTGCCATCGGACACGCCGCTCTGTAGCTGTCGTGTCTCTTCACTCACTGCCTATTGTTTAGGGTGCCATTTTACTATGCCTGTGTGTTTACCTCAGTGTACGTTTTCGAGTGGAGGGTCTCATGGTTGAAAACTATTCTATTTTATGCAATTTCTTATTCTTGATACATATTCGGAATATCGTTAACGTAACACATAAAGAATCAAGAAAACAAACCAAGATAAAAACCCCTCTATTTAGGTGGCGATGAGTGGATGGAGCTTGCTGAAGGACTGGGACTGACTCCACCAGAGATTCGTTTCCTTGACAAGCGTACTCTTAACCCAATGGAAGCAGCTTTATCTTTTATTGCCAAACAGCGATTCTTAAGCGTGGGTGAGCTGTACGAATTGTTGAATGAACGTGACTTCCCTTTGTTGGCTGATCTTTTGTAAGAAGATTGTCTGACCCCGGTATATTGGACGCGATATGTCTGAATATTTAGGCTCAAATCTTTTGTTTTGCCCCCAAAAAAAAATGAAAAAAAAGGAAATGAGGCTCAAAACCTTTTCATTATTATGCTTGGGGTCTGCTAAAAGGCTTGAGAACCGATACACTTGGTAATGTAAGGGACACTATGTTCATGCACTATACTTTTAAGTAGTTTTTCGTTCGGTTCTATGCCTTGTCTAATAGACGTAGGGCTGCTAACCATTTACCTATTGTTATTCGGTCGTCGTTAGTCATACGCGAGACTAACAAGATTGAACCACCGCAAAGTGGGACTCCGCTTCGTTTATTACAGATATGATCTCGGACCGAATTGGACGACACCAAATATTGATATCAATTAATCCTAACCATTGCAATTTCCTAGAAAAGTAAAGTGGATTAATTGAAAGAGCAGTTTGTTATTCTAATCTTGAGACACATTAACTTAAATAGAGGAACACGGAAAAGCTCGAAACACAGGTTAACCAGTTTGGCATGGTAGGCCATTGTTATGGTTATTCGAATCAATTCAGTGATTGATGGATTCATTTGAGTACACTGTACCAATTTGATCGATCACTCTGTCCAATTACAATCCTGCAGATTTTATTAGCGAGAAATAAAGGATTTCATCCATCAATCACAGTAGAATACATTTTAATAGTTATAATTTATGATATAAGGAAAACTTGCTCTATGCGTTTTATAGAGTGCTCGATGTTGCATGATTAGTGTAAAGTTTGGTAAAGGACTGGTATATCCATCTAAGTAGAATGACCGGCATAGTGGAGATATGGTATCACTGCTCAAAGAGTTTTTGATTCCTTTTTATTAGCTGTAAAGTTAATGAATTTAGATTCCTTGAATGATATACCTATGGAAGGACCTAGAAGTTTCAAAGTAAAATATGCTTCTTTGAAAAGTTATTGTGTCGATGAAATTTAGATTCTTTTTACATAGTATTTCTATACAGTTAGTATCTGATGATTTCATTGTTTCTTTTTCGCAAAGTTATACTCATATCTGGTATATTAGAGGTACTTACTTATAAGTAACAAAAGTTACTCGAATCGCGAAATTCGAAAAGAGTAGTGTTGTTCTCTAGGGCAATGAATGAAGCTATCAACAGATTTTTGATTAGGTAACATTTGCGTTTCAATATTTTCACTCGCCTTTCAAAATCATGGTTAAATAAACGCTTGCCATCGATTTCTGGGGTTTACATTTGAAGGCAACCGAAGAAACTGTGGTCCTACGTCGGAGGAAGAGTATAACAGGGTAAACTTAGCTTTATCAACTGAGGTGATAAGGTCAATTGGCTACCCAGGAGAGTTTAATAATTAGCGCTTCGAGCGTTAGCTATTCGTCTGTCGCGCTTACGAAGTGCCAACACTCGAAACGTCAACTTTTAAACTCTTTACGGTGGCCAATTTACATCAACTTAATCAATTCAGTTGATAATACTAAAATACCTTGTTAAAGCTTGGTTGATCTTTGAGAGAAGGAAATGATTCATTTCTTGCCTCTTTGAGGAAAGCTTTTAAGGTATTATGTATATCTTAAATGAAGAAGAGTTTGGTATAGTTTGCTACAAATAAATTTTTTGGAGTGTTTATTATTTGTGCTGTTCAATTTCTCGGTGTGATCGCCGTTATTTACCCAGCCAGTCTGATTTCAAGGGGTTTTCAACACAGCACGCAAACTCTCTAACAATAAAGGGTTGTGCTTAGAATTCCATCTTCCTGGATAAGTTGTAGCGTTGCGAACAACGCTGTCATCTTGGAAAATCTTAAATGAAATAAATGTAAGGACTCATTAAGGATGTAAGCTTATGAGAGAAATCATATACTTCAATATTTAGTGTAGGAGCAATTTTTGGAATGATGTTTTGTACGTATGGGGCTCAACACATTTTCAGCGTAACGAAACGGACCGAGAAGTAACATGAATAGTAACTTACGCATGCGCAAAGAAATAAAACGGACGGAGCAGTAACATGGCCAGCTACTTACGCATACGCAAAGCCTTACCACTATACTACAAACTAATTAAAAAGTTACAAGACAAAAAAGCAATAAACCTTGAATTGAGGTAAAACTACATGGCAAAAAGAGTTATATAACAGTTTCCCAACGTGCGGTGGGAAATGGAAACATCGGAGGGGGTCAGAACAGTTTTTTGTTTCCAGAACAAGAGCCACTTAAATACAAAAAATAAGAAAACCTGTACAAATAATCAATGATCTACTGGTTTAAGGTTCTCTTGATTTAATATGGAGAGTGGGCAAGGTTTGAAGGACAGGATGATGTTAAGGAACTTAACAAAATTTTTTTGATGTGGCTGCCATTCCTTATCGCTCTGCAGAGAGATGAACCTCTCCTCAACTGGTAATGGCTGAAGGCGTCCCCTTCCCCTTTGTTCAGACGCCTCTCCATATTTAACTTCCGGTCCCCAAAGAGGTTCTCGTAAAACTTTTGAACAGCAATCTTTTAGTTATGTTTGCAGAGCTTTCTTTTCATTGCTTCTCTGACCTATGTGTCTGACAGCAGGTTTAAAACAGAAAGGTAGAATACAGTACGGCAAATATGATTCTCGTTAGAGGCTTACTGATAAGTAAGTAGGAGAAGTAAAACATCACATTTTCACAAGAGTAATGGTCGAACACACCATAAGATAAAATAAGTAAGTTTGGCTCTTTCGTTATGGAGCTACTTTAAATACGTCCCATCTCCTCCTCTAAAACTTTCTTCATGCCCATCGACAATGGTAGGTCCGACTTGACTTCGTCCCGCTCTTCCTTAAGGACCATGACAGTGTTGATTTCCTGTCTTCTCGTGTAGTCAAGTACAGAATTTACTCTCCCCTGTTCGGTCCAGTGATGCTGTGGCATGAGACGGGCAAAGAACCTCTCCACGCTGTCCACTCCACTGCATGGTCCTGAGAAATGATTGCAACTATTTATTTCATTATTTTCTGCATAACAACATTCAGATGGATAGGGTAGACTGGAAATGACAGTAGACGACCATTGGAGTATTTTCATTTAGAACACTGAGCAATGAAATGTTTATACATTTCAAATACAAATCTTCCCATTGAAATTAGTATCTGCTTATTAAACCTGTATGCAAAAACAAACAATGAGAGGAGAGAGCAAGTGAAAGCAACGGTTGTTTTAGTCGTTGTGTTTTCATTTTAACTCTTCAGTGCAATTGCTTGTTTGTTTAAAAGTTAATCCTACCTCCTGGATGTATATCAACCCACAACTTGTCTCTTTCAATGGGAATCAGATAGATTAGTTTCACCTCAGTATGATTGAAGCGCTGTCTTCAAACATTGCTCGGCTAGTTACAATTTAATTGACGCGATTATAGTCTAATGAAGGTGTATTTTTCTCAATGTGGTATGAAACGTGATAGCCAGTTTCTTGGGTGCGAGATATGTATGTATACTTTTCATCAGAGGGTTCAGTAACGAACCCTAAAATTCTGCAATCTTAGTTGTTCACCAACCTAGGTCGTTCCGTATTGGGATAAACTGTGCCCGAAGTCTTGAGCACCGCCCGAGGCCATAAACGAGGGCAGTACTCAAAACAGCTACTGTAGGCATTATTTTAATACCTGGGGCCATTAATTCCCTTTCTATCTGATTTTTCTCTTTCTACTTGCGCACTCGTATGAAGCTTTCAGCAGAATTTAAAGGAGACTTCAAAGTGTCAAGAGCGGCTCGTTTTACTACAAGGCTCCTGCAGTTATTCTCTTCTGTATAGTTAGAAATAAGGTGAGTTTTTCCTCCTGGCACGCCAGTTGCCTCAGCGACACGTATGTCTTTGGTCCTCTTCAGTTTTCAGCTTTTCCAGGCACGTAATTACTGTAACAGGAGCGTGACCTGGAAATGGTACCGATGAAATGAAGTGTGCAAAATAGCTAATTAATCAAGGATCTTACCCTATTTGTTTCAGAAGCACCCTCAATCTCTGGTTGTAGCATGACAGACTAATTAGGTGAGCGAAAATGCACGCAAATCATTGATAGATTTTTAACTTCATCGTAAACTATTTAAAAGGGTGCTAAAATGATGTACTTGCAATAACGAGATTGACAATTCACAAATTTTTGTCTAATCACGGCTTGAGGGCAAGCACTGATATAAAGATTTAGCCAAGCCTAAAAGTGGAGCTCTTGTTAGTTTATTTTCCAGCCCCTCACTATAATAAGAACTGTAATAAAACTCTTCAGCACTGGCTGTTGAAGAGTTTCTTCGAGGAGATTTAGGGACCAGTTCAGGGGTGGTGGAGGGAGAAATGACGGGGTCTGGAACCTAGGGATGATGTTCTCACAACTTGCAAAGTGATCAACATGCATACTAGTCAAAGGCTCATTTTAGCAGCTGAGGACCTTCGTTATTGTTCCTGATATTTTGATCACATTTTTGAAAATAGGGAATGTTTCCTTCTTCAGATATAATGTATGATGTGAGCATCAGTTGAAATTACATTCTATTGAGCCCGACTGATAATTTCGAATTGGGAAAATGAGCCAAAATTGAAAGAAACGACCCTAAACTACTTCGAGTTAAGAGATTGAGGAGTATACATGTGAGAACAGTGAATAAGTAAACCAATATGCCCGAATCGTATGGGTTGCCAGGAATGACTGCTTGCCCCACCGTTTTTCCTTACGTTTAAACCCGGCCCCCTCTGATAAGCGTGGAAATTTAAATGGAAAAGTCGTTTTCAACTCGTGTTTAAATTTGTCAATTTTTTACATTTTCTCTTTTGGTTATTCTAAGGCTCCCCAGTAGGTTTTTCGGGATTCGAGATTGGGCTTATATAAAGGCCGGGATCTGGGAATTTAAAGTGAGAGGGGAGCGAGATGTGGGATTGCTATTACGAACAGGAAACGGGAATCGGCGATTTTGAGGAGCGGGACTCGGGAAATATCATTTAAACAGACCGAGAACCGAGATATCTGGTGTCGAGAATTTGTGAAGATATTAATTTGATCTTCTCAGTCCATGAAAAGCACCAGGCGTAGAGGCTCTCTAGCACTCAAGAGGCAGTCGGGCTGTTCAGCGACACTCCTCAGTTATTACGCGGGAATGGCAATTACATCAGAAGCGAAGTTGCCAATTTACCAAAAAACCTCAATGGCCCACAGGGTAACGTGGCATATAAGACTACTGCGTCAATTGAAACACTTAACGGCCTCGAAAGACACCCAGAAATTCCCAGAACTATACCGATATGACGCTCTTAGCCTGTTGAATTGCATGACGCTGGATGTGAAGAATATTCACTCGGTTGTGCATCACAACGATAGACTTTTCATGGTGTTAGATTACCCAGAAACTTTAGAAATGCAGCCAAAGAGGGCTTAGAGAGGACAACCCATTGGGCGGTGTACCATTTTGCAAATCCACATTCTTAGTATCCTGTGCCCGAACGTGCCATGATCCTGTCGGCCATACCAGCAATTCAACCGTTACCACCTGTACCGATGACATCACAGAGCATACAGAAGATGAGGGACTGGACATAAACAACGATGGCAAGAACTGGAACTCCCCCGTCGTACCTCTATCAGAGAGAAATTCAGCCCGGAGAACTGGTCAGCCTCGAACGCTCTGACTTCGAGGAGCAACAAAACATCAGCGGGAAACAAGACGAAGAGGAAGGTGGAACACTTGAGTACGACTCCCCGAGTGATGATGGTGGCATTCCATCTTTGGAACGAGAGGCCGGTTTTCACCTCAGAAGAGGTTCCCTCTTCAGAAGAAGTATTCGCTTCAATAGCAGAATTGTGTTTAGTTGATTTTTCTTTATCTCCCTGTTATGAAAGTATGGGATTGCCGTCATCTTTTGTGTTTTATGCACTTGTTGACATTGTTATTCGTTTCTTTGATACTGACCTGTCTGAACTAATACGTTTGTCCGTGATCGAATTTTAACGGAAGGAATATTTACCCTCACTGCAGCATACGTCATTCGCGTGCTATACTTTGAAACTTCTAAAATAAACGATATCATTTCGTGAAAAGAGATAAACTTACGCCTTACGGTGACCATAGACTTCAACGGATCCATCCTAGGTTAAGGAAATGGACTAAGATAAATTTGTATGATCGGGATCGGGATTGGTCGGAAAAAAGCGTCGGAATTGCGGGATTGAGAGAAAATTTTAGTCGGGATCGCGGGATTGAAGAAGCCTATTGGGGACCCTCCATTCTTATTTCACGACTGTCCTTTGGCTGGAAATACACGGTGTCTATTTGAGATTTTTTCTGCAATTTAATTCGATGTCCTCTGCTGTAACTGCATATAATGTGGGTGTCTTTAATCCAACTGTCCATGACCTCAGCAACTCTAGCTACTGAAATACGAACATTGTCTAACATGTTTCTTGTGCTGCGAGAGTTTGATTTAAAGGAAAATGAGCTGGAACTAGAATATCGTAATTTAAACTTGATCACGAAGAGAGACTTGAAATTCAACCATGAAGACGTTTGTAAAAACTTGAGATAAAACGCATAACCATAACAACGATTGGTCACGCTGCTAAAAGCTCCCGCTACTCTGTGACTTTGTTGGCTCTACTTATCGCGTTTTTTATATTGACCGAAATGTACTCCCCAGGAAACGTACAGGAAACTTGGAAATACCGAGAAACGACAAACATAACCAGTTATCAGACAAAATTTGGATCTCAAGGTGAAAGAACACAGAGACAAAGGCCGTGGTAAACGATTTCTTCTTAGATGAGTGCGCCCCTCAATTGATTAGCGGATCTGGTTTAACATCCAATCACTATAACTTTGTGGAAATATTCATCTTAATCCAGGTCAATAAAGTTTCCTGTAAAGAATGTGAGGAGAGCGCTGGAAATGATCAGAATATGATTTTCTGCTCTTAATGTGGCTGTGGATTCACGCAAACTGCCTCAACATATCGACATCGACTTTTAAATATTTTCTTGAACGACCAGCAATCGAATGGACTTGTCTGCGATGTTCTCTACCGAGATTGGGGGACTCATTTTTCCTTGAGAATGAAGAAATAATAACTACCGAAGGAAACTATGCAAATCAGCTTCTTCTCCAAAATAATGCAAATGAGATGAAGTACACACAATTTCACTCCTGGGAGAATATGGCAATCAACAATTGCGGACAACAGGAATTTGACCCGCTCTTGCAAGAAAGGCAGGAATATTCCAATCGGATACTAATGTTCCATCTGAACATCAACAGCTTTCAAAATAAATTTGATGAACTGAAAAACTGAGAGGAAACCTTTCTCTTGGCCCAACATGAAATGGTAGATGATTCTTCTTCATCTTGATAACAACAATAACCTTTCCGTCTGGTTAAAGGACAGTAGAACGATCAATTATTCGCTTACAGCATAAACAAAAGCTTTGGTAAGTCAACCGCTTACGTCACGCCACCGACTCCAATGAAGCTTAAAAAAGAGAAATGGAATGGCCATCTTTTGTTTAAAAATTAAAATTGCTTCTAGGAGGAATCTCACCGCGCATCCGCTACCAATAAATGATATGATGTCTTCGTCAAACATTTCTGGCATGGACCCTAAAATCATTATGGATTTTTTGAACCACTACGAGAAAAAGAGAACTACCGTTTGAAAAACATAAAAGAATACGTCATTGATTTACCACTGGCTTTAAGTAATGCTCTATAGACCTTCCAATAACTGATTCCAGCATTTTCCTCGTTTATGAACAGACTAGTTTCATTTACATGAACCAAAAGAAAGGCAACATCCATCTGTAGTTTAGGAGTGGTCTTTTCAGCCACATACGACATTTCAGATGGGCTAAAACTTGTCTTTACGATTTCGAAGCTGAGTTCTTGTCTGATCTCGCCTTTGACGTTAAGAGGCAGTTTCTCCACCGAGTCTAAACTGTACAATCTGTCGCAATTAAAAAGAAAGACACGTTTGCGACATCTTATCCTCGCCTCCTGATGTGCTTCATCATTAATTACGTATTAACACCTCGCCAATAAAAGGCTAACTTTCAAGAAATAGTCATAATCTTTACGACAAAATGAGCCAAAAATGCAAGTGTATACTGAGAACCATGCTGAGAGTCAAAGGATTTAACCATTCCTTTTGACAAGATCCATGTCATACCTTGCGTCTCAGTGAAATAAGGCAGCAGCTCTTTTGTCATAGGGACCTCGCGGCTTAAAGTTGCACTGACCCTACTCCAGTTGACAACTCCTAACACCTTTTTGGTCCTGAAGGTAATCAGTGCAAATAAAATGATTTTAGGAACAGTGTTCAACATACCAGAGGTTCAACATTTCATACAAAGAGTTAAAGTAGTAGGCATCTTACGAGAACGAAAGGACTGGCACTGTCGTGTGTGCCGCTGATCTACTGGAATCGTATCTTGCATCTGTTATAACACACTGCAGGAAGAAATGGTAGAAATAAAAACATAAAAATGGTCACATTACTCTACTCGGATATTTTCAAGGTTTATTACACTCATTTTAAAATCACTAGTGGTCCCTTTAATCTGATTGGCTCTAATGGGTGTGATTTATTCATGAGTCGCTTCATCTTTTGCTTTAAATCGCATCTTTTTTCCAGCCAATGAGGAGGCTACAGTAAGAACAAAACAACCAATCAGATCCCAAAGCTTGTTTAAAGTAAAAATTGCAGGAAAATGAAAGGCAAAGAGTTTCATCAGGCAAATTTTGCAATTCTCGTTTCCAAAACTCTTATCCCCCCCCCCCCAAAAAAAGAAGTGGATGAATTTAATTTGAATCCGGCTTAGTACTGCATCAGTAAAATATTTGAACTGACCAAGTCCTGTGTTTGGGCAATTTCAAAATGAATGTAATAAAGTGGTAATTGATCCTCATATCGTGCAATTTTGGTCTGAAATCATACTTGTGGTTTCAAATCGAACTCGCGCTGCATGCTCGTTCGATTTTGAAATCATGCATATGATTTCAACCCAAATTGCACTCCACTCAGTTCAATTACCATTATTTACAATTTGATATAAGATTCGTTATGTTTTTATGTGCCAGTCTACATAATATACTCCGAGTATGGCAGGTATATAAGTATGTGGCCAAAGACAAAATGAAATTAAAATTATAACTTGTACCTCTCCATTCACAGCATATGCAGGGTTACTCTTCACTTGTTCTTGAGCAGCCAATATTGACTCATTGGAGACCCTCTCCGCGATTGTCAAGTAACTGAGCATTTTCAAGACTGTTGAAGTGATTAAAAATAGAATTATCAAGCTTTCTCTGCTGTTTAAGGAGATGTGAAATGACCCCACTTCATGTAGTTGGTACTATCGACAGAATGTGTGGGTGTGACATTTGCTGTGGTAAGCTGTTATTCAAGAGAATGTTATTAGTACCAGAAGCCTACTACTGGTATAAATTATCAATCTTTTGTTCTCTCCAGGCAACTTGCCTCGACCAGCTTATACTGTATGTAACTTATGTCTATATCGTTTTTGCAAATGTAAAATTACCAATACAGTTTCTGAAGCACGGCAAAAAAACATGCGTTCACTGTTAATTTTCCGAAATGGTAAATGACTGAGAAATTCAACATTAAACTGACGTTTTCCGATATCTGAAAACGTGCGGCAAATTTACTGCTCACCCTTAGTAAAACTCAGGGAAAACACGAAGTTCATCGCAAGTTATCCAGCACCAGGAAAATACCAATGAACAGCCTGTTCTCCTGGACGTTTTTCTACAGTTTTCCCGTGCGCGCGAACGCGGTTTTTTCCAAGCGTTTTCCCACAGAATAACTAACGGTGAATGCCATAAAAACACGATGTTTGTCGATTGTTTTCCTGCTCCACGAAAATGCTATTGTATAGCTTGTTTTCTTGAACATTTTACTAAAGTTTTCCCGAGCGCGCGAACGTTGCATTTGTTGAGCGTTTTCCTGCAGAATTGCGAACGGTAAATGCCATCAAAACAAGAAGTTCGTCGATTGTTTTCCTACTCCACGAAAACGCCACTGATAGCTTGTTTTCCTGAACGTTTTTCTATAGTTTTCCCGAGCGCGCGATTGATGCATTTTCCAAGCGTATTCCCAGATAATTACTAATAGCATGAAAACATGATCTTTGTCGATTTTTTTCCTGCTCCATGGAAACGCTAGTGTATGGCTTGTTCAACCGAAAGTTTTTCTCTACTTTTCCCGAGTACACGAACGATACTGTCCTCACAGAATTTCTAACGAACGTGATTAAGAAATGAAGATGTGTTTTTCGTCTCTTGTTTTCCTGCTCTATAGAAACACTTGTGAACAGCTTGCATTGTTTTCCTGCAGCTTTTTGTAGTTTAATTAAGCTTATTGAGTCATTTGAGTGGATTGGATCGTTTCAGGCAGTTGGGTCACTCGCACTGATTGGGTCATTTTCGCTGATGGCCACATGTTAGGTTCTACTGTTTCAGAAAGTAAATGTTATTTGAAATTATTGGGTCATCTGAAACAGTTAGGTCACTGGAGCCAATTTGGTCCTTTAAGGCAATTCAGTCATTTGCACCAGTTGGATCATTTGAGGCAGTTGGCTTTAATTGACTGATTGGGTCATTAGAGGCAGTTGGGTCACTAGAACTGGTTGAGTCATTCGAGGCAATTCAGTCTTTTAAACTGGCTGGGTCTTTTTTAGGCAGTTGCATCACTAAAACTGATTTGGTCCTTCGAGGCAATTCAGTCATCTGAACCAGTTGGTTCATTTAAGGCAGTTGGCTACAATTGACTGATCGGGACATTTGAGGCAATTCAATCATTTGAGCTGGTTGGGTAGTTTGAGGCAATTCAGTCATTTGAGCTGCTTGGGTCATTTGAAGCAATTAAGTTATTTGAGCTGGTTGAGTCATTTGAGGCAATTCAGACATTTGAGCCAGTTGGGTCATTTGAGGCAATTGTGGCATTTGAGCCGGTTGGATCATTTGGGGCAATTCAGTCATTTGAGCTGCCTGGGTCATTTGAGGCAATTTAGTCATTTGAGCTGGTTGAGTCATTTGAGGCGATTCAGTCATTTGAGCCAGTTGGGTCATTTGATGCAATTGTGGCATTTTAGCTGGTTGAATCATTTGAGGCAATTCAGTCATTTGAGCTGGTTGAGTCATTTGAGGCAATTAAGTCACTGGAGCTGGCTGGATCATTTGAGGCAATTGTGGCATTTGAGGCATTTGAGGCATTTGAGCTAGTTTGATCATTTGGGGCAATTCAGTCATTTAAGCCGGTTGAATAATTTGAGGCAATTCATTCGTTTGAGCCGCTTGTATCAGGCAATTCATTGATTGAGATTGAGGCAATTCAGTCATTTTAGCTGGTTGAGTCATTTGAGGCAATTCAGTCATTTGAGCCAGTTGGGTCATTTGAGACAATTGAGGTATTTGAGGTGGCTGGATCATTTGAGGCAATTCAATCATTTGAGCTGCTTGGGTCATTTGAGGCAATTTAGTCATTTGTGCTGGTTGAGTCTTTTAAGGCAATTCAGTCACTGGAGCTGGTTGGATCATTTGAGGCAATTCAGTCATTTTAGCTGGTTGAGTCATTTGAGGCAATTGAGGTATTTGAGGCAGCTGGATCATTTGAAGCAATTCAGTCATTTGAGCTGCTTGGGTCATTTGAGGCAAATTAGTCATTTGAGCTGCTTGGGTCATTTGAGGCAATTTAGTCATTTGTGCTGGTTGAGGCTTTTGAGGAAATTCAGACATTTGAGCTGGTTGAGTTATTTTAGGCAATTCAGTCATTTGAGCCAGTTGGGTCATTTGAGGCAATTCAGTCATTTGAGCTGCTTGGGTCATTTGAGGCAATTCAGTCATTTGATCTGCTTGAGTCATTTGAGGCAATTTAGTCATTTGAACTGGTTGAGTCATTTGAGGCAATTCAGACATTTGAGCTGGTTGGATCATTTGAGGCAATTGAGTCATTTGAGCCAGTTAGGTCATTTGAGGCAATTGTGGCATTTGAGCTGGTTGGATAATTTGAGGCAATTCAGTCATTTGAGCTGGTTGAGTCATTTTAGGCAATTCAGTCATTTGAGCTGCTTGGGTCATTTGAGGCAATTTGGTCATTTGTGCTGGTTGAGTCTTTTAAGGCAATTCAGACATTTGAGCTGGTTGGGTCATTTGAGGCAATTCAGTCATTTGAGCCAGTTGGGTCATTTGAGGCAATTGGGTCATTTGAGCTGATTGGGTCATTTGAAGCAATTCAGTCATTTGATCCAGGTGGGTCATTTGAGGCGGTTGGATCATTTGAGGCAATTCAATCATTTGAGCTGGTTGGGTCATTTGAGGCAATTCAGTCATTTGAGCCAGTTTGGTCATTTGAGGCAATTGTGACATTTGAGCTGGTTGAATCATTTGAGGCAATTCAGTCAATTGAGGTGGTTGAGTCATTTGAGGCAATTCAGTCATTTGAGCCAGTTGGGTCATTTGAGGCAATTCAGTCATTGGAGCTGGTTGGATCATTTGAGGCAATTCAGACATTTGAGCTGGTTGGGTCATTTGAGGCAATTAAGGTATTTGAAGCAATTAAGGTATTTGAGGCAGCTGAATCATTTGAGGCAATTCAGTCGTTTGTACTGGTTGAGCCATTTGAGGCAATTCAGTCATTTGAGCTGCTTTGGTCATTTGAGGCATTAGACTGAATTGTTTGACAAGTGTATTTAATTAATGAGTTGGAAATACACAGAAATTTTGAGTTTGAGTTAAAAAATTCTAGTTTTAGTTGGAAATTTGGAGTCTGAGTTAGAATTGAAGTTCTGATTACCAGTTAAAATTTCAAGTTCTTCTTTAAACATTGAGTTGGAAAGAATGGAAGGGCCTGAAAAGATACAAATTTCGTGGTGGGAGATGGAAAAAAGAAAAAGGAAAAGAAAAGCCCACAACACAGGGAAGCATATTCCTAGTTGGTCACCCATAGTGTCACTCTTATCAACAAATGAAAGCTAACCACAAGCAAATTAGGGTAAAACTAACCGCATGCAAACTCAAACTTGCAATTTTAACTCAGACTCATAACTCATACTCATGAAATAGATATGTGAATATTTTTAACTTTGGAAAAGATTTCTATAACAATGTTCATAATAATTAGCAAGGTTCAACTGTTTGAGTTTGTTATTGCAAGAACAGTTTCTCTTCTCTTGTATGTTGTTTCTCCTGATGCACAAACTGACTTTATTCTCTGAATTGGAATGAAACACGCCGGTCCAAATAAGTCAAATGCATTACACCAGAGTTCAACAGGAAGTCCATATGCATACCGTTCAGGGTGTTTTGAAAACCAGTTCGCCTGAGCAAGGTAAAATTCATATCTTTCGTCAAGTGAATCAGTTGACTTCGATTTCACTTTAAAACAGTGGCGGAAGAATTTTAACACTTGTCCTGGTCTGGTATCATTGCAGCCTGTGGTACATGCAAGTGACCCATCAGGTCCTGTCCAGTTGGCTAGAACAGTAGCATTCCTTGACGTCTGGCATTGCAGTGAACCATAGCTCACGGTAAGGTTGATAAACTGATCTCAGCGCACTCCAATCCTCACTGTCTAGAGTTCTAACTTTTGGTGTTGACATTGGAAAAATACAATTCTTTCCAGCAGTCCAGTCACAACAATTTAAATGCTGAACTGATACATCTCTGTGTTCTTGAAGACTTAAGTACTGCTTTATTGGCTCCTGAGTAACTTTGACTGACCCTGAACTCTGGTAAGTGTCAAAAAACTCCATAAATGAATCCTGATACTTCTCAGTGTAGCTAAAGTCTTTCACTTTATTTTGCATCAAAAACCTCCTCATTAACTGAATTTCAATTGAACGATTATTTGTGCGATAAGAACCCACTATACCATTAAACCTTTCAAAATTGAAACACCAGAAGGAATGAAATGGACCATAATCTAGTAAGCACTCCTTCAAATGTCCATGTAGATGCATGTTGGGAGTGACAAGATCCTTTCCATACAATGTTTCAAATGTTTTGCAAAATTGCATCAGATACTCGTCTCCAATTTCAATATCATTGCCAGTCAGAACTCTCTTGCCTAGGGTCTTGCAGGCAAGGAGAAAGAAACGCCAACACTGCAGGTGCTCTTCAGGTAAGATTCCTTTGAGAGCAAACAATGAATACACTAGTGTCCAATTTTTCCACTGATCTGCTGTGAATCCTGTGAAACTTGATGAAATCTTTCCTGGTATACGACCAGGTATATGTCCAGATTTCATTGGAAAAGAATATGAGGAGTGATCAGGTGAAAGATTGTCATGTTCCTTAAAAGTGCTTTCAGTGAAAGCTGTAAATTTCTTAGGTGACTGATATATCATATCATTTGTCTGCCATTAAATTGGCACAGCCAAACCGCTGGCGAGAAAACTATAAATTTTCTCAAACAGGCATCCAAGCCGCTACCCATTACTGCAGAATATGCAATGTCAATGTTCCCTTTTGAATCAAGTCTCATTTCTCTACAGTCTAATAGATATAAATCATCCATTTTTATAAATAGATAAATAAACCTCTCCACATCAGTTCAATCTGACCTCAATTAGTCTTGTTCCCGGGAAAAAAGGCTCTCGGAAATATTTTGTTTTTATGTCCTTACTGTTCAATATCAGCCCTTCTGGTTCTTTGTTGTTTGGCATGTAATAAGAATCTTTTCAGACCATCGAATTGTCACATAATTGTTACTAAAAAACGCTTACAAGAAAGTGAGTACTTCAAACGATCAACCATAACTTGAGATAGCAATGACATGATAAAAGTATACTATCCAATTCGTTTGTGCTCTTCGACAGGCCTCTTGCATCCTTCACAAATAACGTCATCTACATCGATCGCCTAAACAATCACAAGACAAGACCCAAAGTCGTTTGTACAATCTTTTGCTGTTTTGAAGATAACTTCCTTCCACACATCATACAACAATTTAAAGGTTTTGCCTCTTCCATCTAAGTTACAGAGGGAAAAATTATAAAAGAGGTTGACCCAAATACTCGATCCATTGTTGTTTTCCGACGTATTTTCCTGCTTTTTTCTTTCGCAATTCTTGAGCGGGAGACCGACATAGGCGCATACCAGCAGTTTCTAGCATCAAACGTAAAATTACAGAACATGCGCAACAAAATGCCCTGTTGCTGTTGCGAAAAATTGTCTAAGTTAAGTCTTAGAACATTCCCTAGAACAATCTAGAACCAGAAGTCATCCAGCCGTGACCTTCTTGTATAACAACATTCTGGAACGTTCTATTTCTTATGAAGTTACTCAGGCTTAGAGACCGTGTTAATCTACTTAAATTGCTTCTGTAGAGAAGTTTCTAGATCCTTAGACTCTATGTATATAAGAGTGATAGTTTCGTCGAAAAAAGGAGAAGCGTGTGTAAGTGTGAAGAAGCTTAGTGCTGTAAAGTCGAGAAGTCAACTACGTGGAAAAAAATCAGTTTGTTGCTGTTACTGACGATCTGAGTTTTGTCTAGGAACAACCCTGCTCTACATTGACACTCGTAACAGCTGCCCATCTGCTATGCATAACATAACTTCAAGGCTTGTATGATACCTTCGGGAACCAAAGCCTGGGAACAAGACTACAGGAAAGATAAAATGGGGGCTTACGGCGACGAAGGAAATTTTAGTAGTTTATTATTTTAGCGTGAAAAGGCTTGGGTGTTATGATCTGGTTCTCAAGTAAAAAAGCTTATTACCTGCAATGGCTCTACCACCTTTTGAACAACAAGAAAATCATTGAAACGGTGTTGAGAAAGCAGCAAGTTTCGAGGTGTAAACGGAAGATGGGTAAGCTGAGTCTCAGTCAAATATAAATTCGTTTGGGATTTAATTTTGACAAATAAATAGTTTTCCATGGCTAGTTTAACATGTTCACATGAAGGCCATTTCAGCCATTTCTGCTTCTTATAAGAAATAGAAAATAAAATAATGCATACTTGTGCTATATTGAAGCCCTGTGTGATCGCAAATATGATTTATTTCCTCTTTGTTTTAGGAGGTTTTATCCATTATTTTTGGAAGTCGATGCTGATGAGAAAGAAAAAATGTTTATGGTTATTTCTTCACTCGAACATTTTAATGTTTCGCTACCAAATAATCTTTATACTGAAGATCATCGCATCCTTTTATAAAAAAAATTTGCCCCTGATTACTTTGTCAACTTGAATGTATGATGTAATATAAACTGTGATTTGTGGGACTTTCACAAGTAAACTAGAAAAACCTCAAGAGGGTAATGATGTACTTAAGCCAAAGCATTTTTGTACAAAGTCTGCTTTGTCATAATCTACCTGAGGGTGCTTTTTATATCCTAGTAAGACTTGCACAGCCCAGTCGAAATGTTTTTGAGTAATAGGCAAGCTGGCTGAAGTAATTATAGGCAGCAGAGACCAAGCCTCTTGCTGAAAAGTAGTCTGAAATATGTAAAGCCAGCGGAAGATAGTCTTCATTGTAAGCGGCCAATTCACAGGAAGCCGGCCATTTTGAGTGAGCAATAAAAATCCATCTTTGCTATTTTAAATAATTTTATCGAGAGCCAAACCTTGCAAGGCTTTTATTGTGTTTTAGTTTTGAAGTGTTTTTTTTGCGTTTCTTATTTTTCAGTAACTTGGCTTGTTATGGCCATTTTCTTCTCAAACATTATTTTTCAACCCACTCAAAACGTTTTTGAGAAGTAAGCAAGCTGGCTATAGTAATAGGAAGTAGAGACCAAACCTGCCAAGTCTAGAAGTCTAGCAAGTGTGAAGCACGCAGCAGATATTTTGTTGTAGGCGGCCAAATGCCTGGTTGTCAGCACATTATGATCAGGCTATTTGTTATTTAGCTGCTAAGTAATCTTATTATTAAAGATTACTGCTTTCCTTTCTAATAATTTCCTGCTGATTGATTTGGCAACTTGAATGTATACTGCATATAACATGATTTGTGTGATTTTTACAAGTAAACTAGAAATACCTGAAGATGGTAATGATGTACTACATGATGTCCTTGATGCGAAGCAATTTTGGTACACAATGTTGCCTTGCTCATAGATGATTTTAGCATGCTTGACTTGAAATTAAAGCAAGCAAGACTTGAAATTAAAATAATATACATTAGCTGGAATAGGAATATTAAAATAAAAATAATAATATTTAACTATTCCAAGTTTTGGTTTTATGTCCACATTAAGCACTTTACCGAAGATCACTGAACTGAGAAACGTAGATAACAACGAAAACTGTGTGCAAGAAGGCAAAGGGAACTGTCCTCTTACAAACGACGAAGGCTATGGCTGTTAACAATGTTATTTCCGAAACTGCTTCTGTCAGAATTCTTCTGGATACTGGAAGTCAACGTACGTACATAACAAACCGATTAAAATTAAAGCCAAATCTGTCAACTCGGACACCTTACACCTCATCACCTTTGGAGACGAAAGATACACAAAACAACAATGTGATGTGGTAAACCTACACTTATAAGGATCTCAAGGAGAAATCGAAATATCAGCGTTGTGTTTTCTGAAGATTTGTTCAGCCGTGTCTGCCAAAGTTAATGTCGACAATGACGCACATTCGCAAGGCCTCGAACTCGCTGACGCAAGTATCGTTGAAGGGGATCAACAGAACACTGCTGTCTCAATCGGATCGGATTATTATTTTGATGTTGTGTCAGGAGATATTATTCGTGGCGAAAGTGGTCCCATAGCGGTTAGAAATATGTTTGGGTGGATCTTGTCTGGTCACACAGATGTTGAAGAACTCAGGGAGAAGTTTGCAACTACAATCTCATCATTGAGAGACCAAAAATGACGCCCCTGGGCCGATTTGACATTCACAGTGATAACGAGGAGTTAAGTAACGCTTTGCAGAAATTCTGGAACATAGAATCGTGAGGAGTACGTGGCGAACCATTTGAGTCTCGGTTAGATGCTGGCAAGTTTCCTGAAGAACATACATTTCGACGAGAAGGAAAGAAAATACGAGGTATCTGCCATTGAAGGGCGGTCATTCCCCGTTTCAAACGAGTTTAACATATGTGTAACAAGGTTGAGACAGCTGCACTCACAATTGAAGAAAAACAAGGAACTGTTGAGAGATTATGACAATGTGATCAAGGATCAAGTCAAATCAGAGATTATCGAAGCCGTACCAGAAAATGATGAAAACCAAGCTCAGACGCACTTCTTGTCTCATGTTAGCGTGATTCGCACCGACAGAGAAACCACGAAGGTACGTGTTGGCTTTGATGGATCAGCTAAAACCGACAGGTCAACTGCCTTCATTAAAAAGTGTTTAGAGATAGGACCGAACTTAGTGCCACATCTCTTTGATGTTGTGATCAAGTTTCGAGGTTATCCAATTGCTGTAGTAGCTGACTTCGAGAAAGCTTTCCATCTGATACAGATCCACCCAGATGATAGAAGAATGCTAAGGTTTCTCGTAAGTACCATAAATCACCACCTTGCCAAGTATAGTCCATGAGCCAAGACACCTCAAAAATGTCTTTCGTAGCACCCCCCATAAGACATAGTGTATTTGGTATCAAATGAAAGCTTAGTGTGTATACTTTGATAATATACTTGTTACTTTTTATGTAACTTGAGCGTAAGCGTGAAAAACAAATACTTCCAAGGGGGGGTGGGTGGTTTGACTTTTTGTCAAGAGTTAATTTTTAGTTTGAAAACAGCAAATATCTCCCAGCCGTCTGATCCGATATGAAAAGAAAACAGCCAAAAGTGTTCTTAAGATAAAGTTATGTGCACTTGTTTGTCAAAACCCAAATTGGGTGTTGGCATGGCAACTGTTGCTAGACAACTATTTCAAGTATAGACATTAAAATTTATTAACTTGATTTTATTTCAGAAACTGCATTTTAATCATAATAAAGCATTATTAGTTGCAAGCGACTCTTATCATTTAGATTAGATTGTCTCTGGCATTATTTCAATCCTTATTCCGTGTTAAAAGTAGTCTTAAGAGGGGATGGGTGGGGCAAGTTTTTGACCTGGCCGTATTCAGAAGCCTTTGTTCAGTATCAGAAGTGTAACTTTGTTATTATTATTTTGCTTAATGGCTTAGCTGTACATTTTCTGTGATCTGTAAAGAATTCCATTGTTTTATTGCTAAATTAATTTTCCATATGAATAACTGTCCTTATATGACTACTTTTTTAAATATTTTTTGTTTTTCGCTTAAAAAGTAGACCTCGAAGATTCCTCTGACGCTAACTGACAAAACCTAGTGACCTGTGAAGTCACATACTTAAGTTTTTTTATTAAAGAAAAAAAAAACACATTTTAAGAATAATCCAATGTTCTCCATTCCATAAATTCCATTCCAAATTTTACATCCCATGATGCAATTCAAACTCATTATCCAAGGTCGGCCATCTTGGAAATCAGTGTTTTGATTAAAACGTAAGATAACTGTGTGTTTTACAGATGTTTTATATCAAAGCCCGTTATTTATGGTATATGGAAGCTTTTGGAAGCTCTTGAAGGCCCGTAATGGCGAAAAAAATGTCTCTTAAAAGCTGAAATCTCGAAGAATCTTCGCTAGAATGACTGTAAGTAATCGATCGTTTATTTTTCACTTTTTACTCCAGTTTAGCTACCTCAAGGTCTTTTTGTTGTGAGTAAAATCCAATTTTAACATTATATATCGGCTATATATTTGGCTAAGAGCTTTTGGTGTTTTTCACTAGTGACATCAAAAGAGTTTCAGAGACATTTCAAGAATGGAAAACTAGCGTAATCAAGGATATGACAGAAATAACGCCCGTTAGTAGAAAGCGCCCATCTTTGCAAAAACCAAACTGGAACAAATGTCTTTGCCATGTGAGAGAAAATCTCGAAGATAAATTAACATCCTTCAGTGATAAAAGCTGGGAAAAGTTTCAAAGCTGTGCAATTAGGAGAAAAGATGTGATTTGGATGACAATGAAGGACTACTGGAATGAGGGACCAAAAGGGGGATATCATCGTCAGTGCTATCAATAATATACAGACATTAACAAGGTCACGAAAGTAGAACAGAAACATTGCAGTGCCAGAGATGAAGAGATTTTTGACAAGTTCAGTGGTATTGAGCCTCCAGCTAAGATGGTTTGCCGTTCACAACTCGAAGCATTCGATGTTAATAAATGTGCGATTTGTCAGAAAACCAAGTTTTGTGGTAAAGGAGCAAGAACAAGAGAATCACTTGCACAAAACATAAGTGAGTTTGGAAGTGCCACGTTGTTAAAGGCAGCCCGAACCAGAAATGACAGCCGCCTGCTGTTGCACATTGATGGACGAGACACAATAGCGATGGAAGTGAAGTATCACCGGTCGTGTTATGAAAGTTACGTTCACCCTAAGCAGCTCAGTAAGCTAGAGGAACAGAATTGTAAAGAAGAAGATGACAGAACGGAAAGCTATAACAAAGCATTTAGCAATGTCAAAAAAGTTGTTGAAGAGGAAATCTTTACTACAGGTAAAGCAATTCCCATGACAATTCTCACTGACAAATACATATCATCATTGTTACAAGAGGGAATGGAAGTTACAACCTACAGGTCCTCGAAGCTTAAAAACCGTCTAAAAAAAGATGCTTTGGGGAACGCTTGTCCTTTCGCCGTCCATTAGACCAAAGCCAATCAGAGATTGTCTTTGGTTCACATGTTACTACTGGTGAAGTGGCAGAAACTGTGTTTAAGAGTTCTGTTGATGAAGACCAAATCTCCGACAGTGACATTGAGACAGATGTTACGAGAGAACAAGAAGATGAAAGCCGGCAAGTCTTTCACATGGCAAAAATGATTCGAAAGCTGGTAGGCAACATGAAGCCAACAATGGCATGGCCACCGTCATCAGAGGATCTAGACTGTGAGAACGCTTTAGTACCCGATCTGCTCTATAATATGGTGGCGTGGATTCTATCTTCACAGTCGGGATATTCCGTTGAAAGAGTTTCGAACCTCCCGCCAAACGTCCATCGCCTCGTCCTCTCTCTTTGTCAGGATTTGATACATTCTGTCAGTCGTGGACGCATAAAAACTCCAAAACATGTCGTCCTTTCCATAAATGTAAAGAGCCTTACAGGAAACGTCGAATTAATAACCATTCTGAACAGGTTTGGACATGGCTTATCATACTCCCAAGTAGAGGAAGTAGAGACAGCTCTGGCCGAGACGCAGATTGCAAAGCAACAGAATGGTGTCTTTGTACCAAGTTCTTGCCACCCTAATGTATCAGGTGTATTGTGCTGGGATAACAATGACCTACAAGAAGAAACCTTGTCTGGTAAATTGTCCGACCTTTTATTTACTTTTTTTTCAGTCTATCTGAATAGTTTCCTAATCCCCAAGTGGAACTTAATAAAAGCAGTTAAATAGCGCAATTTTGCACCAATAATTGTACCCATTTCTTATTGCAGGAAAGGGAACAACTCATTGCAATAATGGCATCGTTATTCAACGCAAACCTCTTACTTGTGCCTTACCACTTGAGATGTCCATTAAACAGCATCACCCCAAGGCCCGATCTATCACTTGCATATCTACCGATGTACGTCCATATCATTCGGGACCTCGTCAGGGACCTGGTGCACTCGAAATTGATGTCAACTCTATTATACAAACCTCCTCAGAAATCGCAGTTCCTGCACGGTTGGTAGACTTTGGCTGGGTACTCTGTAGAATGCGAATTGAAGACAGCCTTTTCTCAATAGCAGACAGTCAACGACAGTTAATACCAGCGTGGACAGGCTTCAACACGTTACGAAATGAGAACAGTATTCCACGTGAAAGCTCCATCGGCTATTGTCAAGTTATTGAAGCCAGTCCCACAGAGCTTTCCGCAGTTTATACAGTGCTGCAGAGATCTTTACAAATTGCTGACCAGCTCGGACAACATGATGTCATTATCGTTTTCGATCAAGCGATCTACGCAAAGGCTCTTGAGGTGCTGTGGCAAAAAAAGGATCAGTTTCAACGATTTGTTGTCCGGCATGGCTCTTTTCACACCATCTGTGCCCTCCTTGCTGCTATTAGCAAACGATTTGGAGATGCCGGTCTTGCAGATGTTTTGATGGAAAGTGGCATTGTTGCCTCGGGATCTGTTGCTGGAGTTATTGAGGGCCGTCACTACAACTGCGCTGTACGTACACATAAGGTAGACACAGTTTACTTATGATGTTAGATAGCTTATACGATGAAGTCTTGATTTCTACAGACTCATAAATCGTTTTTACGTTTATTTTATATTGTGTTTGAAGCATTGCACCGACTACAATGGATGGGCTTCAAAACATGGCTGCAACGACACGGGCACCAGGTGAACAGCATGACCCTTGTGAGTGCTTTAGAGGATATCCGAAAAGAGTTTAGCCCAGGGAAATTCAACAGGCTTATATCTATGCCGGAATTCCAAGTAATATTCAATCTTTACAAGGAATACTGCAAAGACGACAATGGTCCTCTTAAAGTGTTTTGGAACAGCTACCTGGGGATGGTGGAGGTGCTGATGAATTTCCTGCGAGCAACCAGGGAAGGAAACTGGTCCCTGCATCTGGAGTGCATCAAGGAGATGCTGCCTTGGTTCTTCGCGTACGACCACACTAATTACGCTCGATATCTTCCAGTGTACTTGGCCCACATGATAACGCTGCCAGAAAGTGAAAGACTTGGCCGAGAAATATGCGAAATACTTCCAAGTCTCCATGCCATAACTGGTTGCGATGGTGTGAGCGCTTTTTCAACAAAAGGGAAGAAGAAGGCTCTTGATGTTGTACAGATGAATCCAGCTTTGAGGCAAACTCTTGGCAGTCTTGGTGAGAGAGTTCCTGCTAGACAAGATGACTTAAACAAGCTAGAACGGTTTGTGCCTTATACAGCGACCACCTATGCCAAAGTGTAAACGAACTCAGGTACAAGTTGTTCTGCAAGAGTAAAAGCCTGCAGTCACATCAACTTCCCCCTACAAAAGAAGCTCTTGAAAACCATCTCAAGCGTGCTAACTACCAGTCATTCATCTCGAAGCATGCCCTGCAAACAGAAGTGAACCAGTCTCCTGATGGCCTGGGTTGGCAACAGAAGAATGACCAATTGGAAATCTACTGGAATAACCAGGCACCTGCCCCTCAAGCGGTCATGGAACTTATTTGCTGCCGCTGTTCTTGTGTCAGCAATGGCCTTCCCTGCACGGAGGCATGCACATGCCAAGATAACTGCCTTAACTGTATTAGCAAGGACGATAGCGAAGATGATGATAGCGATGATGATACTGACGGTGATGAATATGAAAGCTAACCTGGGATTTCTTTTTCCTGTAAGCCGGCCACGAAAACAAAGAATGCTATTTGCAACACATTGGTTTAGAGCACACTGTATTGAAAGTGTAATTAACCATGTACATTACTATTTCCACACAGTTTATCTTATAAACGATGAGAACAAAGTATGTTAATAGCAACACATTGGTTTTAAACATATTTGATATTATTTTGACTAACGAGTTCAAATGAGAATGTACAATGTCTCTCTTCAAATGTACCTAATAAGGGTGTAGTAAAAGACCTCTGTTAAATGTAACACCTAGTCTTAAAGACACAAACGACGCAAATGCTACTGTTTTCATCAATTACAAAGTCTACTATCTATGCTTCTAAACGTTTAGCGTACAAACGTTGCCATGGCAACAGTTGAGGCAGTAAAATTACATGGTACACCTCTTAGTGACTACAAGAGAAACATTGTTAGTGAGTTTTAATGCAAACGCATTTCAGTTGTCAATAGTATGAGTATTTTGAGTGTGTAATAAAGGTACTTCCGTTATCTTCCAGCCAGCCCCAACCCCTCCCCCACCCCCACCCCAAAGTTTAATTTGCATTTATCTTATTTTTCTACGATAATTATGGCAAAGGATGCGCAAGAAAAGCCTAATTTTAAAAGTGGTATTCTTAACTTCGCGTTTTTTTGTCAAAATTACACTCACAGCGAAATTTGGCCAGTGAAGATGACAATTCTGTAATTCACTATTTGGACGAAAACAGTTGCCATGGCAACTCCCAAAACCATGTTTTATTAATTTTTTTGTTAAGTTTGGGGTAAAAACATTTGGTATTTGTGCAAATAATTCCCTGTTCATAGTTTTTATGGGTTTACAAGTGCAAATTGTCCTTGCCCACCCCCCCCCCCCCCTTGGGAAAAGTTGATTTTCTCGCTTACGCTCAGGTTACATAAAAAGTAACAAGGATATTATTAAAGTATACACAATAAGCTTTCATTTGATACCAAATACACTATGTCTTACGGGGGGTGCTACGAAAATTGATTTCTAGCCGCATTTCAGGATTTGGCTCATGGACTAGTATGAAGAAAGCGAACCTGCCGTGACATCCTTGCTAAGTTCCAGCCTCTATGTTGACGATCTGAGTGTTTCATGAGAATAAAACTGTGGACTTGTGCGACAAGGTGTAAGGGATCATGAAAGAAGGGGAATTCTCACTGCGCGACTGGAATTCGAACTGTCAGTCATTTCGCGAACGAATAAAGCGAGACGAAGAAAAGAAAAACCAATTAACCGTCGTGGCCCCTCCAAACGGAAAGGACAGCGCACAAAATCACAGCGAAGAAGAATCATCAAGTGTAGAAGCTACTAAATTGCAAATAGAACAATTTGTGAAGATATTCGGGATTTACTGGGACGTAATTCGACACGAATTTGAATATGACCTCTCCGAATTAATCGAGTACGCAGAATGCCTTCCAGTTACCAAACGATCTGCACTGAAACTGTTTGCCAAAATCTTCAATCCTATCGTCCGGTTAACTCCATTCACAATCACCATGAAGATCCTCTTTCAAAGTCTATGTATCGAGAAGGTCAACTTGGATGAAAGCTTGGAAGGAGAAGCTCTAATTAAATGGAAATCCTTCGTTAACGACTTGAACATTCCGCAAAACATTCGAGTGCCTCGATGTTATGCCAATCGTCCCACTACAGGGTCAGCAATGTGCTTGTATCCAATTCATGGGTTTTCGAATGCTTCCGAAAGAGCGCAAGCAGCAGTTGTGTACTTGAGAACCAAATTTAGCAATGGTGAAACAGATGTCAATATCGTGACATCAAAGACTAGAGTAGCCCGATCAAACCACAGTCAATTCCCAGGTTGGAACTGCTAGGAGCCACATTGTTAGGCCAGCTGGTTCACTCGACGCAACAAGCCTCACAGTCCGTTCTACAAATCGAAGTAACGTTTCTATGTACTGATTCATTCACCACGCTGTGTTGGATCAAAAACGCCGAGACATGGAAACCTTACGTGCAACACTGGATCAGCAGGATACGAGAACTTACGAATAAGGCCGATTGGAATTACTGTCCCGGGAAGTTGAATCCAGCTGATGTACCATCACGAGAATGTGGAGGAGAGTAATTAGTGCGAAACCAAACGTGGTTGAATGGGCCCAAGTTCCTAAAGTTGTTAAGAGATCATTGACCCAGGTCACCTCAAACAAAAACATTGTTGGATAACGAAGACATCCTACAAGAAATTGCGAAACACCCTGCAAGTGTAACGCTAGTTCTCTAGTCATGACGAAGTCAGAATACTAGTCAGTTGATTTCAGTGAAGTCATTGACATCGAACGATACAGCAGTGTAACACGATTCTTTCGTGTGACATCCCACATTTAGCGATTCATACGTAATGCTAAGAAGAGTTCACCGTGCAGTGAAACTCGCGAGATACCCAGAGAGCTAAGAAAGGAACTTGATGCAGAAGAAGTGATTAGGACTGTACAAAAAGCTTCGTTCGCCAAAGAGCTTGATTCTCTGCAAGTTCAAAGAGGAACATTTCCACCAGTCTGTTATACAACTAGGTTTGTTCCTAGATGATCAACGAATCATCAGATGTAAGGGTAGATTAAGCAGTGCCCCACTTTCAGAACAAAGCAAAACCCCAGTCCTACTTCCGTCTAAACACCGATTGACGAATCTCATTATCCAGGATGTACATTCCAAGATAAAGCATAGTGGTATCAAGAATACCTTAACTACCATCCGAGAGAGATTCTGGATACCAAGAGGTCGCGAAGCCGAGAAGGGAATTTTGAGAAAGTGTGACACCTGCGAAAAAGTAGAAGGGGTTCCATACAGACCACCACCAACTCCAGATTTACCGATGGAACGAGTGTCTCTAGACAAACCATTTGCCCACACAGGATTAGATTTCCTAGGCCCGTTATATATACGTGATGAAAAGTCTCTATCAGAAAAGAGCTCCAATAAAGTGTACGTTTGCTTATTTACTTGCGCCCCCACAAGAGCGATCGGTCTGGAGCTAACACCATGGCTGAGTGTCGATTCCTTTCTGTTGCCTTTCGGAGATTTGTAAGTCGTTGAGGATTACCAGTCACCCTAATGTCTGACAATGCCACAACCTTCAAATCAGCATCCAAAGATATAAGGACGATCTCACGGTCAGAGGAAGTTGTGAGCTACTTAACTGACAATCGAATCACATGGAACTTTATCGTGAGAGATTCCCTTGGTGGGGTGATTATTGTGAGCGCATGGTCGAAGGTGTGAAACAGTCCGTGAAGAAAACAATGGGACGCACAACATTAGACTATGACGCGCTACAAACAGCAGTGGTGGAGATCGAAGCAATCATTAATGCTCGACCATTAACATATATCTACGATGACGAAGAGTCACTTTCCAGTCCACTTACCCCATCACACCTGATCAATGGTAGACGAGTTGCTATCACACCAAACAACCAGCACTTTGAAATCGTAAATGTTAACAAGTCCTTGACGAAGATAGCGAAGCATCACCAAGGGTTGTTACAGCAGTTTATAAGTTGATGGCAACATGAGTACCTTTTGAGTCTGCGAGAACATGCCAATGAGAAATGAGAGGGACAGAACAAGGAGAGTCCGATATCAGTAGGCGACATAATGTAGTAAGGTCTGACCTGACTACAAGAAAAACTTTTGGAAATTAACAGAAGTCGAAGAACTGTGGTAAAGATGCTCAGATTCGATCAGAAAAAGTCAAGGTTGCAAGCAGTAACGACCGAAAGCCGCAAGTATTACCTAGAGAGATAAAGCACTTAATTCCTCTTGAAGTGTAAGAAAAAAGAAACATGTGGTGGACCCATTGAACAGTGTCGAACAGTGACGGTCGAGTTTAAGTCTGAACGTTGAACATTAAGTTTGTTACGTTAAAGCGTTTCATCACTAAAATCGTGATGGTAACCCAGGGAGTGTAGTAAATATTTTACTTTAATTTATTCCAGCAATCCGTATATGGAAATGATCCCGTGATTTATCATTTTGCGTAATTTATGTAACCCGATTCGCAGGAAAGGTAATTGTGTAAGTCGTGTAAAAGTCAATATGGTCAAATAAACATGTGTTGGGCGCTTAAAAAGCGCAAAAAACACTATAAATTGAGCTGATTTAACCCATTTTTTGTCAAAACAACTGCCAAAACGCTGCAAACTAACTGATACTACATGGGTTTTGCAAGATCGCAAAAACAACCTTTAAACGCAGCTTTAGATCCTTTTATGCCTTCAAAACGAGTTTTTACATAAAAAAAATAGAATAAACAAAGCTTTTAAAAGGGAAAAAGCTGTGAGAAAAGGCGAAGTTTAGTGTTCCTGTTCGATATACCGCTCAGCAATATTAATTTATTGATTAAACGCCTTTGGCCATGGGCATAAGTTTTTTCTCTAGACCAAGAAAACCCTCCCTATGTTGACGAGCCTTAACGAATCGTCGATTTTATTGTTTATACACAGATTTGATTTCACCCTTTTTCGCCACACTAACTGCTAAAACACTGCAAATCAGTATTTCTGCCAAGGGCGATATTGGCCATTTTTCTTTTTTTTTCTTTCTTAGGTATGATTTTTATTGAAGGTTGTAGTTTTAGCACGTATTGGGCTGGTTTACACAACTTTCTTGATTTTCATGGGAAAGCGACATTGGTTTGTGCCTTGACCAATCTCTTCAACTTTCCCATGATTTTCATGTCAGTATTTGGGACCTCAGTTTTTGTTATAATGGCGCGAGTTTCACAACTTTCTAGTGGTTTGGCATTGACTTGCAGTTGGACTTATTTTTATGGCCAATCCTTCAGCGACTTTCTCATGATTTTCATATGTTGTGTATGATTTGTTGTGTTTACATACATTTTATGGCGCTGCTGACAACATACCTGGGGCGCAGTTTCCCACGCGTTGCTTGAGCGTTACAGTTTTCTGTTTGCCGTTTTTACTGAGGTGGCCTGAGCGAAGGATTTTAGGCTGTGTACGTAGCAATAACTTCGAATCGTCGTCGGATAGATCCTCATTTGTTATTAGCTTTTGATTATCCTGTACAACAATACAAGGAATCTGACGGATGGAAGTTGTTGTGTCTTATTTATTTTGCCAAGCGTAACTGGCCCCTACATGTTGTCAACATTGACCTGCACTTTGGATCCATAATTTCATAAATATGTGGAAACTGGCAAATATTACCGAAACCTACGGCTCTACCTACACTCATCTAAACTCCATTTACCAAAACATCCACACAACACAACACACAACTCTTGTTCAGCGGGGTCGTTCAGCGATATTCCGGCGATGACTAAGTAATCCGCTGACTAGTTCCGTTGACTGAACCCATTCAGTTTAGCGGACGATTAGAGACTAGAGCCATTCCCGTATTTCACCACTGACAGGAATAGCTCTAACTCATGCGTTTATTAATTTCTTTCGTTTCGGCTATACACTGATATGAGAAGCGTTCTATTAGGTTTCTCTTATGTTAAACTCTACAATGCTTGTGAATGAAGCCCTCTTTTATTGATACAGGGCCATGTAGTTTCTAAGTTTTAAAATAATGCAGCAACTGCCTGTCACGTTTGGAAAATCATGCAATGTTGCGTGACGCTGCGACCGATATTTTTAATTTGCAATATGCTCCGCTGGAGAAATGTGGCTTGGCCCCAATCGAGGGAGTTTTTTTCGTGGAACACTGATTTTCTGGGACAATTCTTCAAATGAATGACAAATCCATTCATTGGGCTCCTGGTCTATTTCTGCACAACACCTGAAGGAAGAAAGTCGTGGATTAATTTTATTTTGCTTGGTAATTTTTAACAACTCCACAAGACCTGACCTGGAGAAATGTGGCTTGGCCCCAATCGAGGGAGTTTTTTTCGTGGAACACTGATTTTCTGGGACAATTCTTCAAATGAATGACAAATCCATTCATTGGGCTCCTGGTCTATTTCTGCACAACACCTGAAGGAAGAAAGTCGTGGATTAATTTTATTTTGCTTGGTAATTTTTAACAACTCCACAAGACCTGACCAAAGGAAAAATAAAACAAACAAAACAAACAAACAAACAAAAAACGCCTTACCAATCAAACCAGTGGCAGAAACTCTTGCCCTGAATCATGTCGAGGTACCTTGATTGTTTGCAATGATGGCACAACCAGTCTTCGGACAGTTTTTCGGCTATAACAAGAAAGAGTAAATAGAGAATAATACATAGGCGCGCGTAGATATGGAAATTCTCTTCGAGTGTTTAACTGGATAGCTCACGGGTGAGCGCAGCGAACGAGTGAGATGTAGAGTTCAACACGAGAAGAGAAATTCCATATCTACAAGTAACCATGTATTATTCTCCATTTACTCTTTCTTGTTATAGCCGAAAAACTGTCCGAAGACCGGTTGTGCCAATGAATCGACAATCCTCGAATAACAATCGTAGAGTGCGTTGGTGCTGACTCTTAAGATGGAACAGGGCGTTGAATCATGATTAGAAAAACAACAATGATCGTAATTTTTAATTTACAAAATTCTCATTTATTAACTTTGTCCTTACCGACAGAAGAAGTTTTTCAGGTAAACGGCCAAAATCGGCCGGTGGCAAATCTTCCAGTTGTCGATTTTCACTCTCAGCCACCAGAAATGCTAACACCAAAGCCACTGGATACGCAACTTTCGGTTTTTCTTTTCGTATATTGGTTTCGTCCCCTGCTAGGAAAGTTTCAACCTCATTTTTCATCAGCGATCCGAATTTTTTAATTTTTTAATTTTTTAACCGCCATAATTTGAGAAAGCTCCGACAAACAACGTGTATTTAGAATCGTGAAGGCTTTGCCGTGCATTCATTAACCTGACCGAGAGTCGCCAAAGGCGAGTGACGTGTAAGCAGCTGATTAGCTATATCAATGCACGTGAAAAAATACGATTTTTTTTCACGTGTGTTGTTGCAGCTTTTCTCAGGGCCGGAAATCCTTGAATAATACTGCGGTTTATGTCATAAAATTATTTTAGGAAACGCGTTCAAAACTAAAGAAGGCTGTTCATCACATGCTGCTATTTTGGAAGGTG
Source organism: Pocillopora grandis (assembly GCA_964027065.1). Classification (NCBI taxonomy): domain Eukaryota; kingdom Metazoa; phylum Cnidaria; class Anthozoa; order Scleractinia; family Pocilloporidae; genus Pocillopora; species Pocillopora grandis. The sequence goes on from OZ034739.1 coordinate 19,884,087, forward strand.
TATCTCTCGTTTACTATTGTATCACACAACTATTTCAGATAAAGTATTTATACGACTTAAATTTAAGAAAGAATGAGTACAACATAAACCACGTTTTCTGTAAAGAACACAAGCCATCCTAATTTAATTTTCCAGCTGCTTTCCAGGCATCATCTGTAAAAAACCTCTTCAAGTCTGCTAAGTTAGCTTCTACTGCCTCTTCGGGTATCAAAGATGCCCTGTCTATATGCAATACGTCAGAAACAGACAGTTCAAAGGCAGATTTGACCAGGTCTTCAATGGAATGTAAACTAGTGAAGCATTTCTTGCAATCCTTCAAGACAAATTAACAGGTGGTGAGGCGAGACTGGTCTTCTATGTGAAGGAAGAAACATTTTCAAACAATGAAGCATAACATACTTTGTTTGCCATGGCTTGCGATGTGAAGTCTACAGGTACTTTGTTGTTGTTCTGCTCTGATTTCTCATTATTCCTCCAGTTCTCAATCATCTCCATCTTCTCTTCCTTCGCCTTTCGCCTTAAGGGATCGTTTCGTCCTCTCTAGGGTACCTTCCCCATTCTCACCCACCTCCTTCATTGAGGCAGTCTCGAAGAAAGTTCATCTCGTTGGTGCTGTCGTAATATGCAGTACCACTAGATGCCTCTTGGCAGTCAGGATCCATAGACTATTTTCTGGGCGTGGGAACTGACTAGGGTCGTCTTTGGGAACTGAGCTACCATTCAAATATCTGTTCACGAGATGTATGGGTTTGCAAATTGTGCTTGTAATCAAGCTGTTTGGGCAGTTGCAGACATAAAAATGAACACAGACGCAACACTCCTGGCATCTCAACCCACAACTTGTTTCCTCACAAGCACTTGCTATTCGGCAGACTTTATATGAACTTCTCCCGTCCTCTCCAAAGGCCGTCCATGTATCATCTTCCTCGCAGTTAACAGACTCAACAGGTAAGGCAGGCTCTGTAAGTGATGATCATATATCATATTTACTCGATTTGTAGATTTCCCTTTGGTTACTTTGATTAGGCGATCGAAGGTCTTGTCGCTAAAATATCTTAATAAATTGAGTATGCAGTTATCTAAGCGTTTGTTGATTTGCCCTTTTAGATATCCATAGTTAAAAACTCTGTGGAAGGCTTCCACAAACATATTCGTGTTGATTTCGAGACCAAATCTAAAACAATATGCCCACTGATGCTTTCGATGGACCCAGTCACGTCCAAAATACTTATGGAACGCGGCAGTCTTATAGGAGAGACTTAACCGGTGGAGAAGGGCTCGCAGACACTCATCGAATAATGATTCGTTCGTCTGCTCTAGGACTGTTCGGAACATTTTGTAGATCTCTGCTTCGGTAGATAAGTAGCCAATTTTCTTTCTGAGCTCCATGTTTATGGCCTTATCCACGTTCCACGTGCATAACAGCTTCTGAGGCCATGGGACATGATTCATAACACCCACCCACGCGGTGTAGTATTGTGGGGCGATGTCACTCATAAACCATGTGCTGATGATAGAACCAGTGCAATTCTTTTTCACTTCATGAAAGAACGTACACATAGCTGTGAAATCTTCATGATGAGAAAGGCACCATGCAGCAGGAAATCCTTCGCCATACTCATCTACCACGAGTCATGTAGTGAGAAGGAAGTCGTAAACGTTGGTACCATGAGTACTGTCTCAACAAATTCCTTTGGTCCCAAATTTCTGAAGCATGTGCCTTTGAAAAGGACACTGTGTTATCAACACAAAGTCCTCCTTAAATAAATCATACCCTTCTACCATTTCGTCCTGAAACTTGCAGAAGAGTATGGGATTAGTATCTGCTGATTGTTTCCATTCTGTGACCCATGCCAACACACTATCTTGATCATTGATGTGACGCTGAAAGTCTTTCAGCCAGAAAGCTCTTTCAATGTTCAACAGATCCATTTTACTGGGATACCTGTGGTGGCCCAGTCATAGAACGCCTTTGTTTTTTGTCGTCTTTTTTTTTCCTCCACCACAAAATGGAAAAAATGCGTAATATTAAGTAGTGGTCATTGGGCCCTCAACACCATGACAACTGATTGTGATCCAATGAGGGCGAAGGTGTTAACATGCCGATCACGTGTGTTATCTTGATTATGATTGACGTTTTCATGCACGGACAGGGCCGAGTCACATGACGAACCACGAGATCTTTGCTTATAAAACTCTTTTGTCAGCCATTTAGTGTTTCTTCTGGGTTGCTGTTTTGGCGAAGGAGGTTCGACGTTTTTGGAGCACGATTACCTGGGACTTAATGGTGCAAATGCTCAAAATACCTATAGAGGCTTTACGCAAGTTGTATTGTTCGCCGCCAATCCACACTAAAAGATGTTATTGAGCGGCATTTTTGGAACGGATTGAGTCGCGAACGCCTGAAAGCCATGAAAGCCTTAACCCAACGTATTGGTTGAAAACGTTCACTTGTTGTAAAAAGCAAAATCTGAAATCTGAAACCAAACTGCATATACTCTATGCAATCTATTGAACAACACTACTACCGTGAGACTGAAGAACAAAACTCTAATAGATGCAAACTGCTTGTGAAGAAAGACTCCATGTTGGATTCACTTGATGCCAAGGAACGTAGCTACGATAACAGTACCAATGGTATTAATTTCACGATCAGAAAGGTAAATCTCATGTTTGTTTTCATTGTAGTTGTATGAATATTCGTTTTCAATAAATACATGATCCAAAATCCTGTGTTTTTTTGTGTATAATGTTATGTTATCTATTGTTTACGTAATTGTCTTGTGGGCTAATTTCTACGTAAAGTTATCTATGTCTTCTCCAAAACCTACTATGAATAGCTTCGATGTATGTAACGTATTTGAGAGAGCTGCTCAGTTATCTGTAATTGTACTTGATAATAAGCTTCATAACAGCAATGATGAAGCATTTTCAAAAAATGCAGTCTGTAACTGTAGATCTCGACACGACAAATTTGTTTATTTTAATCGCCCTCGAACGCATGATATTCGTGTTCGTGATCGTGAGCCTAGAAGAACACCAAACAAAAGAATTACACGTATTTTGAAGAAATCCAGGAAGGTAAGACGTTTACTTCGAACTTACATTACATTCTACAAAAAACAATTCAAACTCCTTACAGTCAAGACAATGTGGCAATGTTTGGGTTAAATGCTGGTACACAGTGTGTAGCCATGTCACTTGCTTCCCTCATATATAACAAGAGGAGTGGTATTGCATCCTTAATGGACTTGGTTAATATCATGAACATTGGTGATGAACTGTATTCTATCCAGGTAATCTTATTTACTGTTAACAGAAGTACCTGAAATGATAATAGTGTTTAATATTAATTATCAGCCTCAATATAGTCCAAGCTATACTGGTACTATACATGGTACTTGTGAAGTACAAGATTTCAATTATCATATGTCATTTGCTAATGCTATGCAGGCTTTGCTTGGACAAAATTATAATTCCTTTCTTTTAACAATCCTTAGTACTACGGTACCCAGGTAAAAATATAAGGTGGGATCCCGCCAATCCCACCCAGGATCCCAGGTGTGTCCCGGGTGGGATCCCGCCTTTTTCCGGTGGGATCCCAAGTGGGATCCCACCTGGGATTATGGAACATCCCGCATGGGATCCCATATGGGATCCCGCCGATTGAAGTTGGGATCCCGCCTTAAATTCCTAATAGTATCCCACCTGGAAAAGCACATCCCAGGCAGGATTAACCCTAGAATCCCACCAATCCCTCTTGGGATTCTGCCTCAAATTTCAGATAGTTTCCCACCTGGGAAATCATATCCCAGGCAGGATTGCACCTGGGATCCTGCCAATCCCTTAGACACTGCATAAATTTCAGATGGCTTCCCACTTCAACAAAAATCCTTAGAGGGACCCTGTCTAACACTGGAGACCACAAATTTATGAAATTTACCAGATGGGATATGTTATCAATCCATTTTGTAACCTAATCCTTCAAATTAAGAGAATAAAATTTTCTAGGTGAGCTATAGACCCCATCAATCCACTGAGGGTCCTAAACTTTCCGACTGGCTATAGAACATACTGACACCTCCAATGGGATCCCATTATCTCAACCAAGTGGTTGATCATAAACGATTCAAACAGTACATGAATACACAGACTATATGTGATAAAGATCTCATAATTTATTTGCAATGAACCAGCATGTGTTTGTCGTTGTATCATTAGAAAATTTCTCAACTGAAAATATTTAAAGAATAACAGCACAATTAACTCAGCATATTACTTTTCCTTCATTATTTATGGAGTCTATTTACAGTGTAATATGGCTCAACGTTTAAAAAAAAATGGTTGTTGTATATCAAAGAATAGAACTGCTCCCTCTTTAGTCGAATTTCTCAAGGCAAAGCAAGGTCAGAATTTCCCCAAACGTGACTAAAGTAATCTTAAAACCTTACTGGTAGATTTATTTCATTGTAAAGTGTAAGCCTAGGAAACTGCAGCATGCAAGTGACCAATTCCATTCTCAGAATCATTCGAGTTTCAGTTGCGCCGAGAGTTAGGTAAGCTTAATTCAAGCCGTTATATCTACTCTTTGATAAGATTTTGATCACGTAGCGAATATTGCAATTTGTACTCACCACAAACTTTCAAAATCCTAGCTTTATAAATGGCCACTCGATCGTTGTTTGTACCAGTCGATACGTCGACTGTTAATTGTCCCTTCTTTTTATTCCACGGCGCCAACGACTTTCTTTTCATTTACAACACTCACACTGTTCTCGTTTTCCCGTTGAACGACAATAAAATCCATCTTAAGAAATGTTATATTAATCAAAACAATTGAGAAAAGAAACAACTTGAAACAAGAGCGACTAACCGATGAAAAGTACATTCAAAGATGAGCGCCAAATGGAGTTTTCTTTGTTTCCACATTTATTTCGTGGATGATCACGTGGTTCTTTTAGCAAACAGAATCCGCTGACTTTACCGATCGCAGTCGCAGGAGAAGCGCGCAAAAGAATTCTGTCTTTTCTGACCGGTTCTCTTCTCTTGGATGGTGAATACCTTGGATCCATGTTTTGATGATGATACAAATAATTCACTCTATCTAGAAATAATCGACAAGAATTGAACAAGTAATGCACGGTTTGTGGCCGAAAGTTGTCGAGGAAAGAAAGACTCGAAACCAACCTGAGTCATGTTCACGGCAAAGGTGAGAAACAACACAAGCCAATCACATTAGGAATTATGAGAGATACCTAGATGATTCCAATGTACCAGTACCCAAATCAACAAGGCTTGACCGTAACAAGCGTTCAGCGACACGTTCCACCATAGCTAGCTATCTCGATTCCTCAGTCGGTCTTTCCACTGAACTAGCAGTGGTGCCAACAGAGTCAAGTGCGTCTCATAACGGAGAAACATTTGCACGAGAGACAGAAGCAACTATGTGCGATTACAAAGGTGCATTGGAATTCTCGTCTACAAATGGTTATGCACAGTTCGAAGCGTTCCCGAGCTTGGAAAGGGGTTGAGAGAACGAAGATACAAGGTTTTAATTTTATACCACCAGTAAAATTTTATACCAGACCCACAAAGTATATAAAACAATTTTGTTGATCGCTGAATCGGAGAAAAACAACAAGTAAACTTTATAGCTGTTGTTATTGAACTGTGACTTGCACTTTTCATTTGTATGTAAAGAAGGACATATTTTCCACACAAAATATAAAGAAGCAATATTTTTGAGGAAGTCCAGTGATTGGGACATTTAAGAAATTAATTTATGAAAAGAAACTCGGTTTGTACTTCTCACTACCAACAATTAAGTCTTTTTTTAAAATATTTTCAGATCAGAGTTTCAAATAAAGAAAATTGAAGAAGTCATTTAAAAGATGTATTTTCTCGAAGGGAACAGTGACCACCTCTGTCTTGTCCGCTTGCCAAATATTTGTGGGGTGTGTGGATGATCCATAAGTATTGGAACTCTCACAAAAATGTTTTGTAAGAATAAAAACAGCAAAACAATATTTTCGTAGGATAAAGAATCCCGGGTGGGATATGTAAATCCCGACTAGGATCCCGAGTAGAATGCATAAGTCCTGCCTAAACCACGGGTGGGATGCAGAAATCCCACCTAAGATCCTGGGTGGGATTCAGGAATCCCGCATTAAATGCAGGATCCCAGGTGGGATCAGATTTTCATCCCAGATGGGAAAGGTGGGATCCCACCACCTAAGGCGGGATGCCACCATTCCCTCCTGGGATCCTGGATGGGATTGCCGGGATTTCGCCTATATCCCGCCTGACATTTTTACTTGGGTAGGTTTTTACTGTAATGGTGATGGTAAGTTTAAGATATTTGATTCTCATGGTGGAGATTCATATGGTAAACCCCATCCTCAAGTAACTTGTGTACTGTTAGAGGTTAACACCTTAAATGAGCTGATAAACTATTTTCAAGGTCTTTATCAAAATCCAAATGTTTTATTTGAACTCAAAGGTGTACATATTAATGAAAAAGAATGTGATATGACAGATATTTCTGGTTAACAGTTGTCAGCTGTCCTCGAAGCAAATCATACAAATGCTGAAATTACACCCATTCATATTCCCTTGTTATGCTGTTGTGTGACATCTTTTTATAGCATTTGTTTTTCCACTATCAAATATTGATATAACCATCCACTGAATATCAACAATTTCCCAAGGACACTTCAAATATATGATGCAGATATTAATTAATATTGCCTTTAATTTGGAGAAACAAGGAATACTATGCTGTACATCTCTTGGTAGCAAATTATTGCTTCAGAAGTTAATCGCAGATAATAATAAGGATAATAGTGGGTTTTTAATGTAGATTTCAAATTATTGCTTCAGCTGTATTTTTCAGCGCAATACTATGAAAACAAAAGTAAGAAGTGTTAAGTATTATATCATAAGATTCAGTCCTAATGGCACACTTGATACATTTGAAAAAATGAATGACAGATTTTATTATTCATTCATTAGTGGATATTGTAAAAAACAATTCCGGAGTAAAGATGTGGAATATTTTATTACTATATAAGTTGTTCAACTAATTTGTCAAATGCTGGAAGGCAAAAGGTAATGGCAAAACTTAAGTCTTAAAGTCAGAAAGAACTACTTGCAAAAAGGAAAAAAGAAAGCTATGCTTAAATAGAACCTGCCATGAAAAAGAAAGTTTTGTCTGATAAAGCAATATGGTACAATTCACTGGATCCTGCAGAAAAAGAAAAGCTTTTATCTCACAGAGCTGAATGATATAAGTCACTGGATCCCGAGGAAAAAGAAAAGCTTATGTCCAAATCAGCAGATTGGTATAAATCACTTGGTTCTGCAGCAAAACAAAATCTCTTGTCTAGCAGAGCAATTTGGGATATATCGCTGGATACTGCACAAAAACAAAAGAGAGCAGAATGGTTTAACTCGCTCGATTCTGCACAAAAACAGAAAAGAGCAGAGTGGTATAAGTCACTGAATCCTGGAGAAAAAGGAAAACGTTTGTCTGGCAGAGCAGAAAGGTATAAAACACTGGATCTTGCAGACAAAGATAAGATTATATCACAAGTCCAAGCTAATAAGGAAGCCCATAGAAACTCAGTTGAACATGATTTAGATCATAAGATCACAGCTTTTCAAAGTAAGATTAGGAAAGGTTCATATTATATTTGCTCTGTTTGTAACAGAATACTATACAGAAAACTGTTATCCAGTTAAAAAGTAAATGTACAACACTCTGCAAGGACTATTTACTGAGTTGTATACCCATGATTTCTTTCTTTCTGGAATGACCTGTCATCTATCGCCTGATGACTACCTTATTTGAAACAGGTGTATGCCCTTAGCCAGACTTGAACTCACTATTTCAGTATATTAGTCCGACACCCGTAGTATCACTACTCTTGATTCCAAGGATCCAGTACCATCCAGGTATCCCAGTTACCCTGTCGAGAGAAGTTATTCTCCGTTACACTATCTCTGATGTCGTCAAGAATTTTCTCCCTCGGAACCCCCTATTGGATTTTTGCCCCAAGCGCTTCCCTTTTTCCTTTTGGTGGCCACGTACGCCGGATGTCTCTTGTGTGGCCATGGTGGGTAAAGCAGATCTCCACTTTTATTTTGCCAGTCGTTAGATTAGATACATTAAGTATGGAAATACAGTTCCTCTCTACCTTGCAGGTTCCTGTGAAAAGAAAAATGTAGAGTTTTCCGTTACTAAAACTAAATGAATCAACATCGTTTCTGATCGATTGTTTATGCAAATTTAGTACAATAAAGACAAATGACCGAAAGATATGCAGAAAGACACAAATAAATAAATATCTGCTATGGCATTTGATGAATTAAAATTATAATTATGATAAGTAATTTCGAGATTTCTCTTAGTTTTGAAAAAACATATTAAGATGACATGCCTACAAAGTAGGGATTTCTTTCGTTGACCTGAACTAGTATCTTGAGACTTTCCTCTTCTCTTTCCAGTCCTGCGTGGCCTGTAACTCCCAAAACGGTTGCATTAGAAATAGTCGACCCTAAGCCCACTGTTTTTTGTTTCTTGGAACCTGTATTAGTAAATAGGTAAGCAAATAAAAGGTTAACAAATAAGTGAATCAATGAATGAATTAATTAATTAATCAGTCAATTAACTAACAATCAATTACTGGTTGCGAGTGCGACATGTCACCTTGACAAAAGAGCAGCCTTCCTTCTCCTCAGTGTCCGCTTTTCATTTCTCGAATTCTACAATAAAGGTATATTATGTGTCATTTGGGACTCGTCTCACGGTCTGAAATAAGTAGATATGAAAGTTGTAAGAGATGTTTAATTTAAAAAACAAAGGCTGAGTAAACCTTACCCTTAAAATTTTGCATTTGCAATATTTCTGTCGTGAATATTATGCCGTGTTCTGTAGACAAATGTTTCCTTAGTTCCTTAATCCTGAAACATCGATGGCCACACTCAAGACATAAACACTTCCCACTTTGGAACGCTCTCTTCCCAACAGCCCTAGTATTTTTTCGGTCGATGTGTCCATTCATGTTTGATAGTTAAACACAAGAATATTCAAATTCAGGACATTGACGAGACTTCCCGGTTCCTCGTTCACCTCTATGCTTCTCTCCACTACCTGGCCTATGCTTTGGGCCGTCATCACAGTTTCTCTTGTCACCCAATGAAATGGCGAGTATTTGTTGTGATCGGTGGATCTCATCTGATCATGTATATTGGTTGCTCGTAGTCGGATAAACATTCTTGATAGATGTGCTCGATGAATTGCTTTAATCTAGGCAAGTGGTCGACTGGTACGCTTTCCCGATCAACATGGCACACTGTCCAGTGACAACAACTCTGGGATCCGCTTGCAATAAATACACTGCCACTTGAATCCATACCCACATTAAGGGCAAAGAGCAAACTCGTTGGCTTTGAATGGCCACCTGGAAGAGAGTGAGCTTCAAACGCCTCTACATTCAACACGTGATTGATGTGAACACAAAGAGTTTTTTCTGTGAAATATTTAGATTGTCAAGCAACCAATATAAGTTTCCGCAAGAAGAAAAAGGATAACGATTAGAAACCAGAACAAATGACAGATGTTTTTTCTCCTCGGAGATGACAGAGGGTTTTGTTACGAGACGTTTGGCGCGCTCGTAAAGGCACTTAACAATACCACGTTTTACTGATTGAGGGTGGTGTGAATCATACGCTAAGTATTGATCGGTGTGCCTGGGCTTCCTGTATACACTGGTGGTGAGGCAGCCGTCAGGTTCTCTTAAAACCTCGGTGTCTAGGAAGGCGACTTTGTTGTCTTTCTATGTCTCCATGGTGAAGTGGATGGAAGGCTGCTGGTTGTTTAAATGCTGCAAGAAGTCATCTACGTTTTCGCGATTCAGGATGGTAAAGGTATCGTCCACGTAGCGTTTCCAGATCCTAGGCTCGTAGGATGATGTAGTTATCGCTGAACGACCTCGCTGAACAAGAAAGGCCTTCCCTTCGTTATGAAAGTAACCATTTCTTGTTTCACACATCGTTATTTTCACTCGCATTGATATTTCATCGTTCCGCTTCGAGACAAACGGTCAAACAATACTCACGAGTAAGGGGTTAGGATATAACTTCTTAACTTTTACTATTTTTATCATCCAATCACAGGTCGGAGCCATTCCTGTATTAAGTCGCCAGTTTTCAAAGTTAACGCCGTCATTTTGCCTGGGGTGCAAAACTACTGGGGCGAGCACGCAGCCAAGCATAAATTGCAAATGTCGACACGGTTGAATAATTTGTTGCGACGTCAAACCACGCTCGTTGTGCGGTGATCTTGCTTATGTTAAATCTCATGTGAAGAATTTAACGTTTCACAAGTGGCTGGTGGATCCAAAACTTGCCGAAATGTGGCGAAAGCAAGTAGTGAAGACACGTGCTGATGTTTCAGTCTTTACCTAGTGCTAGTGGTACTTTCGTCTGTTCAAATCATTTTCCTCTGGGAAGAAGAACTACTGAAAACCCTAATACTGACTATCCGTCGATTTTTATGACTGTCTCTGATTACCTCCAAAAAAAATCGTCTAAGGAAAGGAGAGCGAACAAAATGCAAGTAGCTGGTCCTTTAAGATGCCTGTTCTTCAGCGTCGAAGAGTGTGTTGATGATGGTGAGCAAACTCATGAAGAAATGGAAACCAATACGGACTTCTCTGTGTCAGTTCCTATGCCGTATGAACAGCTTACAAGAGAAATGGAAGTTATAGTGTACACAGGTCTGTCCTAGCCTAAATTATTCCAGTTTTTATTTGATTATCTGAGTGAAAAGGCACGGTCTATGCAATATTGGAGGGGTGGAAAGCAGACAACTATAGAGGCACCTAAACCTCCCTCTCTATTCGACTTGGCAACTGGTCTCGCTAAAGGAAGACCTGGGCCTGAAAGGAAGCTTAAGCTCGAGCAGGTGTTTTTGTTGACTCTAACGAAACTAAGAATAGCTCTTTTAACTGTTGATTTGGGGTTCAGAATCCATGTGTTAACAACCATTGTCAGTAGTACTTTTATCACTTGGATTAAGCTTATGTCAAAGGAACTGTCCGTGTTAATTGTGGGCCAAGTCGACGACAGGTCGGGAAGACTTCCATTTTGTTTCATAAAGCTATGTCCTAAAGTTAGATGCATTATTGATTGCTTTGAATGCTTCACAGAAACTCCAAGTAGACTTAATTTGGCAGCCACACAATGAAATGAATATAAACACCACTAAACATTCAAGGTCCTTTTTGCAATCACTCCAAATGGAGCTACTTCCTATGTCTCATCATGTTATGGAGGAAGGGCTTCTGATATTTTCATAGTGAGAAACAGTGGATTTTTAAACATGATTGAAACCTATGATGAAATCATAGCAGACAGAGGGTTTTAGATTAGAGAATATTTGGTGATGTACATGGCAACGTAATGCATCCCACCTAGTTGGGCATCATCAATGCAACTGTTACCACGTGATGCCAGAGGAACATCAAACATAGCAAATGTCAGGATTTATGTGGAACAAGCCATTGGGCGACTCAAATTTTTTCTTCTTCTTAAAATTGAACTCCCTATTTCCCTCCTTCCCTTAGCTGATGATATTGTTCGTGTTTGTGGCGCTTTATGTTACTTGCTACCACTAGCACTTGTATTTAACCCAACAACATTGTCCACATTGTTTTTAATTTATATCTCAACAAATATTTACAGGAATAACACCTATAATATGTCATTTTAAAGTGTATAAAATGGGCTTCTCAGGAAAAAAAATTCATTATTGAAACCCATGACTTTCCTAAAAAGTAAAATTTAAAAAAAAAAAATAAGTAAGACATAGTGTAAAACTTGAGGTCAAAGTTACTTTTCCTCACAGGTATAGGTTACGTAAGATTAATTGATAGCAGAAGTTAATTAATACCTTTTTTATTATGTTTTCTTTCTATGGGTACCTTAACCCAGGTGACATACTGGAATGGTCAAAGAAAACTTTGAACCCATGAGCTTTGGCAAAACAATATGCTTTATCCTAAACCAAAGATCCAAACCATCACTCTTCAAGGGTGAGACAAGAATAATATTTAGACTCTATGTTATCTTTGTCGCCGTCGCAAACTTTTACATCACCATAAGTGGTACCAATGTCGAGATGGTCAGTAAATTCACATACTTGGGCGTTACCCTCGATGAGGAACTGAAATGGAAAGTACACGCTGAAGATGTTCACAAGAAAGTATCCAAGCGACTCGGTCTCCTCAGACGAATACGCTCCACTCTTACTTTACAAGCAGCACAAGCGGTATACAAATGCATTATTGAACCAATTTTTAGTTACGCAGACACAGCCTGGGGTGAACTACCCGAGAGCAGCATGATTAGTCTGCAACGATTACAAAATCGAGCCGCGAAAATCGTCACCTGTCAGAAAAGTACAAGGACAGCCCGAAATATTGTAAATTGGCCAGATTTAGAAACACTGCGAAAAATACACAAATGTATTTTAGTATATAAATGTTTACGGAATTTCGTTCCTATATGCTTAAAAAACTATTTTAAGGTAAACAATGATGTACACAATTACAACACTAGGCAGAGGAGAAATATTCACCCAAATAAAACAAATCTTGTTCTTGGGGGGCGAACTTTTAAAAATTCAGGGCATTTAGCTTTTAACTCACTGCCAAGCAGAATCAAAGAGGCAAGTTCTCTAGCAATTTTTAAACGCCTTCTTAAAGGACATTTTATCTGATTTTTTTTTTTCCTTTTCTCCCCTTTTGTAAATTTTAGCAAATTTTACCTAACCTTGTAATCTTATTGTAAATGTTTATATGTAATTTTTATTGAACCCAGGGCCCCTAAGGATACCAGCCTTGCAGCTGACTGGGCTACCCTGGTAAAATAAAGTTGTCTTGTCTTGTCTTGTCTTGTCTTGTCTTTGTAAATAATTGTATCATGATAATTAACAACAAGTTTTATTTGCATCAAATGAAATTGAAGGTGCTGGTTAGTAGTAAAAGGGTGGCGGTATAGCGCCTAACCAATCAGAATCGAGTATTTGTGTCACGTGGTACAAATGGACAAATCAGAAAGCCGGATTTTCACATTCCATTCTGATGACGTCACAAGAACCGCGGAGGCGCTTGGTACCGAGTTTAGCGTGTGAGGGAAAAAAAATGCGGTTTGCAAGCGTCAGCCATTTTGTCACGATCACAAAATACTTTTTTTGTTTTCCTTTTGTTTTTTAATTTCATTAGCAGTTTGCCAATATATTATGAGCGAGGATGTTTTTCAGAGGAGGAGTTAGAAGCAGGATTTTCGACGGAATGGATGCGAGACTGTTGTGAGCGCGGGAGTTAGGTTTTTGCGCGGGTAAGATGAGAATACATTTTTTATATAGGTAAAACGTGACCAAAAAAATGAGATAAAAAACTTTTTTTTTTTTATCGTTACCATAGCATAATTTTTGGTAACCTCTATATACAGTTTTTGTCCCAAGTGGAATAAAAAAATTTCCAAAAAAAAATTCATAAAAGTCAAGAATGGGAAATAAGATAATATTCTTTTTATCCAAAAAAGTTGAAAATATGAAAAGTTGCGTAATGTTTTTTTTTGGCGGATTTTTTCTTGTTACTTTTTTTGATAAAAAACTGTTTATAATTATCATGAAACACATGTTTCGGAAACCCGTGTAAACAGCTCTGTCCCAAGGAGAATGATAATAACCTTTCATAAAGTCAAGAATGGAGCTGAGATAATATTCTTTATCTAGAAGTTGTAAATGAAGCTTCGTGATTTTTTTCTTTGTAATGTTTTTAGAGATTAGTTTTTTCACTCTTTTGTAGTTTTTTCTTCTGTTACTCCTCGTCATGATGGAAGTACATGAATGCTGGATAGCGAACGTTTTCACCTTTCTTTGCCCACTTTGTCCTCAGTCTTTTGAAGGGATTTTTGCTTGATACAGGAAGACTGTTTTTGGGTTGAATCAAATGATACTTTTCAATGACAGAGTGATGATACCACGGTTGATTTAGCCACTGTTTTACGATTTCATTGCTGGGTTGAGTATGAAGATCATAATTTACGTCGATTGTAGTGTTGTCTTTATCTGCAGGGATGATGAGGAAATAGGTGTGTTTTACCTTAATGTCTTTATCGTAGAATTTACAACAGTAAAGTTCAAGATCAAGATCAATTCCGTTCATGATGCTATGGTTGGAATCGAGGAGTGGAGCTGCATTTATAGCCGTACGGATATGATTGAAAGCTGTCATGATTGATGACTCGTTTATCAAAAACGAGTTTATAAGTTTTGTTTTGGGATACTGTTTGTATCGTTTTAGCTGGTGATTTTCTGATGATTTTATGTGGATTGTGGAGGGAAAGGATGCACGGTTCATCATCATCTCCGGGAAGTAGAATTTCACTCAATACCAAGTTTTTCATACTTGTAAAATTCAGGATTTTTTGACCTCTTTCATTCAAGGTGAAGCCCCTGACTTTGCAACATTGGTTTCCTTTAAAAGTGTTGTATGCGTAAGTTCTTAGGCCCGGCAGCAATGAACTCGACGATATGATCTCCTTCGTCGAGTTCATCGGTGAATTCACCGAGATAGTTGCCGACAGGAATTGAAGATTCAGCGGGTTTTTCGTGTAGATGACAGAGTCAGTGTCCATGTATAACACTCTTTCTTGTTAAGTATCCAGAGCATCATACAGTTTCAAACGGGCGTGGCTGGTCGTGAAGCAGGCAATAAAGATTTTTACGTTGGTTTGAACTGGGATAGATTCTTCTTCAAAGGTGTGGTACACTTCTATCATATGTTCATTAACAATTTCGATTCTGTATACGACTTGTCGGTTGTCAGTGATGACATGGAAGAATTCGCTGGGTTTTGTGCATGTGGTGACTTGGGTTTGGTTGGGGCGTTGTCCGAACTTTCCCCAGAAAGAATTGAGCATTAGTTTGGCGAGGGAACGTATTCCAGGGTTTTTTTCGATCTTGGAACGGTCTAGCCCAATGCCTTCATGGGTTTTGTAGTCTTGCAGATAGTTTCTTTTCTTTTCCTCAGTGTCACATTGCGAGGGCCAGCCCGAAGCTTGTTGCTTAATCTTCATGAATGTTTTGATGTAGGAAAAAAACAGTTCCTTTGACCTTTGTTGGAAGTGCCAAGTACACAATCACATAACCTTTTTCAACGGCTTTTTGAAGTTCTATGGTTGTCCAGGTACCTATGAGGGCACGTTCCTTAGGGGAATGGGGGCAGGTCTCGCTTCTCTGTAAAAGTTTTTGCTTTATCTGTTGCTGAGCGCATGACCTGCACAGCGGGAAGAGAAGTTTAGAGCTGTATCTCCATGGCAATACGGGATGATAAAGTTCGTAGGGGGGATAAATTTTATATTTTACCAACCCATAATATCTTCTTATATCAGTGGTCTTGGGATGGTCGATGAATAGTGACATTCTAAATTTGTGCATGGGTACAGTGATATCATATCACTGTAATGGATTTGTTCTTTTTCTTGAACTTTGTGGTGGAGTTTGATGGCATTTGTTCTCCCACCAAAAAGGCTTCTCGGGGGTTTGGAGGAGTGACAATGTCGACTTTCTCGACAAATTCTTTCAGTTGTGGATCTGTTTCTATCATGCGATCCCATTCACATTCCCACATTTCTTTCACGCTGTAACCCAGGGCTGTTAATTTCTCGGTTTTAGATCTCGTTTCTTCTCGTACATTTTGCATTGTTTTACTTTGATGAAAGGGGTGTTTCATGGTGCGGTTGGGAAAGCAAGTGATACAGCCATGGTAGAAACACCCTTGAAATTCATAGATGGTTCGTGTGTGGGCGTCGTACCCGTCTACCAGAAATGATTTGGATCCATGTACTATTCTTCGTTCACCTTTGTTTCTTGCATGCGCAATTCGAGGCAGGAGGTTTGTTTTGGACAGTTTTTCTTCTTCCCATCGGAGCCATTTTAGGGCAGCATGAGATTGGGTGTGATTTGGACGTCATCCACGTACTGGTTCTGCCGCTATTTTGTTTTCAGGCATCCAATTTTTTCTGTATGCTACATTGCAGGCAGACGCGATAGTGATAGACTCCTTCATAGGATTAAACCCACAAATTTCATGGAATTGGGACTGAAATTTCATGCGGCCTTGTTTGAGGAGTCTCACGTCCGATTGACAATAAGTCAACAGTTCATGTTGGAAATTAAAAATGTATCTCTCAGATACTTTTTCGTCATACCATTTCTCGAATTGATCTTTGCACGTTGGTGACATACCGTCAGGGTCGCCGTAAGATTTGTCTGGCATGTACCCCTCGTAGATTTGATTTTGTTGGGTATTAAAGAAATGGGGAAAAAACCCTTTCTTTAGTTCATCAAGTTCAAATGTTTTTGGGAAATTGGACAAAGCCATCGGGAAAAAGTTCATGGAGTCAATGAATTTCACATTCGGCAATTCTAAGCTGAGAATCTTGGCTCCAGTGACGATTTGCTGTAGGTTCGTAGCATGTTGACAGTAAAGATCTTCGAGAATAAAGTATCCGTCATAACTTTTAAAATTGTGTGCCACCACGATCACTTTTTGTACGTCTTCTTGATTAGATAGGGTGTATATCCATTGCAGGAAATCTGGTATACAGTCTTTACCTTGGAAGGTAAATTGCACATCGTTTTGGTCAGTGTCTTGCTGCGCTTCGATGTCAAAATAAACAAAGATGGTGCGTTGCTCTTTTTCATGTTTTTTCTTTTTCTTTTCATGCGTGATGGGTTGTAGGAAGCACCTGTGCTGTAGGATGTTTACTTCTTTGGAACAGCTAGGACAGAATTGTAATCCGCAATGTTTCATATGTTCTTGCGCTGTAGATGTGTACATATGTAAGCAAATGGAACATTTTTTGTGTGATTTGCATACATTTTTTTCAGTTGTTTCAGTTGTCCATTGGCTTTGAGAGTGAGGTGGTTGAGTTGACACGTTACGCCACAGAAATGACGACCACAATCCTTGCATGGTAGTTCTGGTTTTTCGGTGTGTGTGAAGATATTGTAGTCGCTACAATTGGGTTGTAAGCAGGCGTCACATTTGGTTTTGTGACAAGTATGGTGAGCAAAGTCTTCTACAGCGTAGGCTTTTTCGCATTGAAGGCAGAAGTAGCTTGATTCAAAAATTCCAGGGAGTTTGGTGATGACATCAAAATGACCGTCATGCAGGATTAAGATGATTTGTTTGTCACTTGGGGGTCCTTTATGAACAATGGTGTGTCCATGTTCGGTGGAGATGACAACGAATTGGTAGTCGTTTAAGATGATTTCGAACAGTTTGATTTGATCAAGTCCACATGGTCCAACAGGTACGCGCGCTTCTTCCTGCAGGGATTGCGCCAGTTGTTTCTGCAATGGCTTCCGGGAATCTTTGGTGACTTTTACTTGTTCATCCTTATCTGCCATAGCTTTAGCCACTACAATGGCTCGGGCGCAACAAAGTTCATCATCGTTCATGATTCGTACCACAGATCGTATTGATTGGAGAAATTCTCCATAGTTATCTGTTCCGAAACAATGTCGTTTACGTTTTCCTTTGGGGAGACCGCTTCCGGGCGGCGGCATACTGATGTGTGTAACATCGAGTTGCAGTGTATCATCCATTTCAAAGTTTTCGTTTGAATTCAATAGATTTGAAATGTTGTGGAGCAGCTGTCGTGAAGCACCCAATGGGTCACGCTATTGATCGACGGACACATTGGCGGAAGTATGGGAATTTCGGAGCCGATTACTTCCAAGATAGATTTGAATACGATCATGATCTGGTAATCCAACGATTAATTCTTGGATACTTCTAGCAAGTCCTACTCAAAGGCACGATTGATATTCCCATGATTAACGGGAAAGGTATCCTGCGGGTTTTGCACTTGTAAATGGTACGAAGTGCGTTTGATACCATAACTTTTCGCATTTTTCTCTCTGAATTGGATTCTTTTAAATTTGAAGTATCCTTCACGATTTGAAAGATTACCACCACCACCACTACTACTACCTCCACCAATTTGTTGCGTTGACCGTTCAAGATCTTCTACGGCTCTTAATAATTCTTCTTCTGGAATCTCTTCTACAGCTCTTAGTATCTTGTGATCAGGAATTTTCTCCATGTTTGATCAGAAGTGAACTAGATCATCAGATATCGAATAATTTATCGTAAGGTGATAGCATGACGTCAGTATGACGTCAGTTCTTACCAATCAGAAACGCGCACGTGGCATGGCGTCAGCATGACGTTAGTTCTTACCAATCAGAAACGCATACGTAGCATGGCGTCAGCATGACGTTAGTTCTTACCAATTAGAAACGCGTACGTAGCATAGCGTCAGCATGATATTAGCTTTTTTACCATTCAGTAATTTTTTTGTACACGTGTACAAAAAAAAGTATGCGGATCGGATTTCAAGGTGAATATGCAAATTTTTTTCAGTGCGTGGAGAGATCTCATGTGATATGGAGAAAAAATATAAATGAGGAGAAAAAGACAAAACTGTCCAAGGAACGTTTCGAAAGAAAGCTTTATTCAAAACAATTTTTTTTCATTTTCTGTTAGAACCGAAAAACGAATGAATTTCTAATGTAGAAGTTCAACCGCTTGGAAAGCAGGTATGCTCACTACTATACCATCAATGCAGACGCGATTTCAATGGGTTCATTTATATAATTAATCCAAATTCTGTCAACTAAGACTACGAAAGAGAAGAAAATGATTAATATCTTGAACAACTGGAAATCAAAATACTTTATTTTTTCGTCACATTACAATTAAAAATCATAAATATTATTCTTCTTGATGTCACCGACGCCTTTTCCGATGCCTCCATTCGTTAAATATTGTTACGGTCAAAGCTTTTGAAAAATCTTTTTTTTTAAAACTTTCTAATTAATAAAGTACCACTTGGGAACATTTCGGCTTTACAACGAAGAAAAAAGATTTACGATGATCGGCAATCGAACCCCGGTCAACTGCAAGGAAGGCAACTATGCTCACCACTATACCATCAATGATACATTTCAAAGTGGGATTAAATTATATATTTAATCCAATTTCAAATTACCGTTTGGGATTTAAGATTTTTTTCGAATATATATTTCTTTTTTAAGAAAAAATTAAGCGTTATTTACAAAAAAAATAATGGAATTGTTTTTTCCTGTATATTTTAAAACCTGTCATATTCTTTGAACATTTTTTGTAGTTGTTCGTTTTTCTTGGTGAATCCTACATCTGCCCATTGAAAGAATCGGCATCCACCCTGATTGCGGCAAGCAAAAAAGGGTCTTCCTGGGTTTTGAGGTGATTGACTTACTTTGAGGGAAGCCTGATTGTTGCATTCACATATCACAGTTCCTTTGAGTTTCCTGTAGGTGTCCTGCACTTTTCTGTTCAGTACACCCATGTTTATGTTCATGTTGTTTATTTCAGTAAAATACTTCTGCCATGCGAAGTGAATTTTGAGTCGAAGTGTACTATGAAACTCGCAGATTAAAATTATCAAACTTTCTCTGGTCTTTCTCAATGTCTTCAAACCGGTTTGACTTGCATTTAACTTTTTCAGAAATTTCTTGATCTAGACTAGCTTATGCTACATGCAACTTGTGTCTATAATTTTTTTGCAACTGTAAAATTACCAATTAAGTTTCTGAAAATTTTGTCCAAATTTCATTGGAAAAGAAAATGAGGAGTGATCAGGTAAATATTCTCATGTTCCCTAACAGTGTTTGAGCTTCGGGTGAGAGCTATAAAATGTCTTAAGTGTCTGAGATATGATTTGTCTGCCATTAAATTGGCACAGCCAAACCCCTGGCTAGAAAACTATAAATTTCCTCAAATAGGCATCCAAGCCGAAGCCCATTACTGCAGAATATGCAATGTCAAAGTCCCCTTTTGAGATGAGTCTCATTTCTCTAAAAATCTGATAGATGCAAATCATTTGTTTTCTTAATGAGATCTACAAACATCTACTCATTAGTTTAATCTGACCTCATTTAGTCTTGTTCCTAGGAAAAAAAGGCTTTTTGAGATACTTTGTTTTTTATTCTCACTGTTAAACATGAGCCCTACTGGTTCTTTGTTGTTAAGCATGTAGTTAGAGTCTTTTCAGACCATCGAACTGTCACGTAACTCTAATAATTTAAGGGGCTAGATAATAAGGTTACAAAGAGTGTATACGATTTTGTTGTGTAGTTGAAAGGATAAAATGAATGTGATTTTTATCAGGATATAATTTATTTATTCAACCATTCATATCACAACTAGAAGCCCAAACTAGTACTTGTATTGATTCAAAATTTCCCCACATCATTGATCATATGTGATATTTCCGAGACTAATGATTGAAAAGACTTTTCATTACTCCGAAAAAATACATAATTATTTCTCCATTTCTAACAAGCTCTTTGATGTAACGACGGTATCTCTAGTACTAACGTTGTCTTACTTTTCTTTTATTCGAATTGACCCTCTTTGTTTTGGTAATCGGCCCTGCCGGTTGTGATTCACGTCAAAAAAAACTTTTGAAACAAAACATAAAGTTCTGTAAACTTTAATTCTCGCTAAAATTGGAAGTACATTGCACTAGCGGTACAGTTGAAGCTCTAAAGACGCACACAGGAAAGTGAATACTTCAAATGATCAACGATAACTTGAGATAGCAATGACACGATAAAAGTATACTATTCGATTCGTTTGTGTTCTTCAACAGGCCTCTTGCATCCTTCACAAATAACATCATCTACATCGATCGCCCAAACAATCGCAAGGCAAGACTCGAAGTCGTTTGCACAATCTTTTGCTTTTTGAAATAACTTCCATCCACACACTACACAAATATTTTAACGCTTTGCCGCTTCCATCTCAGTTACAGCGGGAAAAATGACAAGAAAAGTTGTCTCAAATACTCGATCCATTGTTGTTTTCCGAAGTATTTTTCTGCATCTTTTCTCTCGAGATTACCAACGCAGGCGCATGCCAGCGGTTTCTCCCATCATCCCATCAAACTAAATTTACAGGACATGCGCAACAAAAAGGCAGTCAGTCTGGTAGACTATCTACCATCTTCACTCGATTCGAAGGCTGAGGAGAGGAAACATGTTTCAAATGTCCTTAAGGCAAAACCCTAAGCAAAAACCTTTCTCCGTAACCGCCAAAAACCAGTTACAACTAGTAACGCTCTTGATGAAAGGGAACCAGCGACTGGTTTTGCTGTTATTCCTTACATTCAGGGTTTCACCGAACCCATCAAAAGAATCTTGAATAGCCACAACGTTAAAGTTGCTCAAAAACCTTTTCGGACTTTGGGGCATATATTCTCCAAACCTAAGGATCCTGTCACGAAAGAACAACGAACCGTCGCAATTTATTCTATTCCTTGCAATGACTGTGACAACGAATACATCGGACAGACCAAACGTCAATTTGGTACACGTTTAAAAGAGCATCAAAAAGTGGTTTTCTTTTGCAAAAAGAAAAATTCAGCTTTATCGAAGCACACATGCCTAACTAACCATACAATTGGGTGGGATAATTCTAAAATTATCACCACCAATCGGCGTTACCACCAGCGCCTTTGTTTGGAGGCTTGGCATATTAACTCCGCCACGCTCCTTTAAATCGTGAGGATGGGGGTTTGCTTCCTGACGCCTATATACACCTCGTCAGAAAAAAGGCCGCTAATTAGTGATCATATAAAAGGACCTCTTGTTGCATTGTTTAGATCACCCCTGATGAAGGTACTAGACAGGAGTGTCGAAACGTTGAGTCTATGAATTGTAACTTCTTCGGTTACGTTCATTAAATCTGTGAACCAGAGTAGCATGAAACCATGTCTGATTGTCCACCTGGTTGCAGTGTGAACTTTAATATATTTTAACTGTTGCCTAAGTTTGCAATATTACTGATATCGTTATCATAACAGAATTTTCATAAAAATTATTTGAGAGTGGATTCTCAAACAAATACAGCAAGGTCACGCCTGCCTACCAATCCATCAAGTTGGTGTTGAAAACTGCAGTAAGGTTTATTGAATATAGTTAAAGTACTGAATTTCACTCTATGACTAAAACTAAAAAATATAGGGCTTTTTAAAGAAACACAAAAACAAAAAAAGAAAAGCTTTCTTGGCCCATTTGCATCGAGCCACCTAATATAATGCAATCAATGTCTTGTTTTATTGTATCCCAAGTCAGTGCCGAGTTAGAATTGATATCTAAATCTTAATTATAATCATTTAAATACAACTGAATGTATTCCTTTTATTACTTTTCCCCTGACTGCCAAACTAGCAAGCCTTGAGGCATTAACCAGGGAGGACTTTTAAAAAGGCCCTGTATTGTATACATGTAGCTGCTTTGGGGAAGGGGAAAGATAAAGTTTCAAATTTGTTTAAGAATATGTAACACAATAATAATAATGATAATCATAATATAGAATTTTCCATCCTTTGCTGAGACACATCTGACCTAGAGTAATTAGTGGAACATAGCAGAATAGCCTTTTTATAAATGCCAGATGGATGCTCAACACAACAGCGTCAAAAAATAACCGAGAAAATAACTAAGACGTCCAAAGCTTCCAGGGATAATATAAATTTACCGCTATAAACAGTGAAAAGGCCAGATAGATTTAACTCGAGCTTCTTTCAACGTTCAACTTCCTATGACGTTTTAACAAGATTATCAAGTTGTCAAATATGTATTTTAATATGATTGTTACCAATTGTTTCATAAAGTCGAAATAAGCTTAATGTCAAGAATGAATAAGCGGAATACTACACTCATGACGAATTTTGTGGTTCATTGAAAAAAGTACTTTGTTTAATTACGTGGTTCAACGAAAGGTTAATGGGGTTTTATGGTTTTATGTCTTCCATACCAATGCCAGTGTCCCCGCTAAGACACAATTCAGAAAGCAAGTATTTCCCAGGTTTGAAATTCCCTTTGGTTCCATTTGATCGTGAGTAGTGTTTAGAATTAACGAAGAAAGTGTATTTTAGCCAAAGGTAGAATATTCGTACATGTCATTATCTTTCTTAGCTGTTCCATGTAGCATCTCGTTTTCTACTCATATTTATGTTATTTTAGTTTTTCCTCATAACCCCAAAGACGATACCATGGCATAGGTTGGGGTTACAAGGTCCCTATTTTTCCAACAGTTGGTTTTTTCGGGTCTACGTGTCTGGCCGTGGCGTGTTCTTAGAATTACTGTAACAGTGGAGTTTTGTGCGTCACCATCCGGTTGTTAGATGGTGTGAAGTGTGAATCATACTACCCTCAGTCAATAAAGCATAGTATTGTTAAGTGTCTATACGACCTAGCCAAACACCTCACAACGAAACTGTCAGTCATCTCTGAGGAAAAAAAACACTTGTCATCGCTTGTTTCTAACGGTTATCCTTCTTCATTTGTACGAAAGAAAAAGAGGCTATCTATATAAGACTTCATCCCAACGACATCAAGAGGAATGACGGAATCGACATTCCTGAAGCTTGGATACCCAAGATCAAACAACACAACAGCCGATTTATAATGACCTAGGAGGGAACACTATCTAACAACTTGAATGATAATGAATATCGAAATGTACCAATAGCAGTGTACCAACGTGCTACAAATAGCGACACGTAAACAATCTACCTCATCGCCTGATGAAGATTAGCGGTATTGCAGTCGAAACGTCGCGATTAACATCAAAAGTGACTCTATCGTGAGACAAACGGACAAAGTTCATCTCCTATCTTACACCACGATGAACAATAGACATATTTCATTACATTGACTTATTCTTCATTTTTCCTCAGAATTTTATGGGGAAAAATGAACTTGTTCTTATGAAGCATATCAAACAGTGTTCCTGGTTTACATCTGGTAGTTGTAACTGTGGTAATCACTCTGTCATTATATTTTCTTTCACGACAACAAAGTAAGATATTTTTTTCAAAACATTTCGCAAAGGCACACCTTACATTTTATTTAAGCCTTCCCATTTACATTTCGATTAACTGCCTTGACATTTTAGGAAAGCCTTATACAGGTTTTGCCTTACCCTATAACCCCTAAGAATTGTTAGTATTTAATACCCCCTACAACTTCACCCCTTAATCAAAAATTTAGGTCGCCCGGATAAAGGAAATGATCACGGAATAAGGTCTTGATTAATTAGAAAATAATTATTTATCATCATCATCATCACCTTAATAGGAGATGCATGGGGAATAGTACGGAGAATATGTATGCTGTATGATGTAACCAGCTGGGTGTAAAGGGTTAAGGAAACTGTGAAACATTAAAGCTCTCTACTTGAGATGCTCTTACTTCTCCATCACTTGGAAATCTTTTTTCCTTTCCTTGTAATTATATACAAAGCCACTGTTCACATGTTCACTTACGAACCACCTATGGAGTTTAACTTCAAACATTTTTCTTTCCAGCCTAATGACCATCTGCTTTTTCGTCACGGAATGTTGTTTAAATTGTGCGCAACTCAATATCACTTGATATTAGAAATTGCGCATTTTTCTGCTCATCTTTACCTGCTGTTTATGCTATCCGTTGGACTATATCTTGTAGGCCTGCGAAACTTTGCATGTGTCCATATATGCTGTACAGATGAAAGGAAAACGCTTTGATGACGGCTCAAAACACTCTTTAAGAAATACCAGTCTATTGTATCTTTGTTTTGGATTGTTGTTATGTTATCAGTGTGCAAAAATAGTTGAGCTACACCATCCAGGTTTTCTATTTAGCATGATGATTAGGTCAAAAAAGTCGGCACCAACCATGTATTTTTTTTGACATAATTAGCAAAGTCCATACATTTTCTTTTTTAACTGTAACAGATTTGACATCTCAAGTACAGAGTTGATTCAGCATAACATTTATGTGATTTGTCTTTGTTATCATGTGGTGGCAAACCTTGATATATCACAATCTATCTTTGATAGAAATTTTGCATGGAAGGTTGATTGGAGTTATACAATAAGGCTGTTTGAAGGATTGTAAAAATCTGTTTCAAATTTATTAAATTATCAAGACTGGTTGACAAATAGAGAAGCCTTGACTGTACTCTATTCTGTTGCAAAGCACGCAAGAAGCAGAAAAACGTTAGGAATGCGTATCACTCAAGGGTTATTTTGTAACTGGGTGTGTTGCAGTAAGACACTTTGTGAACCTATTGTTTTCATTTTTGTGACAGAAAAAGAGCAAAAAGCTAAATTTATCTTAACTCACACAAGTCCTTTGTGGTCTACTGTTTCTATTACCTAAATACTTCTAGGCAAAAATGAAATGCATCGATGCCACCCCTACTGTAGTCTCCTTGACAGCCGTTGTCCGCTCTTGCCACACAACGCCCTCTCTTCCCCGTTGAAGAGAGCACGTTGCGTGACGAGACCAAATAACAATTACGAAAGAGTCGGCTTACTGCCTTTTCTCCAACAGAGAAAAAAATTAAAAATTATTCTTCTACCGTTAGCTGCCTCAAAAATATGACTCCATGTAATTTGTAATTTAACTACGAAAAGTAAACTAAAACTCTGTATATGCATTCTATATATGGTCTATAATCAAGCTGTCTACCAGTAGAACTTTGAACTTGTTTCCATGGTCTCTCTCTTCCGTTTTCCTTTTCTATAATCTTTTTTCTTCATCGAAATAAAACCGAGTCTTTATCGCTATCTCACATCAAACAAAATTACAACACAACATGAGCTCATGAGCAAGTATACTCTTTGAACGGTCTAAACCATGATGTTTTGTCACATTTCAAATCTTCAGAAGAAATGGATTTTAAGACTGTGAACAGTTCGGTTTTCGCTTACATCGAGGCGTCTGATATCACATCAACTTGGATAAGCATCGCAACCGAAAAGAACTATTTCTGGAGGTTAAGAGTTAAGAGGAAGACATCAATTTAGTTTTCGTCCTTCGTTATCTGCCAGCTTTAATTATACAAAGAAGCGAATTTTACCAGTTCCTTTAACCTTTATTTTGCTAAAAAAGCCTCTTGTAACTTTAAATGTTTAAGACCTCCTTTTTCTCTGCCAAAAACTCGGCTGTTCTATCCATTACTCCACTTTTAACCACGGATCAAAACTGTCCAACACCATTTAAAATGACGTACAAGTCACCATACGGGTTGCCTCTAGATTCTGTTTTCAAACGAGCAATTATATGTGGGGAAGGTAAATATCCCCTCGCAGAAACTGCACATCATTCTCGTCAAAAGATATCTCTCCATTGCGGACACGAGTTTTTAAGACGAGTATTTCATTGTGAAAAAGCTGTACTTCCTTTTTTAATGAAAATCGCCTCAAATTTTTAACAGAGGTCCACTCAAATAATCCATTATGGTGTTTAATAATTCTTACACCAATCTCAGGGGTGTGCAAGAACGTTTTAGAAAGATCTTTAAAAATGTAATCGGGAATTTTAATTTCCGAGTTTCTTGTATGAATATCACCCCACTCATCAGATAACTTTCCCCCACGAAAGATACCTCTCAGCACAAGAATAGATGGGTAAACCACTGAGGATTGCGACGGCAACTGCGGAATATTTGGAGGGCCCTTTCCAACAATTGTTTTCTCCGCTGGAAGGTTTGTTCTATCTCCAAATTGATTTGTATGTACGGTTAATGAGTTAGCACGGATATCTGGTTCTTGTGAGCCTCTTGGATGGTTCATCTGAGTATTTGGTTTGGAGGGTTGCATCAAAATCTTGATTAAATCATGTGCACTCACACCAAGCTTCCCTTTTTTTAACTCCACTATGGACACCTTTTCTTCGTAAATTTGAAAGCGTGCCATGAATTGATTGACTGCAGCTTCTTGTGTTAGTGATAGGTTCATGGTTTTAAGACTGCAAACCAAGATGATGACTTTTACATCTGTGAAAACGAAAATGGCAAAAGAACATTATTAACCTTGTTGATAAGTTTTGTCCCGTTCGACACTGCAGGTTTGGAGGTTGAAATTCACCGCCTCATTTTTTTACTCTACAACATTAGACTTTATGCGAGACTGAATACTTTAGGCCGAGGCGTTCAAACGCAATCGCCACTGACCCTAATCCCATCCCAACACTGATAAGAAAAAAAAATGTTACTTATACACTTTTTAACGGAATAAAGAGCAGAAAACCAACACTTGATCTATCTGGCTTTTGTTGACCTTCCCTATCGGGCTTCTTTCGAGTTTTATCATTCTAAAAAATAACAATAATAAAGGGACAACCAAAAAGAAATCAAAAAGTGACGACGAGAATATCCAGTGGGACCTAAAAATGTCAACGGTTGAAGAGGAAATAGTTTATAGGCTTCTGATTATACAGGATCTTGTGATGGTGTACTTGGTGATGACTTATTCTCTGCTGACTTACCAACTCTATGCAGTGCAGTTTCGAAACATCGTTGGTATTCGTCAAGTTTTCCTTTTCCAAAACCATCTTTCAGTATGGACGCATCTATCACTAATACACAAAATCTGAATAGATTTCCCATCAAAAATTGCTCAGCTCTGTCGGGTTCTAGGTTTTCAAAAGTAGGATCTTCTGATAGGCAAAGACCGGGAACGATTGTTTCCAAAATTTCCCGAACATCACTCATGGTTTCAGGTGACGCATTGCAGCCAAGAATCGCTAAATCTAAAGATTTGATACTTTTATCATGGCGTTCGGACGCGGCTTCAAGCTCTCCGCAAATTTATGTGTGTTTCTCTGTATTTACATCACTTTGGAGTTCTTCAGGTTCTCAGATGTATATGAGAACACTTTGCTTAACGATAGAGAGACGTATTTTGTTTCCCAGATGAATTGCAGGGCTGAAGTTGCTGGTGCTTCATTTCATCGAAACGAACCGACCCGGAGGCAAGAGTCTAATGGACGACTGAAGAGTGTTATGCTTTGTAAGCTTTTTCATCGTGCCTGTTTTGCTTTGACTCTTATTGCTCTTGCTGGTGACATTGAGATTAATCCCGGCTACCAGACATTTGCTGATATCAAGTCCACTAGAGGTCTCAAGATTGCTCACTTGAATATACGAAGTCTCGCAAACAAAACCGACTCTCTGCGTCTTGAGGGAATTAACAACAAAACTTTTGACGTGCTAACTCTGTCCGAGACTTGGCTGGATTCCTCAACAAGTGATGCTGAAATAAAACTCCCTGGATTTGTGTGCATAAGGTTAGATCGCACTGGCAATAAAGAGGGATATGGCGGAGTTGCTATGTATGTAAGAGAAGATTTGGCGTTTCGTTTGCGGAATGATATCAATACTGGTGGACAGGAATGTTTATGGATTGAGTTAATTCGAGATAAATGTAAGCCAACGTTATTATGTTGCGCTTATAGAGCACCAGATGCCGATCTCCGCACTTTTATTTCGTCTCTGCGAGATAGTATGCCTGCTGTTGATCTTGAAAAATCGGATGTGGTCATTTTAGGAGATCTAAACGCAAACATGATGCCTAATTCAAAATTGCCCAAGAAAGACAAACAACTACTTCTCAACTTCTCGCGCGCTTTTGACTTCACACAGCTGATAAAAGAGCCTACTCGAATATCTGACACCTCACGGACCTTGATTGACCTGATTTTTGTCAATAATGAACATCGCATTGTTAAATCTGGTGTTGTTCCGTTTCCATTGAGCGACCATTACCTGGTGTTTTGCATTCTAAAGACTGGTGTGCACACAAAGCACATCCAAGAATGTTTGAGTATCGCTCTTACAAGAATTTCGATGCGAATTCATTTAACGAAGATCTTAGGAATGTTCCTTGGCACGTCGTTGACAATGAAAACAATATCGATGACGCTTTATTAACTTGGAACAAACTGTTTTCAGAAGTTGCAGACGATCATGCACCTGTCAAACGACGACGTGTGAAGGGAACACCTATTCCTTGGATGAATAGCAAAATTAGCGAATCAATGAGAGATCGAGACTGGTATCATCGTAAAGCACGTAAATCGAACTCAGAAAAGCACTGGAACACTTACAGGAAACTGAGGAACAAAGTAAACCGCTTAGTAAAATCTGCTAAGTCGAAATATTACTGCGAAATGATCGAGGAAGCCAGAAGAGATCACGGCAAAATGTGGAAAGCTATAAACGAAGCATGCAATCGTAATTCATCCTCAGAAAAGGTTCAGTGCATCATTTCCGATGGCATTCAGCACACCACTTCCAAATCCATTGCTGTTGCTTTGAATAGCTTCTTTGCATCCATAGGCAAGCGCCTAGCAGACAAAATAACGACTACCTGGTCGAATTGCAACTTGGTTTTAGAACAACCGTTGTCTCAGTTCCAGTTAACTGAACTAGAGGAATCGTTTGTGCTTCAGCAGCTTACCTCTTTGAAGACAAATAAAGCAATTGGTTTGGACAAAATTAGTGCTAGACTACTCAAGAGCTCTGCTAATACAATCACTCCCTCCATCACTAAGCTGTTGAATCGATCGATTCTTACTGGTAAATTTCCTAAATTGTGGAAATGCTCAAAAATTACAGCCTTGTTTAAATCAGGCGACCGGTCAAATGCATCGAACTATCGACCTATCTCTATTTTACCGACACTCAGTAAAATTCTCGAGAAAGCTGTGCATTCCCAGCTGTACCAGCACTTGGTTATTAACAACCTTCTCACAAGGAAACAGTTTGGATTCAGGAAGGGGCTCTCTACTGAATCTGCTTTGACATCATTTGCTGATGAAGTCTTATTGAACATGGAACAAGGTAAACTGTGTGGGGCCGTGTTTTTGGATTTAACCAAGGCTTTCGACACTGTGGACCATCGGATTTTGTTACGCAAGCTCTCCAAAATTGGTTTATGTGAGAACTCGCTTCAGTGGTTCCGCTCTTACATTACTGACAGGAAACAGCGTACATGTTGTGGGAATGAGTTGTCTGATGAATTGCCAGTTACCCATGGGGTCCCTCAGGGAAGTATTCTGGGTCCTCTGCTATTTGTCATCTACATTAACGATTTGCCAAGCGTTCCAGATGCCTGTCAAGCATCACTTTATGCAGATGACACAGTGATCTACTGCTATGGGACTTCCTCTCAGGAGCTGACTGAAAAGCTCAACCAAGACCTCCTGGCTGTGGCGAAATGGCTGAATGAACATAAGTTAACACTGAATCTGGACAAAACCAAATGCATGCTTATAGGCAGTAACAAGAAGTTACAGAGGAAAATAGCTCTGACTGTTTCAATCTTTGATCATTGTATAAACAATGTTACTTGTTTTAAATATCTTGGAATCTTAATATCGTCTGATTTTTCGTGGACAAATCATGTCGAATACATGGCAGGGAAAGTTAATCAAAGGCTTGGCCTACTTAGACGCATTAAGCATTTGTTACCGTTTAAGGCGCGCATCCTTTTTTATAAAAGCCTTGTTATGCCCTTATTCGAGTATGCTGATTTAGTTTGGGGAGACAAACATAATGTAACTTTAATGTCTAGTTTGCAAGTGCTTCAAAATAAGGCGGCTAAAATAATATTAGATCGACCACTGTATTCCTCTGCGTCTGATGCGTTAACTACACTGAAGTGGTTAACACTAGAAAAAAGGCGCTTCCAGCGCCGATGCGTACATGTATATAAATGTCTTAATGGTCTCACGCATCACGAACTAACATTAGTCACTCAGCAAGAACAGCATAGTTACAACACAAGAAATAAAGCAAACCTCAAAATTCCATCCGTTAAAAGAAACTGGGGCAAACAAAGAACTGGCTATCATGCTGTAAGTGATTTTAACTCGCTGGACAAAACTATACGAGCCTCTGATAATGTAAATATTTTGAAGCGTCAGATTTTTAATTCATTGATTTAAGTTTTGTATTACACATAAGATACATTAGTTTTTAGTAGCATCTATTAGCATTTTTATTCATTGTAAATTTTTAATTATTAATTTTCGAGGTCCTTTTTGTAAACCACTTTTTAGTGAAAAAGTTTCCTCATTAAAGATTGTCATTATTATTATTTTTATTAAACACCGGTGATTGTAACATTTAATAATTTCTAAACTTACAAAGTACAGTATCCCTATGGCAAGCGCATGAGACACAGAATCTACTTTTGCCTGTGAGTTCTAGAAACCTCATGTTTATGTTAATCATCAATGGATTCTGACCCAAGTATTGATATATCCAGCGAGGGTGGTCGTTGTAATATATTCAAACAAATGTTTTTGAATTTTGAGTCAGAGCTTGTTTGCTTTTAACTCCACCAACAACTTCCAATCTACCTTTACAACTTTTTCAAAGTAATCATTGGGTTGATACAATCGCAAATTAAAAATGTATTTCCAAACAGAAAATCTTTGAATTGTCCAAAAATCTTTCACCTTAATGTCGAGGCCGAAACGAAGCTACAAGTTTTTCTGAGAAAAATATCCAAAGGTAGTCGTGGTATCAGCAAAACTTTCAATTTTACTCTAGCTTGAACTCAAGAGTCTTTGCCCGTTCAGAGTGACTCTTAGAGCCCAATAGAACCCGGTACTATTATTTTCGGGGAGGAATCGCTAACAGTAATTTTACAAGCATGCACTCTTCCGCGTCGCATTTTCTCGTACATGAAACTTTGATAACTGGGAAAATTACCACTTCAAACCAGGCAGAAGTAGGTCCTCTATTACTGAGGTACTTTTTGACCGTTGAATTAGCAGCAGTAAACAAGAGTACTGTTTTGTTTACAGGTGAACTCACATGTTCGATGACCTTGCATACATGAACACAACAGCTTCCACAGAATAAAAGCGTACTGATCCAAATTTGTGACCTCTTGAACTTTTCAACATCTGAGGTATTCAGTTTTTTCAAAGTTTTCTACGCTTTCACGCAATATAATTCGTGGACCGACCCGTTCCGAAAACGCTCGACACCACATTAAGTGTGGGCATACCTGATTTACAGTTTAACTGAATATTTTTAGTACCCTCAATACATGACAAGAAAAAAGCTGTTCCAGACCCCTAATTCTAGTTGATCCGCTGTTTTAAACAGAATTGTTTTGACAAGCTCTTCAAATTCATCGGAGAAAACGCAGAAGGTATTTTGACACAACGTGACAAGGTAAAAATAACTGACCAAGTAGAGGCACTATTTAAACAAAAGCGGTGGTTCAAAACATAAACAAACGACCGCGTTGCATCAAGGTTGGAAATGGGCCTTTAATATGATTTGAGTTGCGCTTTCCGATTAAAGTTATTATTCTTACAAGAACAAGTTCCGAGTGATCATTACAGACCCTAGCCAAACATATATTGCGAATAAGTGAAGATACATTGAACAAGAGAAAAATATCCAATGCCCAAAATGGGGAGATCTGATTGCTGCGAGCAACATACCACTCTACAAGCTAACATAATTTTTTTTTAATTAAAAACAAACAAAAAAAAAACGGAAATAACCTGCCGAGATGCCATCCTTATTCTATATATGGTCTATAATCAAGCTGTCTGCCGGCAGAACTTCAAACTTGTTTCCATGGTTTCTCTCTCCCTTTTTCTTTGTCAATAATGTTTTTTTTTCTTCATCTAAATAAAACTAAGTCTTTATCGCTATCTCTCATCAAACAAAGTTACAACACAACATGAGCTCATGAGCAAATATACATTTTGAACGGTCGAAACCATGATGTTTTTGTAAAATTTCAAACCTTCAGAAGAAATGGATTTTAAGTCTGTGAACAGTTCGCTTTCCGCTTGCATCGAGACGTTTGATGAACATCGCAACCGAGAAGAACCATTTCTGGAGGCTGAGTCGAGAGGAAGACATCAATTTATTTCTCGTCCTTCGTTATCAGCCAGCTTCCGTATACAATGAGGTGAATTTTACCAGTTCCTTTAACCTTTATGTTGCTGAAAGAGGTCCTACTTTTTCTGAGCAATAAACCCGAACGTTATATCCTTTACTCCACTTTTTACCACGGATTGAAACTTTCCAGCGTCATCTAAAATGACATATAAGTCACCAAGAGGCTTCCCCGTATATTTTGCTTTTATACCATCAAGAATGTGTTGGGGAATATTCCCACGCAGAAACTGCACATCATTCTCGTCAAAAGATATCTCTCCATTGCGGACACGAGTTTTCAAGACGAGTGTTTCATTGTCATGAAGCTCTAATTCCTTTTTTAATGAAAATCGCCTCAAATTTTTATCAGGGTTCCACGTAAATAAGCCATTACAGCGTCTAATTATTACTCCAACCTCAGGAGTGCGCGAAAACAATTTAAAAATATCTTCAAAAATGTAATCGGGAATTTTAATTTCCGAGTTTCTTATATGAATATCACCCCACTCATCAGATAACTTTCCATCACGAAAGATACCTCTCAGCACAAGAATAGACGAGTAAACCACTGAGGATTGCGACGGCAACTGCGGAATATTTGGAGGGCCCTTTTCAACAATTGTTTTCTCTGCTGGAAGGTTTGTTCTCTCTCCAAATTGATGTGCATCTGCGGTTAATGAGTTAGCACGGACATCTGGTTCTTGTGAGCCTCTTGGACGGTTCATCTGAGTATTTGGTTTGGAGAGTTGCATCAAAATCTCGATAAAATCACCTGCATTCACACTAAGCATCTCTTTGTTTAACTCCACTATGGACACCTTTTCTTTGTAATTTTTAAAGCGTTCCATGAATTGATTGACTGCACCTTTTTGTGTTGGTGATGGGTTAGTGGTTTTAAGACTGCAAACCAAGATGATGACTTTTACAACTGTGAAACGAAGACGGCAAAAGGATATTATTAACCTTGTTAATAAGTTTTGTCCCGTTCAACATTCTGTAGGTTTGGAGGATGAAATTCACTGCCTCATTATCTGATCACTACGATATAAGGTTTTATGCAAGACTGAATACTGTGCTTTTAAGGAGACTTTTTACTTTAGGCCGAGGCGTTCAAACGTAATCGCCACTTACCCTAATCCCATCCCAACACTAATAAAAAAAAATGTTACTTATAAACTTTTTAACGGAATTAAGAGCTGAAACTCACACTTGATCTATCTGGCTTTTCTTGACCTTCCCCATCGGGCTTCTTTCGAGTTTTATCATTAAAAAAATAATAATAAAGGGACAACCAAAAAGAAATCAAGAAATGACAAGGAGAATATCCAGTGGAAATGGTTTAAAGGCTTCTGATTATACAGGATCTTGTGATGGTGTACTTGGTAATGACTTATTCTCTGCTGACTTACCAACTCTTTGTAGTGCAGTTTCGAAACATCGTTGGTACTCCTCAAGTTTTACTTTTTCAAAACCTTCTTTTAGTGTAGACGCATCTATCACTAATACACAAAATCTGAGTAGATTTTCCTTCAAAAATTGCTCAACTTTGTCGGGTTCTAGGTTTTCAAAAGTAGGATCTTCTGATAGGCCAAGACTGGAAACACTTCTTTCCAAAATTTCCCTAACATCTTTCATGGTTTCAGGTGATGCATTGCAGCCAAGAATCGCCAAATCTAAAGATTAAACACCGGTGATTGTAACATTTAACAATTTCTAAACTTACACGGTATAGTGGCCTTATGGCAAGCGCATGAGACACAGAATCAACTTCTGCCTGTGAATTCTAGAAACCTCATGCTTTATTTTAATCATCGATGGATTCTGACCCAAGCTTCGATATATCCACCTTTAAATAGCGAGGGTGGTCGTTGTACTAAATTCAAACAAATGTTTTTGAATTATGAGTCAAAGCTTGTTTGCTTTAACTTAACCAACAACTTCCAATTTACCATTACTACTTACAACTCTTTCAAAGTAATCATTGGGTTGATACAATCGCAAATTAAAAATGTATTTCCTACCAGAAAATTTTTTAATTGTCCAAACATTTTTCACCTTGATGTCGAGGCCGAAACAAAGCTCCACGAAAGCTTGACACTCACGCAAGTTGATTTCGTGGTCACATAATAGGGTTCATGTGACAAAAAAAAATTGAGATTTCTGAGAAAAATATCCAAAGATAGTCGTGGTATCAGCAAAACGTTTAAGTTTACTCTAGCTTGAACTCAAGAGTTTTCGCCCGTTCAAAGTAACTTTTAAAGCCCAATAGACCCCGATACTATTATTTTCGGGGAGGAATCGCTAACAGTAATTTACAACCATACACCCTTCCTCGTCGCATTTTCTCGTATATAAAACTTTGATAATTGGGAAAATTACCGCTTCAAACCAAACACAAGTAGGTCCTCAATTACTGAGGTACTTTTTGACCGTTGAATTAGCAGCAGTAAACAAGAGTACTGTTTTGTTTACAAATGAACTCACATGTCCGATGACCTTGCATACATGAACAAAACAGCGTCCGCAGAATAAAAGCGTACTGATCCAAATTTGTGACCTCTAGAACTTTTCAAAATCTGAGGTATTCAGTTTTTTCAAAGTTTTCTACGCTTTCACGCAATATAATTCGTGGACCGACCCGTTCCGAAAACGCTCGACACCCTTTTTCTGTGGGCCTACCTATGGAATGGTGTGTGCATCTGTACGTGAGAGGAGCGGAATTATTATTTCCTAAACTTACTTCACAAAAGACAATATTCTCCTTTTCTGTTAGCGCAGTTACGAGAATCTTGGGTTGTGCGCTCGCGATTCCCATTCCCCGTTTCTCGTGTCTCCGCTTGGAACGCCTGGGACCATGACGCAGACAGACGAAAGCTCGAGTAATAACTGACTGCTATACACATCAATTTAAAAATAAGGTGCCTATTATTCACACAGATATCCTGCTGAATCATTACCCGACAAGAAAGTCTTAATCTAACCTTTGATTTCTCTAGAGCTTGGAGGAAAAGTATTTCCAACACTTTCGCGATTCTTGGGAGTACTGACGCCCGTAGGATGATTATCGATCCGCTTTTCTTTAGCCGCTGTCATTGCAGTGGTGACTTTATCACTATGCAAAGGACTTTTCGGTGTCCGCAGGTTTTCGAATTCTGTAGATGTTGCCTGCGATAGAGATTTGGGGTTTGCTTCTTGAACTAGAAGTGGCGGCTGATATTCGAACTTTTGTCCTTCCTTGTTTGGATCAAAGTGATGCAGCAGAGCTTGTCCATGAATCGCTCTATGCTGTTTGTGCCAAGAAAAGATAAAGCTCTTTCGACCATCAAGGTACTCTTCGCTGAACTGCGAGGAAACTTTCCTCTTCGCCCAACGTGAAATTAACTCTCGATTCTCTTCGTCGGGGCCCTTGTAGTTGTCATCTCCCCCAATAACTACGATGACATCTCCTCCTGCGGACAAAGGAAATTCAAATGTAACGCAGCTTCAGAGTTTTATGAATATCATCACTAAACAATAAGATGTTTTAGTGAATGACCCAGCACAAGTCTTCACTTAAAAACATAAGACAAAAATCCTCGTATGAGGGCCGTACGCCATGGGGTGAGTAAGGCCAGGAGAAGTTGTACAACGACACGAACCGCGAATTTAAAAGAGAGCGAAAGGAAAAGATAGAAAGAGACGGTCGTGTGAAGAAGATGCTTCTTAACTAAGTCGGTCCGCTCGTCATGAACTCGAGGCAAATATTTTCCCGTTCGGCCCTCCACCACAGCAAATAAATTCATCCTATTCCGATGTTAACATTGCTTAGAGAGCCAGTTTGGTTTATACAGTCGGCCATGGTTAGCCGTAACGTAAGTGTATCCTGCACGATGCCGCCGAGAAACGAGCAATTTGGGTCACGCAAGAGTGCTCAAATACCATGGAGATCGGTCCCGTACGAAAGTGCACAAGAGGCCACGAGTGACCACTGTGTAAAAAATAGGTCCGCTTTGCGCACGTATGTCTATTACAAAATTAAACGAAGGTAATATTAGATAATTGCATGCTTACAGCTGTACTGCGCTCAAGTCTTTTTGGGTGCATAGGTTTACCAAAGTGAGGTAGTTTTCAAGGACTTTGTTTGATGAACTATTTAGCGATGAATAAGTTGCCAGTAATTGGATCCTTGTGTTTCCTCAAAGATTTCTGGGATCACCACGGGGCAAACATTGCAACTCGCTAGAAAGAAATGTGTGGCGTAAGGTTGCTTCGACTTAAAAACGATTTTGGAGAAAGATAAATGCTTCTTCGCCGCAGTTTTATCATAAATGAATTAATAGAATAATGATACGAGAGAAGAGTTAGTTTTTGTTAGCATTACCACGAAGTATGGTATAAACTATACCGATTCACTTCTCTCCTTGCGTAAGGTCTTTAATACAATTGTAAAATCGTTATCCTGTAATGGTCTCGACATATTACCAAATTAGCCTTAAATCGCACAGATATGACTCACTTAAGTCTTTTCAGTTGTATTTTTGTATGCACAGCCTGTTTTCATACTTGTTAACGTATCAGTAAACATATAACTATGTCCGAAAATATACCTCCTCAAAGTAGAGAAGTCACCGTCAGAGAAATGAAAATTGCTTTTGCCGAGCTGTTATTCTTTAGAAGGATGAAATAAGCAATGAAATACTAAAGGATATTCCTTGGTCAAGTGATAATTCGAGAAAAATCCAAGGCTTTTGAGCTGCCACTTGTCTCCTCGAACTCCTTGAAGGATCTTGTCAGGAAAAGCAAGATCACGGGAACTGCGACAGAGAATATGGACGTATATATATTCAGCTGAGTATCGCTCCTTGAGCGACCCATTTGTACCTACTCATCGTCGCGCAAGAAAGGGTTCAGTTTTGAACCGATTATCGACGCAGGTTCGTTCTTATTGATCACAACATAGAGGCAATGTAGGTTTTTTTTATCAGTTATATATCCCGATAATATTTAATGCTAAATCACACAATTTCAAACTCCTACCCCTCGAGGTAATTTTTGTTGGTTCTTTTTTTGTTTTTACCAAGCTAAGAAAAAAGCTACATGTAGACTTAACACAAGTAAATAATACTGAAAAGGCTCTATTGCGTTATTTATTAGCGATTTAAAACTAATATCTCTAAAGTTCGAGATCATTGCGCGATGTCAATTTTACCAAACCCTTGAGAAGGGAGAAAAGCTAATCGCTAGATTTCACTACATATTTCGCGATGTTCACCACATATTTCACTCTTCCCTTGTATTAATATTACCCACACCCATTTCTGATAAAACAGCGGCAAAAAAGCGATGATATATCACCAAAATCGCCTTTCTGACGTCGAAACAACCTTACGCCATACATTTCTTTCCAGAGAGTTGCAATGTTTGCCTCTTAGCGATCACAGAAATATTTGCGCAATTTCGTGGTCGTGGTGATCCCAGAAATCTTTGCCCAAACACAAGGATACGATTACAAGCAACTCATTCATTAGACTACGAGTTTCGAGTTTTCTAAGCAAATCCATTCCCGGTTGGGGTTCTTAAATAATCAGAAGTGAAACTAAAACAAATTACAATTACCGAAGAAGAGAATTTTATAAATATTTAACCAATTATAAATACAAGTCCTTATCAAAAGCGATTTGGTAAAACTATTGACGGCAAAAGTTAACGGTAAAATACGACGTTTCGACCAAACTTCGCTCATTTTCAAGTGAGTGGTAAGAATGTAACGATGAATATACACAGGCGTGCAAGAAGTGTAAAAATATTTTGAAAGTGTAAACGGACAATAAGAATATACAAGGAGAAGAAATAATTAGAAACTAATTAAAGACAATCAAAAACCTACTAAAAACCTTTGCACGAATTGAGTCCGACTGTACATCGAGAGCAGGTCTCAGTTCTTGAATAAAAAACATTTCATAAAGTAGGCAGTCAGATCTTTAAGTTTAGTCGAAACGTCGTATTTAACCGTTAATTTTTACCGTCAAAAGTAAATACAAGGTTAATGTAAAATCAGTTCCTGGCTAGTTTGTTTGAAAAAAAAACAAAAAAACAAAAAAAAAACAGGCGTGCGC
The DNA here is from genome assembly GCA_964027065.1 of Pocillopora grandis. Classification (NCBI taxonomy): domain Eukaryota; kingdom Metazoa; phylum Cnidaria; class Anthozoa; order Scleractinia; family Pocilloporidae; genus Pocillopora; species Pocillopora grandis. Next base: position 19,923,055 of record OZ034739.1, read on the forward strand.
AGCGTGCAAGTTATTTTCTATCTGGGTGGTTTGAGATGGGGCACTTTGTGTAACTAATGTTTCATTTTTTGTAACAGAAAAGGACTATAACTTTCAAAAGAACAAAATATCGCATAACTTCACCTTAAGAGAAAGAAAAAAAAAGCCTAATTTATCTTAGCTCACACAGATATTTTGTCGTCTATTGTCTCTATTGTCTACAGACTTCTAAGTAAAAATAAAACGCATCGGTGCCACGCTTACGTAGCCTTTGTTTGGTCTCGTCATACGACGCCCTCTATTCCCCGTTGGAGAGGGTTTTGCCTGAATCCTACCGGCTAGAGGTACGCCCGCGGAGCACTAGTGATGAGTTTCCATTAGTCGGGTGATTATTGGAAATTGTCGGCTATAGCAATATGGGGGACTATCCCAGTAACACCATTTGCGATTTATCAACAGTCAAGTCAGTCATTGAACCAGACATGAACATCGTAACATGCTTTACATGTGAAGAAACATTGATGAGTTTAAATCTGGGAAATTTCGCTGAATTTTGTATGGCTGTCTCCTTCAGCCTCGTTGATCTTAAATTTCCTGTTCAGGAGAGTTTTAGCTTAACACGGTGCCACTAAGACCAGCGCTTGCAAAGGTAAACGAAACTTATGAATAGTATCGCCACTATAATGCCCTGGTCATAGTGCTACTGGTTGGAAAGATCCCCAAGATGAAATTTCTATTGCCTTGTACCTCTAGCCGGTAGGATCTTTAAGGAGGCTTAGAAAATACTACCGGCTAGAGGTACAGCTTGCATTAACTTAGTCGACTCTGCCCAATTTTTATTATGATTTGCTCCACATTTTACTTTTCTGCACTCCAAGTTGTAGTCTTCCACTCCTTTCAATCACTTTTTTTCAAGAATACGTATACATTTATTTTTTTTGGGTCTTGTACCTCTAGCTGGTAGGATTTTAAGAGGCTTAGAAAATACAACCGGCTAGAGGTACAGTTTACATACATGTATTTAATCGACTTCGCCCAATTTTTACTACGGTTTACTTTAAATTTTACTTTTTGGCATTTCATTTAGTCTTACACTACACATTAGAATTACTTTCTTCATGAATATATTTTTGTTTCTTGGTCATATACCTCTAGCCGGTAGGATCTTGTGTGGCTTAGAAAATACTACAAGCTAGAAGCAGTTCATGCATTTAAGGTGAATTTGGCTCATCTCATTTACTTCTTGACTTAAGGGAAAACCTTTCTACATTTCATTTTAGTCTTATAATGTTGTGGAGTCACTCCATAGGTATATTTTCATGCATTGCAGTCTTGTTTATCTGGCTTGTAGGATCTTGGACTACTCAAAAAACACTACCAGTCAGAAGGGCAGCTTAAGAATGTGAAGTAAGCTAATGAAATCATTGAAATTGATATGTTTTAAATGAATTCCAAGTTAATAACTATTAAACTAGCCTGATTTGTAGTTTCTTTGGTTGTGGATTTATTTCAATACAAATATAACCAGTTTTAGATGAATTTGACTTGAAATTCATTTTAGACTTGAACATATCAACCAGATTTACTTAAGTTTCTCATGTAATACTCTGCCAAAGTACGAGTGGAACTTCTTAGAAAGGAACAGTCTCAATTTTCATGATGTTTGTGTTAGATTAGAAGTATTGTTGACGAGGTCAACCATTGTCTGGAAGACTAAAATCAAGTCATCTCTAGGTAGTCATTGGATTAAATGATTTTAATTCACCAAGTTGACATTTTACCTTTGTATTTTCAATGATATTTAACAGCACGTGTGACTATATGAAAACCTTAAGGTAAGTTATTCTCTAAAATATCGAATGGTCATCTACTACATATAAAGAATTTATACAAGTATATAAATGAGATTAACCTGTGCCTGTGTTGTTGTATTTTTTAATAAAAATTGCTATTATTAATTAAGAAATCAAATCTTTCTTATTTGAACTCCAACCAGAAACCCTTTGCTTATTACCAAATAATGCCTGTTTAGTTTCAGTTCATTCTTCATTTGACGCTCATAGTTTGTGTGCTGTGCTTTCAAATAGGCAGTGGTAGGTAAATGACCAAGGAAAGAGAAGATATTCTTGGAAAAATTATTCCAATGTAGTATAAGACTAAAGTGGAATGCCTAAAAGTAAAAAGCAAAGCAGACTGTCATAAAAATTGGGCAAAGTCAATTAAATATGCAAGCTGTGCTTCGAGTATTTTCCAAGCTTCTTGAGATCCTACAAGCAAGAGGCTATAGGCTAAATAAGAGAGAACAAAATGTAAATGTTTTCATGAAAAAAGTGATTCTAAGGAGTGAAAGGCTAATTTGAAGTGCAGAAAAGTAAAATGAGCAAACCGCAGTAAAAAATTGGGCAAAGCTGACTACATATGCAAGTTGCACCTCTGGCTGGTAGTCCTTTCTAAGCTTCCTGAGACCCTACCAGCTAGAGGTACAAGACCAAATGAAAGATTCTAAAGGGTGAAAGACCTACAACTTGGAATGCATAAAAGTAAAATGTGGATTAAACCATAAAAAAATTGGGTAAAGTCCACTAAGTATGCAAGCTGTACCTCTAGCCGGTAGTATATTCTAACCCCCTGACATCCTACCAGCTAGAGGTACAAGGCCAAATAAAAACAAATAAAAATATACTTATTCTCGATTAAAGTGATTCAAAGGGGTGTTAGACTAATTTTGAGTGCAAGCTGTACCTCTAGGCAATAGTATTTTCTAAGCCTCTTAAAATCCTACCAGCATAAGGTACAAGGCCAAATAAAAAATTAATGTAAATGTACTCTTGTAAAAATTGATTCCAAGGAGTGTAAGACAACAACTTGGGGTGCAGAAAAGTAAAAATGTGGAGCAAACCATAGTTAAAATTGGGCAAAGTCCACTAAATATGCAATCTGTTAGTTTAGCCGGTAGTATACTCTAAGCCCCCTAAGATCCTACTAGCTAGAGGTTCAAAAGAAAATAAAATTAAATAATTGTATATGTTTTCAAGGAAAAAGTGATTCAAAGGAGTGTAAGACTAATTTGAAGTGCAGAAAAAGTAAAATGTGTAGCCAACTGTAGTAAAAAGTGGGCAAAGTTGACTAGATATGCAAGCTGTACCTCTAGCAGGTAGTATTTTCTAGGCCTCTTAAGATCTACCAGCTAGAGGTACAAGACAATAGAAATTTTCATCTAAGGGATCTTTCCAATCAGTAGCACTATGACTATAAATTCAGCGAAATTTCCCAGATTTAAACTTAACAATGTTTCTTCACATGTAAAGCAAATGTTGCTACTGGGATTAAGTCCACTACATTGCTATAGCCAACAATTTCTGATAATCACCAGACTTGGAAACTCGTCAATAGTGCTCTTTGGGCATACCCCTAGCTGGTAGGATTTAGGCACAACCATTGGAGAGAGAGCGTGTTGTTGCCTGACGAGACCAAATAACGGTTGCAAAAGAGTCTGCTTACTGCCGTTCCTCTAACAGAGAGAAAAAAATGTGATTCCACGTAATTTTTCTGCAAAAAGCAAACTGAAGCTTGGTTGTATCTCAAAAAGACCCTAACCAAACATATATTGCAATCTCGAATAAGTGAAGTTACACTGAACAAGAGAAAAGGATAAATATTTTAAAAGAGGGCTCCTTGATTGGCTGTTGCCTATCTGGACTTTGCCCTCAGTGAGTAAAATATGTGATAAAATGCAGGTTGTTTACAAGGAAATTGCCTGCAATTGGGTTAAGTCCAAGGTAGTCAAAAGCAAAATTTATGAGTAGAAAAAGTCAAAATACGGGAGAACTGCGTGGAAAATTCACTATCAGTAGCATTTAGTCCCATCCTTCAACTTTGATCAAACAACAGATATCAGTTTGAATATATGCTAATTTACTTTCCCTTTCAATTCTATGTCTGTGTGAACTTTGTTGGAGGAAATATAAGACAAATTTTCGATAACCTTAATTAAATTGTCACTGCCTTTCCTTAGGAATACTCTGTTTACCCCCCAATAAAGTATTATTAGGAAAAATCTTGACCGCCAACGGAACATGTAAAAGGTCACCATGGTTTTCAAATGCCTACACAGGTTAGCCCCAGACTATTTTACTTCGAAATTCTCTAAAGACACCACAAGCTACAACCTGAGGGACTCCGAGAATAATTGAAACGTAATGTTCGAATACCTGACGCACACATTTTTTCAAAACTAGTTTTAGTTGTAGTGGCGCCTCATTGTGAAATGGCCTTCCTTGCGAGGCTACGTGCGCGTAATCTCTTGGGTCCTTCAGACGAGAAATCAGCAAAGATCTCTAAGGCACGGCAGCCATGGCAGTCAGTTCAAGAAAACAGAATACAAAATTTTAACTTGTCTAGTCCGCTTCACCGAACGATAGAAACACACACAAGCAAACTGGGTTTAACCTTGAAAAACGCTCTGAAACTGTCACAAGATTCTTGGAAACAGTTCCTTTTGTCTTACCTGTGTTATCATAAGCATTCGCGAGAAGTGTGCTTCAGTCTCGATTTAGGAAAGGGAAAATAAAATAAAAATTCAGAAATAAATGCAAACACATTGCCTAACATCATAAAACTGTGGCAAAACGTAAAATTTTGATTGCCAATAAAAGAAGGAAAAACAGATTATCGGAAACAGTTTTAGACGCTTCCGCTTGAATCGTCCGCCGCTTTAGTTATAGAAACACATCGCGTTAGTTTCATACGGTTGGTAAAACTTTTATTAACTAAAAAATTAATGTTGGAAGGCAGCAATTACAAAGAGATCTACGACAGAATAAAAGAAGACAAAAACCCAGTCACAAGCCGATTACATGTTACCTTCATTAAAGCTCCTTAAACCTTTGTGCAACCCTGTTCCAAGTTATAATAAAGAGTTATAAAGAGGCATTCGAATGCATGCGCCTCAATCATTACAAACTCCATCTTCCCCATAAAGTATTAATAGGTATAATTGAAAGTATCACACTGAAAAACCTCAAGGAAGGCAAATCTACCCAATAAAAATACTTCCGCTCCTTACCCGTTTCTTTCAGTAAAGCTTTGTACATCTTAGCGTAACCAATGCCAGCTTTGTCTTCGTTGATCGACAGTCGAGATTCATGTGCGTGAACCACGAAAAAGGCCATGTCCATCTTTAGGGTTGGAATTTTGTTGACCATTTCGGACATTTGAGCAAGTCTGAATGGGTGCTTTCCTACAAGCTCAACATGGATGCCACAGTCCTCCAGCAATTTCTTCGATTCTTCCAGTAATTTCTCAACAAGCTCTAGCTTGTAAGTGTTATCACAGTTGAAAAGACGAACTCGCTTTGTTATCTGCAACATCTTTTCTTTGTGAGCCATTTATTTCGCTTTAAATGTAGCGGTAAAAGAAAACCACAGAATTTAACACCTCACATTCGTCGATGGGATCAGACGAAATCGACTGCGTAATGTTTCCGAGAAAGCCTGTCACTCTTCTAGATTGACATAGGTCACGCAAATCCCTAAGTCACACAAGTTAGGAAATCGTTAGGAGATTCAAAATAACGATTCTCTACAAGCAACAGCGTCGTATTTGATAGAGGATAAAAGTCGAACGCACCCTGGAGCACAAGAGATGAGTTTATCGTCACTTGGCGAATTAGTTCCTTGTCAGAAGGAAATATCTGTAAAATCACGTGATTGAATTCTCGGAAAACACATGAGGTCACTTGAAAGGGAAAATTCCCATCTTGCATCTTGTCTCACACTTGGTGCCTCTATCTTACACGAACAATTCCACTTGTGTTGGAATAAGAGTAAGCTCGTCTTTACGTAAATCTTCAAAATGGGGGTAAGTTTTACAAGAATTTTGCCTTTTTTTCAACAACTTCTTCTGCAAGTTTTGACTTGTCATTTCCTTTCACCGGTGCTCGAAATGTGCGTGTAAAATGTTATATTTTTCATGCGGATGAGCTGTGACACTAATATCAATCCTTCCAAATAGAACAATTTCTTATAGAAAAGATACTAAGTACGGGGTTAGCTCTCGGCTAACGGTACAAGCCGAAAGTTTAACCTTCGCTGAGGTGATGGTTTTTAAACTTGTGCAAACTGCGGGCGAAAATTACCGTTTTCTCAACCGAAATCTTAAGAGGAGAGATTTTAAGATTGTTCGCTTCTCGGAAACTGAAAGTGAATACTTTCTACATATCGATTTCTGAACTTTCAATTTCGTCAAAAGAATTAAAGCCAAGTTGCATAAAAGAGAATTTTGAAAAGAAAGGACGAAAATTGACAAGTTTCGCCGGCATAATTTAAGTTTCTGAATTCAAATCGCGGTTTCTTCTTACTTCCTGTAACTTCCGGGAAAGGAGAAAAACTGCACCTTTCACTTTGGAAGCTTTAAATCCATCTGGTTCTTAAAAAAGGTAAAAAAAAAGCTTCCTGACCGGGTAGAAACTCCTAATTTAAAAATATTTGATCTACCATAATAAAAGGAATAACATTTTTAACATTTCCACTAACTTAGCCCCCAAAATCATCGTATATGTGCATTGCAAAGGGAAAGCAAGGAAAGTGAAATTATCTTAAAATATATCATTCTCCGGTTTACTTGAACTGTTGGATTTACAAGGGAATTTTATGCTTTATCTCTCTCGTTCATAGCCCGGCAGAACACAATGCTCTGTCGATGAAAAAAACGACTGCACAACATTTCCGAGAAAGTCGGTCAGTTGTTTTGATTGAATAAAGTAGCGCAAATTTTAAAACATCACGCAACACGAAAACTCAGAACAGGTCACAAAACATCTATCCCAATCGATTTCCACAGAAGATAGCGGCAAGAATTAAGAAATCTTCACACTTCATGAAAGCGGTCAATTTAAATGAGAAAACATCTCATTTAAATGACATGAGAGTATCGACCTACCTAACGGTAGTGTGAGACTTTTCAGTCCTGAGTTTTATTTCTGCTTGGAAACCACCAAAGAGCAAGTTCATTTATGATCTAGTTCGTTTATGATCTAGTTACGAGTGATATGATCAAGAGACGTAGGAAAGGCCTAAAAGTCTCGCTTCTCCTCTCCACTCTGACTCAAAGCGGTGATCTTAGTGAAGATCTAACTCTAAGCGAATCTTTACGTAACTCTGATTGACCCTCCTAATTTGATTACTATGGTACATGCTTATATATTCATTATTAGTACATAGGCATGAGTGGGCATGCTGGCCAATTGACCCTTTTAGATTAAACAATGTTGTCAGAACAGAGAAAGATGTTTTTTCGTCTTGTTACGAGCGTGGGACAAGGAAAAATTCTGTGACCCCATAAGGAATCGAACCTGAGACCCTCGGATCCCGCGCTCCGATGCTCTACCACTGAGCCACAGAGACTCTACGGTGAGGGAGGTCTATAACGGAGTTCATGTAACACGCGTCCTGCATACTGTTAGGGTCAGCAATGTCGATAGCGTAACGTTTGTAGATGGAACGAGAGAGACAGTGAGTTTTGAGCTCGGTAAAGAAATAGAGAAAGATGTTTTTTCGTCCTGTCACGAGCGTGGGACTATGAAAAAATTCTGAGGTCCCATGAGGAATCGAACCTCAGACCTTCGGATTCCGCGCTCAGAACACTTACACAAGAATCTCACAACTAAACAACAACATAATTTATGCTTCTGATCAAACAATCAATTTTTAACAGCCAAAGCCAAAACAAGCACCTTTGTATGAGTTCAAGGCAAAGGTCAACAGACAAATTAAGCACGCCCACAAATGGAAGTTAGACAAGACAGTCACAATCAGGGAACTCACTGTGATAGCTAAAAATGAACTAAGTTCGGACTTTGAACTCAAATGTTAAGTAAATACAATCGAACCTGCATTAAGCGCTCACCCACGGAGAATGGCCGCTAAATACAGGTTTACCACCTTAACACATGTTGCATAGATTAGGATATTATAAAAAACGATAAACATAGCCACGTTCAGCCATAGTTGACCACTCTATGAAAAGAATTTCACTCGAAATACTATTTACGTTGATTTGGGAGTGTATAAAAATTACTTGAAAATTTATTTTTTGTGTTATTTCAGTGGTCCTGCTTCAGTGACCGTTTGATACAGGTGGAGGATATAAAAAACACTGAATTTAGACATAGCAAAGGGTGCATGACCGCGACCACTTAATAGAGGTTACCGTTTAATAGAGGTGAAAATAACAGTGATTAAGGGGAAACAAATTAGGAACTTTGACATCTGACCGCTTAATACAGGGTGATCGCTTACACAGTTTCGGCTCTATAAACACAAAAATCATAATCAACGAAATACTTCACAACACTGACATTTGTTACGTGTACAATTAAGAAAGAATTTGAGATCCTGAAAAGATTCGTGCCTCAGATCCTGCGATTTGTTTTTCTTTTAGTTTGTCTAGGCTCTTGCAAGAAGGGTGCTATATCAATGGTCCAATTTATGACTCATGATATTGACGCTAAAGTTATTCTTCCCCTCTCCCTAGAGTGGTTCTAGTCAAGAGACTCACTACACGTATGTGGATAACTCAGAAACAGAAAGGCGTGAAGCAGAGGAGAAAGAGAAAAGACGGCTGGAGAATGAACGAAAACAACGTGAGCACGAGGAAAAAATGCGTATAAAGAAAGAGAAGGAAGAAGAAGAGAGGAGACTAAGGGAGCAACTCAAGGAACAACGGCAGAAAGAAATAGAAGAAGAAGAAGCCAGAAGACGAGCAGAAGAACAGAAACTTTTGGAACTGGAGGCCGAACTTTGCCGACGCCGAGATCAGTTGTTCAATTACAAGTTTGGAGACAAGACCAGGCTTGACAATTTTATGGGGCTAAGCATTGATGATGTAACCCAGCTCAGGATCGGTGTGTTTGGCCCCACGGGATCAGGGAAGAGTTGCTTCATCAACACGTGTGAACGGGCGGTAAGGCAAACAGAAAAAGGATCCGCCCCGGACAGCACAACAGGACAAGAGGGAACCATCACACTCCAGGACTACCTGCCAGAGATGTTCTTCCGCTTGGTAGACACCAGCGGCTTCTTCAACTACAACTCCAACGAGAACATCGAGTTTCAGAATATCCTGTTCGGGAAAATTCAGCCCGGAGATAACATCGTTCGCCCTGACAATGACGAAGACAACACACAGGAGTTGCATCAATGTCCAGCATTTGAAAAAAAACTGCATGGAATCATTATTGTCGTGATGGCTAACGACCCAAGACTCACTGAAGGTGCCTTGAGGGATTACCTGAAACCAGTTCGAGATGTACTAAGAAAAAACGGTATTGTATGAATCTGCGCACAATAAAGTTTATGAATCCCACTTAAAGACCCAGCTCAGCGTAGAGTCTCTGTGGCTCAGTGGTAGGGCATCAGAGCGCGGAATTCAAGGTCTGACGTTCGATTCCTCATGGGGTCTCAGAATTTTTTCTTCGTCCCACGCGTTGGTGGGCCTGAATATGTTTATAGTATTAAGTAGTGTTATGACGTGCATTAAATGTCAATTGTCGAGCTCTCTTTTCTTTCTCCGACTCACGCTTACTTTTCAATGAAAGTCCAACTTCAACGGCTCTTTGAACATTGGAGGAGTAGGTGAGAAGTTGAATATTGTGTGTGCCCTGGACGCCATGGTAAGAAAACTGATATCCTTGATCTGTTTTGACATTTTTCGATCAAAGTGATATCGGAATGCTTTAAATGGTGTGCCGGACGATAAGAGTAAGCTAAGAGAAGGCATATTTATTATTTTAAAGAGGTGTACATTAGATTGTTTTGTTTATTAAATTTTTCCTGGGTGCAGTGATAGTAAAAGTAAGTTCCATTTTTATTTTGTCGATCAAACGTAAATTACATGTCTGGACCGGAAACAGTTAAAGGGTTTTTTTCGCGTTCCAAAATAGTTTTTGCCAGAGTAATATTTTTTCTGAGTTGGTTTTGCGCGCATACATACTTATCTTCCCTGTGCTCTTTCCCATTCCGTAGTCATCACGTATTAAGGAAGGCTAGTGCGGACACCGTAATGCACGTAGTTGTACGTAATTGTCCAACTCTAGGTCGAGTTTTACAGTTCGATCTGTTACAGTCGCAACTTGCTGAATAAAAACTATTGCATAATTCAGACAATTGACAGGACAGATCTTGCTCTTTCGTCGTTTGTTTCGGTAGACGTATTTATTTATAGTTTTATTTATTTTTACATTTCTGTACCTCAACTATTAATTTTTGTGATGATGATGATGATGATGATGATGATGATGATGATGATGATTATCATTATTATTATTGCTACAGACTGAGTTCAGTACACACTAGATATATTGACTAGAGTTGCGTGACCATGGCGTCCAGGGCACACACAAAATCCAACTTCTCACGTACTCCTGCAATGTTCAAAGAACCGCTGAAGTTAAACTCCCTTTGAAAAGTAAGCGCGAGTCAGAAAAGAAAAGAAATGAGAGCTCGGCAATAGACATTTAATGCACATCATAACACTACGTAATACTATTAAAATTCAGGCCCACCAACACGTGCAAACTGTGGTAAACCGGGAGGCCGGTAAACCGTGGTAGAATCCAGTCTCGCTCTTTTAATTAACACTATCATGAACGACAACGAATAAATGCAATATCAGCAGTGAAAAAAGAGGAGAAACTTACCAAATTGGCTCTTTTTTACAGCAAAGCGAAGTGAAGACTCTTCCACACAGCGACTACGCCATGTAATGGTTTCGTGTCAGTCTTCGCATTCGATGACGTCATGCCCCCAGCAGATCGCTGTTCCATTTGCGGTTTGTATTTTTGGTGGTTTCGGCGAGATGCCTTGGCGGCCGTCACCACCAAAAATACAAGGATGTCGTATAGATCAGCAAATACAAAGATGGCTTAAGGATCAGCTGCAGGATAGCATAGCTAATAAAGGAATGGCATGGCCTTCACGTCACGCCACGACGATTCGCCACACCATCGAAATATTTCAAGTAATACTGAGCAATTTAATGTTCAGATAGAGCGTCTGATGTTTTGCAAAGCTATTCGACCTAACGCTACACTATTTGTGTCTACGCTGTATTATTCTACATTACGCTGAGCCATTTCACGCAACGCTACACCATTTTGTGTGTATGCTGTACCATTCGACATAAAGCCAGCCATTTCACACAACGCTACACTGTTTTTATGTACGCTGTACCATTCGACATTACGCTGAGCCATTTCCCGCAGCGCTACACCATATGTGTGTACGCTGTACCATTCTATATTACGCTGAGCCATTTGACGCAACGCTACACCGTTTGTGCGTACGCTGTGCTACTCGACGTTACCCTGAACCGTTTAAAGCAACGCTACACCGTTTGAGTACTGTATTGCAAATGAGTGCTAAGCTATTCGTAATTAAGCTAGTCTATTTCACAATCTCATGATCCAACTCAACATAGGTTACTAGACCGTTTCTCATTTGGTTAAACTATTCATGTTTAGGGTGTTGTGTTTCACGAAGGAAAACTAGACTGTCTATAATTTGGCCATGCCATTCCTTTATTAGCTATGCTATCCTGCAGCTGATCCTTACACCATCTTTGTATTTGCTGATCTATTTGATATCCTTGTATTTTTGGTGGTGACGGCCGCCCATACTTTCGGACTTGTACCGTAAATTACACAACAGAAACTGAAGGAATTTATTGAGAAAAGGCCCTAATAAATCCTTGTGTCTCGTTGGGGTGTGCCGTTCAATTTTAGTTTTTGTGGAGGAAAGACCAGATTTACACAAGCCATTGCAGCAAACAAACGAGCAAACTCTCACAACCTCAAAATATAAAAATTGAATTTACTCACGATTACTTTCCTCGCCGTTCACTAAATGAACAGAGGTAAATCTTCCTACATGAATGAGTCGTCGATGAGAGTCAATTATACTTTCCGTTCGATCATTGACTGTTTTTGAAGAAAACATTGTCGTGACAGTCCTTGCCAAACTAGTTCCGTTGTTTTTCAAATCTTCTTGCGCTTTTTTTCTCTTGCGTGCTCTCTAATTGACGGGTGTCAGATTGTGACAGATACTTGAAAAAATAATGTTTCAAAGTTTGTTAAGAAGCCTTTTAAATCAGCTTTATCGTTACGCAAATGAATATGTTTCGGTGAGGCATCTCTCTTGAATTTGCATCACCTCTATTTTAATTACCATTTACTCGCTCAAAAATTGTTCAGTTTATGGAAGATCTTGCCGTATTTACAGCCCTAAATCATTCGGGTTCTTTCGGAAAGAATTTTGTCAATTTTAAAAAAAATAAAGATGTTATTTACCGGCTAAGGGTCGGTCCGTATAGTAAAAAACTGTGACCTCGGTCTTGAAAATGCTGCCCCCGGCCTACGGCCTCGCGTAGTATTTTCAAGACCTCAGTCACCGTTTTTCACCACACGGACCTCCGAGCCGGCAAATAACATATATGTATTATTTCAAATATCTTTACAAATATCGTCATCCACTAAATTTTGGTCGTGGCCTGGCAACATCCCACTCTTAAAAACATATTAAACAGAACGTTATGTTTAACATCTATTTATTACATTACCGCCGACAAAAGTCAATAGAACCTCGAAGCCGAATAAACATTCTAGCCTTGTAGGTTTTTTTTTTTTTTTTTTCAGCGAGGATTCTGGGTGCACATTAATTACTGACCATGACTGTTCTTCCGCCGGTGATATACCTTGATTGGTAGTCGATAGATGGCGTTAGCTGACCAATGATCAACTTGAACGAGAAGCCAGGTATCTCGAAATTAAACTAAGAAATTTCACGATTATAATCAGTAGTCCCAATATTAATTATGATATTGGAACGTATGTTCGGAAGCTGTGTCACCGTTTCCTTCAGCGCAGACAAGGTATTTCATCCGGGCTGAACTTCTCCCTAAAAATTTACGTCAAACGCTGGTATATAAGATTCGAGTGAGCGGAAAAATACTGTGCACGGCCGCCCAAAAAATTGGCGTGGTTTCCACTTTTTCCATCCGTAAGATGAGCGACAGTTATTTTCACTTTCAGTCTATTGCCTGATGGAGCTTAGTTGGTAGACAATGTCCAAAATTTTGCATTAAATTTCGCTGCTCTCTTTCTTTAGGAAAACAGCGAAAAAATACAGTACTTATAATCACATAAACTCCAGCAAATTTTTTAGGGGGAAATCTACAGAGTGAAAGTGCTTTTTTCTTACCCGTTGCTTGTAGAAGAGCTCTGTATATCTTGGTGTAACCGACTCCACGGTTGTCCTCGTTGATTGACGGCCAAGATTCGTGTGCATGGACAACAAAAACAGCCATATCCATCGCCAGAGTTGAAATTAGGTCAACTACTTCAGACATTTTGGCAAGTTTAAATGAGTGCTTCACCACACACATATGGTGGCCATCGATTTCTGCGACTTTATTCAGTAAGTTCTCGACAGGCTCCAACTTGTATTTGTTATCACAGTTGAAAAGATGGACTCGGTTTATTGACTGCGAGATCCCTTCGCTGAACTGTGAGGAAACATTCCCCATGGCCCAGCGTGAAATAAAGTCTTGATCCTCTTCGCTATCATCCTTGGAATTGTCATCACCGCCGATAACATTGATAACATTTCCCCCTGTGGAAACATGGAACGGTATATTTCTTAGAATGATGACAAATGATCTGAAACCTTAACAGTCGAACACAGCTAGTAGCACTTACTGTGACGGAATGTATTTAGAATTTAAGCCCGCTCTTTCAATGAATGACAAAAGTGGAGTGTATGTATATATATCTTATTTCGAATTTCTTTACAAATGGCTCGATAGTTTCAAAAAATGGAGAATCTGATCTGATCTGAACTGTACGCACAGCTTTTTGAACCTTTGAAGAAAAATTTTTTTTCTACATCGTTGTTACGATAACCCTAATTTTTGCTACGTAGGAAAATTAACAAACTTAATAAGAAATATTTGAGCATTTCTCTCATATTAATTTAAAGGAACACAATAAAAAAGTGTGGAGGCTAGGAACCATCAAAGAATTGGTGTGTTTTAAAATACAGAAAGCATTAGGAGTCATCTCAAGAGCAAAAAACGCTGCTCATGGCAATGAAGTTGTTTCGAGAAAGATTGTCGGAAAAAGAACAAAAGAGCACGGGACGATATCGAAAGATTATCTGAGTATCTGGTAATCAATGAATTTTGATAAGTGAAATATATTACAACATTAATCAAACCCGCTTTGCCTTGTCTTTACAGGAAGGATCCAATGGGATCAATCGTTAGCCGTAAAAAAACAAAACAAATTGACATATTTGTGCCATTAGTCGTGAAAAAGTTACCGTAAATTATATCTATTAACCATACAGGAAAGAAATGTGACGCTTCCTCAGTTTCCCCTGAAAAGGAACCATAACCTCAAAACTACCCAAGATACATTTCGGGGTTGTTGCACCTACTTTTATGCTTTTTCCGACAATCTTTCTCGAAACAGCTGAATGCGCTAAGTCATTGGATTCAATACTTCGGTTCAGAAAAATTACCTTCGTCGACTCCCACAAAGTGTTCTAGTCTATTTTCTTGGAGTTTCTGGCACTGTTCAGATTTTGATGAAGCGACTGATTGTTTTTCATCTATCTCTGATATCACAACAGAGGCCTCATTCAAACTCTGTGAGGGAGCAGCAGTAAATGACGATTTCATCTTGCTTCCTGAAGCTACAAAGGTTATATAATGTATTTCAAATGAGAAGGGTGTTCAGTTTTCGTCTTCTCACAAACGTGGGATAAATAAAAATATCCGAGTCCTCATGTGGAATTGAACAACAGACCATCGGATGTAATTATCTGAGGAGATGTAAAGCCTCCTTTCCAATATTGTTCATTCAAAACGGAATAAAATGCTAAGACCAGAGTAGTAATGCTTTATGTTAGTAACAAATTTAGAGTTATTTACCGATACGAATGTAATTCTCTAACCTTTGGGTCTTTCAAGACTTGGGGAAAGATTTTTTTCAGGCGTGGTTCCTTGACTACAAAAATATGATGACTTTCTTCCACTGGTCGTTTCAAAATCATGAGCAGTGAAATCTTCTCGTCTCTCCTTACATTTGTCCTCGAGCCTTTGTTCAGTCAAACGCTGGTCATCAGGTAAAGGACCTCTTGCACTCGATGACAGTCTAGACTCGTCTTCCAGTTGTGCATTTTTCACTTCAGGGTGCGTTTTGGTACTTTGTTCATCTGAACGGTACACAGTAGAGGCCTCATTCAAACTTTTTGAGGTAGCAGCAGTAACTGACGATTCCATCTTGCTTCCTGAAGCTACAAATGTTATATAATGTATTTCAAATGAGAAAGATGTTGAGTTTTTGTCTTCTCACAAACGTGGGACAAATAAAGATATCAGAGTCCTCATGTAAAATTGAACAGACCATCGGATCTAATTATCTGAGGAAATGTAAAGCCTCCTTTCCAATATTGTTCATTCAAAACGGAATAAAATGCTAAGACCAGAGTAGTAATGCTTTATGTTAGTAATAATTTAGAGTTAATTGCTGATATAAATGTAATTCTCTAACCTTTGGGTCTTTCAAGACTTGGGGAAAGATTTTTTTCAGGCGTCGTTCCTTGACTACAAAAATATGATGACTTTCTTCCACTGGTCGTTTCAAAATCATGAGCAGTGAAACCTTCTCGTCTCTCCTCACGTTTGTCCTCGAGCCTTTGTTCAGTCAAACGCTGGTCATCAGGTAAAGGACCTCTTGCACTCGATGACAGTCCAGACTCATCTTCCAGTTGTGCATTTTTCACTTCAAGGTGCGTTTTGGTACTTTGTTTATCTGAACGGTACACAGTAGAGGCCTCATTCAAACTTTGTGAGGTAGCAGCAGTAACTGACGACTCCATCTTGCTTCCTGAAGCTGCAAATGTTATGTAATGTATTTCAAATGAGAAAGATGTTCAGTTTTCGTCTCTTCACAAGCGTGGGATAAACGGAGAAAGCATAGTTCTCATGAGGAATTGTATGACAGATCATCGGATTTCGCGTTTCGACGCTCTACCTCCGAGTCATTGAGACTGAGCCACCAGGTCGATAACAGCACTTTGCTGAACACTCCTTAGATATTACGTGATAATAACTTAGCTCACCCTAGAGTATCAGTGGCTCAGTGTAAGAGATTCAGAGCGCCAAATTCCTTGGTATGAGGTCGATTCCTCGTGGCAACTCAGAATTATTCTTTGTGCCACGCTCTTTACATGATTAAAAAAAGAACCATCTCTCTATATTTCTATATTACTACGCTCAAAATTCACCACTGACCTTTGATATGAAATTAACTTGCTACTTCGATGTTATCACGTCAAAAAATAATAATGAGAGAAGCATTTACCATGGTCAGTTCACTCAAATAGCTAAGCTGAAAAGAACACGAAAATGCAAAAAAAAAACTAGCAGTGATAATAGAAATGAATCATCAGGACGGTGAAGTAAGGAAAAGTGTAGATGATTATTCACGCAGCAGAACGAAAACCTTTTGAAACAACATGGGACACAGGTAAGTTGGCTTAGTTTTGCAGCCAAACCTAAAATCACTATGACCGTGACAAGAACGATTCACAGGAGATATACTGAAAAGTGCTTACCATTAGTAAGGCTGACCATCTTTTCCACCAGATCCCTGCATTGACTCTCCCAGATGTACTTCTTACCATAGCTTTCCCGTAGAGTTTGACATTCTGCAATTGCTGCTTCGCGACCCTTTTCTCGGACACTTTTAATAGCTTCAGCCCACTTCTCTGGTTCCTCAGAATCCACAACCCAAGGGGTACTCTGAGGAAGAGCATCTTGCAGAGCCTCTCCAAATCCACTGGTTTGTGTGACAAGAAAAGGCCGACCAGCAGATAACACTTCCAAGGCGGTTAAACCAAATCCTTCCGATCTTGAAGGTATAATGGCAAGATCTGCTGTAGATAGCAGGGTGGCAAGATCTCTCCGATTTTCAAGAAATGGTTTCACAATCAGCTGATTTTTCCTTAAGCCGTACCCAAGCAGTTTCTCTGCCACTTGTTTCTCGTTTCCACTTGGTGCACCCACAAAGACGAGCTGGTAACTTGTGTCATTCAGTCGAGCGACTGCTTTGGCCGCAATGTCGAAACCCTTGAGTTCAAAATCTTCTGAGTCGCCTCGTCCAAACAACAGAACATTGAACCTCTTACCTTGAACTATGGAAAGCTTTAACGAAGATAATTCAAAGAAGATGCCTGGCGTAAGTTTGAATACATGTTTTCCGGATAAGCTAAGGTAACGTGAGTAAGACTCCCAAAGCCTTGGTCCAACAGTCACCACTAGATCAGCACGCTCGCACAGTTTGATTTCATTCCACTGTTTTTCGTCACCCTTAGCTATGGCATTGTCACAATCTGAGTACGTTTTCAACATGGAAAGTTCCTCAGGGGCAGTATGTACAACTTGAACCCACTTACACATATGGCTTTTCTTAATTATTTGAGCGTGTTTACCAAGTTTTACACCATGGCCAATGATTATGTCTATAGAGAGATCATCCGGTGGAAAACTTAATAGATCGACCGGATTGTATGCAAAATACTCCTGTGCTTTAACGATACGCACGTTACAAGCACTACTTTCATTTTTGTCGTCTTCAGTGCATTCCGGGACTAAGAAAGTAACTGACACATTGGGATGTTCAGCCAAATGTATGGCCAATTCTCGATTTATAGTCGACAGGCCTCCTTTGGAAGATTTCCATTCGTCCGCGAGGAGAGTAACTTGTAATTTGCTATTGGACATGTTCCTGGAAATGTAATTCAGCAAACAACAGACGTGACTTTAATGTTCACAAGCTCGTTACTCAATGATTTTTGTTGGCCTTGTTATTGACATGTACAGGAAAAAATCGATGCACATTGCAATGTTATCTGAGGGTCTGAGAGGGGTGATGGCTTTCACGGCTAATGGTTGAAAATTGGCCACTGTTAAGTCTAACAGTTAATTGTTAATTATTTTTTAACGCTTTACTCCGGCTTTAACGGCAAACAGTTAAAAATTTATCAGTTTTTACGCCTTACAGCTAAATTTTTTGGCCGTTTTACGGCTAACAGATGACCCCATTGAGACCCTCGTATGACTTTCTGCACTGAATTGAAAATTATTCAGAAGCTCGTGTTACTCATTGAGTTTGGTTGGCCTTGTTTTTGACCTATAGAGAAAAAATCGATACACATTGTAATGTTATCTGAGGGTCTAGATGGGGTGATGGCTTTCACGGCTCATGGTTAAAATTTTAGCCAATTTACGGCCAACGCTTAATATCTTTCCGTTGTGGTCACCAGAAATGTTTTTAACGATTAACTATTTTACAACTAACGGTTATAATTTATGAATTTTTACGACTAACGGCTGAATTTTTTGGCCGTCTAACGGTTAACCCCATTGAGACTCTCTTATTCCGTATTAATTACTGCACTAAGTTGAAAATTGCTCCATACACCGCTTAAGTGAATGATGTTGAGAGTATTGGGGTGAAGAAAATGCCTGATGTCAAATAAATTAACCCCTTTTACGATTATAATATGAATGAGTTTTCATTTTAAAAAAGGCGAAACACCAAGAACAATGATTAGAAAAAAGCTAACGTAAAATAAAATTGTTTAACTTCCCAACATTATTTCTTATCCCGTCACGCTTAGAATGTAGTTGTCACGCAAGGAAATTTTTCAGGCATCCCTTCAAAGTAATTCACTTTAGCTTCGTTCGTTCAGGACCTCAGGGAACGTACACGATTACATTAGCTTTGCTTGGCGAGATTACCGTTGTGCAGCTTGCCTAAGCAGAAATGTTCTTTCAAGTATTCCAAGAAAACCATGCACGAATAATTACGTATGATAACATAACATACTTATTACAAAAGGATACTTTTTCATTTTGAAGGTTACTCTCGAAGCAATGCGATTTCATAAGCACTCCTCAAGCCAATTCTCTCCAGAAATTTTTCAATCACGGGTAGATCAAACCATAGTTCCCGCTATTAACTATGATCAAATACCTATGGAGGAAGCCAACTGATCGCAACTCAAGATTAAAATCCACCTTCGCAAGCGTGCTGAGCATATTGGTAGAGGCGAGTGGATTGGCTCCCTTATGGAGGAACTACGATCTGAAATAAAGTTTCCTTTTCAATGGAAATAGTGTCTTAACTTTATGTTGATCAAAAGCACCTGGCGGTATTTGTAGACTACATTTAGAATTTCTTGAACTTAGTAACGACATAACCCGCTTCGCCCGAACTTATTTTGCTGGATTTCAATACTCCTTCGTGAATCCTATAGCCAGCGATTCCTTTACGAACGAAGAACAAGTGTTTCAAGTCTACAACTTGTGAAAATATGAAGATAAACTTACATTCTTGCGGTTACATGTATGACGCACTTACCCTGCCAGTGCTTCTTGACTCCTCTCAAGCGGAAGCAGCATTCAATCGCCAAAGTAG